>JAMPIV010004567.1:0-515000 GCA_024509875.1 Oreohelix idahoensis
ATAAAAATCCAACAAAATTATCAACCTTTATCAACTGGTGGACCAGCTTTCTGGGTTTGACCTCGCAGAAGTTCAGAAGTCAACAGATTACCGATACCAGACCGTTTCCTGTGGCTGATACGACACACTTGCAGTATTGGTTTGCTCTTTGTCAACACTTCGTCACGTGACCTGTCAGGTGAATGCAGTATGTAGGACAGCGTTGTTGACATTTTTTACATTAGACATTACAGAGTTTCACAGAACAGTTGGATCAATTCTTGTCAATGTTAACAGGAAGACAGTATTTGTGTACTAAGAAGTCCTATTTTCATCGATGGATCTTCTTGTTTTCCATATATGAACTTTAATATTTAAGGCCAGAATGTTTAATTGAATAAAGTGGCAGTTTGTTTATTTTCATAAAAATAACTTTGCCATTACTGTAAAACTGAGCCTATTTTGCAACACATACTATCATACACATAATTTATATATATTTATGTTTACATGTTATTTGTTTGTATAGTATGTTAGTTTCTATGTCAGCGGGTTGTGTTTAAGGTTGGGCGGCGTCCTCACAACAGAATATCCCACGTCATAGAGGGTCCGTTGTGGGCGTTTTCTATAGGTGCAATTTTCTTGATTGAAAATTTGCTGCGACAACTGTTGCTTTTGTGTTAGCTGTGAAGACTGTAATTATTGTTATTTTTGTAATATTTCTTTGTTCTTTAGTTTTGTTTTGAGTTGTTTGTAATTTGTTGGTCTACTCTTTTCTATCTTTCAGTTCTATTCACAATTTGTATTCATATATTGTGACGTCATTGGTGTTGTTATTCTTTGCAGATTCAGTGATTATTTTCATTGATTTCCCTATTTGATTTATTTTGATTTCTGCAAACGTTCTTGTATTGTCAGTCCTATTTGTACTTTATGTATTCTGTTGGTTGACATATGTTTTATATAGGTATATTTCATAAGACACAATTGCCTGTGCACTGCACTTGGATTATGGTATAAACCAGTACCTGATTATTATTACTATTATACAAGACCTTATTAAAGGCTTGTGACCCACAGATATTGGGATAGTATACTGATTAATCTAGTCATTGAGAACTTGTGGTATTATTATTATTTCAGGTGATTAGTATTATTGTTAGACACCATGTCTACATTAGAATACTTCATTATACAAGGGAAAGCCCTTGATAAAACTGGTCAACAATTAGAACAATGGGCAGTTGCTCAATATGACAAAGCATTAGCTGCAGAAGAGAGAAGAGCTATGGCAGAAGAGAAAAGATTAGCTGCAGAAGAAAGAAAAGCTATGGCGGAAGAGAAAAGATTAGAAAGAGAAGCTGAGGCTGCTGCTGAACAAAAGAAATTACAGATGCAGATGGAGGAAAGGAGATTTGAAGCTGAACAAAAAAAATTAGAAAGAGAAGCTGCGGCTGAACAAAAAAGATTAGACAGTGAAGCTGAACAAAAAAGATTGGACAGGGAAGCTGAACAAAAAAGATTAGACAGGGAGGCTGAACAAAAAAGATTAGATGCTGAAGAGAAAAAAGCAATAAGAGAACATGAATTTGAGTTGGAGAAATTGAGATTGACAAGTATGAGTAATGTTAATCAGGCATCTAGTGGTAATGGTAAACCTTCTACTTACAAGGTTAAGGTTCCACCGTTCAATCAGTCCAGTGACGATATTACATTCTGGCTGGATAGATTTGAACGTTCTTGTCGTACACATAATGTGGATAAATCACAATACGCTAATCAATTATCAGAAAACTTGAAAGGTGAATCTTTGACTAGATTATGCCTTGTAGGAGAGCAGATAAGGATAATTATGATGTCATTAGGGCGGCTTTGATAAAAAAATATCAGCTAAGTGAGGAAGGCTATCGCCTTTTATTTAAAACGATGGTACCTGAGACGGGTGTAGAATTCTCAGAATTCACTGCAAAGGCACGTCTCACAGTTGATCGTTGGATTGAGCTTTCCAAAACAGAAAAAAAACGTATGAAGGACTTATGGATTTGTTGCTCAGAGATAAGATTATGTCATGTGTGAACAAACCTTTCCTTGAATTTATACATGAGCGTAAACCCAAATCTCTAAAAGAAATGGAAGAATATTGTTCCCAATATGTCACTGCACACCCCGACGTGACTTTTGGCAACACTAAGATTAAGGAGAGTATGCCAGTTGCTTCAGCAACACCATACAATCCCAATTATTCACACAGATTTCAGGGACCTCAAAACAGATTTGATAAAAAAGGTAACCATAATAGTTATCAAAACCAAGGTAACCAATCATTTCAGGGTTCTTCTTCAAAGAACTGGAGACGACCTGATAGCTCTCGACACAGGGGTGGTCATAATTATAGGAATTTCCGTAGAGGAAGTAATTATAGAAACTATCAGGGTTATCCGTCTTGGAGTCAACAAGATCATAATTACAGAGATACTCATTATAATGAATATGATAATGGTAACCAAGGGAACTATGACTCAAACCCAAATAGGGGTTACAATAGAGGTAACAATAACTACAGAGGTGATAATAACCGAGGTAGATCTCAAAACAAAAGACATAAACCACATTTTCAGGCAAACTCTGTACAACAAGAGTCCCATGAAGCCTATAAACAGAGTAAAGATAATAATGATGCTAGTAATATGGCATGTGCCGCTTTTGATTTTGGGAGAGCATCTCAGTGCCCCCAATGCAAAACGTTATTTGAGCCAACCACAGTGTCTACTTTAAGCTGTGGCCATCCTCTTCCTGCTCTTCCGGCATCAGTCGCGCATGATGGAAGAGGTTCTCTTGTCTTACATAAGGGTTTAGTGAATAACAATCCAGTCTCTGTGCTATTTGATTCTGGATGCACCACAATTGGTGTTAGGCAGTCACTCGTAGATCCTTCCCGTGCCACTGGACAAGTAGTCAAATGTGTAACATTTGGCGGCACATTAGAGAAATACTCTACTGCTATCATTAGGATTGCTACTCCTTTCTTTACGGGAGATGTACACGCATGTCTTCTTCCGAATCCGATCGCTGACCTCATCATCGGTCGCATTCATGGAGTCAAGGAATGCACTCCGCAACAAATTTCCACGTGGGAAAGGCAAAACATGCAGATTGCTAACGCTGTAGTCACTAGAGCTCAGGCTCTTAATGTGCCTCAAACTTCATCTATTGAAGATAATGAAGTGCATAACCAAGATAATCCCTTGGTAATTTCTCGTGACTCGTTTATAAAACACAAGAAGATGATCCCACTCTGAAGAAATTCTTCATTCTTGCAACTAAAGGTGATCCGAATAAAGACACAAGTCGTAAATCGTGGATTACAAAGAAGAATGGCGTACTTGTACGTATGGTTCAAGACTCCATTACGTCAAGTCATTCTCAAATCCTGGTTCCCAAGAATTTGAGAGTTAAAATTTTGCAGCACGCTCACGACTCTCAGTGTGCTGGACACATGGGTTTTTCCCGTACTAAGTCAAGAGTCCTTGCGGCTTTCTTTTGGCCATTGGTAAACAAGGACATACGTATTTATTGTCGATCTTGTAAAGTATGTCAGGAAGTTAAATCCAAAGGTCCACGGCATGCTGCACCCATTCAGGCGGCGGACATTCCTATTCGGCCGTTTCAAAAAATGGCCATAGACATTATTGGTCCATTTAAGATCAAGTCTGCCAGAGGACATCAGTTTATCTTGACGTGTGTTGATATGTGCACACGTTGGCCAGAGGCTATTCCTCTGAAGAGCATTACTACTGCTGATATTGCAGATGCTCTTTGGCTTATATTTTCTCGTCTGGGGTTCCCCGGAGAGATATTGTCAGACCATGGCACCCAACTAATATCAGATACCATGTCTCAAGTAATGTCTACCCTGCAGATAGATAGATCTTTAAGTAGTATCTACCATCCAATGTCTAATGGTATGGTCGAACGCCTTAATAGAACACTTAAAAACTTACTGGGGAAGATAACTGAGGATCATCCTCAAGACTGGGACAGAGTTTTACCTGCGGCCCTCTTCGCTTACAGAGAGGTACCCAATGAACATACGGGATTTTCTCCCTTTGAACTCGTCTTTGGCGCGCGTCCGCGTGGCCCTATGTCGTTGCTTCACGATCTCATAACATCTGACAATATTGACGATGACACAAAGTCATCCTACGAATATGTCATCGCGTTGAGACAAAAAATTATCGAAGCATGCAAATTAGCAACTTCTTCTTCTGAATTTGCGAAACAGAAGGCAAGGCAATTTGCCAATAAGAAGAGATGCTTACGACAACTTTGTCCTGGTGACAAAGCATTTGTATTACTACCTTGTAGGGAAAACAGATTACTTATTTCTTGGAAAGGTCCGTACGATATAATATCGAAAATTTCCGATGTCGACTATATTGTCGATATTGATGGGAAGCATAAAACCTTCCACATCAATATGCTTACTGAATTCCATGAACGTCCGGATTATTTGCAACCCATTTTCCAAGCAACGGACAATTCTCCAGTACAACATGGTCATTACTCATCACTGTCCGTGATACAGGATGAGGAAACAAGTTTTTCAGATGTAAATCTTCCTCTTCCAATGATCCCACTTCATTCCAGTGAATCATGGAAGAACGTTACTGTCTCTCCTGATTTGTCTCTAGGAGAACAGCGACAAGTTTCAACTATGTTGCAAACATTTCAGGATGTACTCACTGACATCCCTGGACAAACGAATGTCATTCAACATGACATTGTTCTAACTGACCATACTCCTATTAGGGTTAGACCTTATCCTATACCTATACATTTTCAAGCACAGGTCGAGAAAGAGTTGGATGAGATGATAGATTTGAAAATAATCGAACCATCCACCTCTGCATATTCTTCGCCGATGGTTATTGTGCGTAAAAAAGACAATAACATACGTCTTTGCGTTGACTATCGAAAATTGAATCAAGTAACGAAGTTCGATGCCGAACCTATGCCTTTACTGGAAGAGCTACTTACTCGACTCTCCAAATCTCATTTTTTCACTAAACTTGATTTGTCTAAAGGATATTGGCAAGTTCCTTTATCTGAACGCGCCAAACCTCTCACGGCTTTTTCAACACCTAGAGGTTTGTTCCAATGGAATTTTATGCCTTTCGGTCTTATGAACGCACCAGCTACGTTCGTACGCATGATGCGCCGAATCCTATCTTATCGGTCAGATGTCATTGCATATCTAGACGACATCTGTCTTTTCAGCGATACTTGGGAAGATCACTATTCAGGGTTAGATGAATTGCTGTCTACTTTGCGTGAGCACAACCTGACAGCGAAACCCTCTAAAGCCTATATTGGTTTTAGCGAAATTTCTTTCCTAGGCCACCGAGTTGGTCATGGTTTCCTAAAGACAGAGGACCATAATACTAGTAAGATACTTAACATCTCAATCCCTAAGACTAAAAAACAGGTGAGAAGTCTGTTAGGTCTTATTCAATTTTATGGCAGATTCATTCAGAATCTATCCTCTATCATGGCACCTCTCTCAACACTTCTAAAGAAAGGTTCGCCTAATGTGGTCCACTGGTCTCAGGAATGCCAATGCTCTCTGGATAAGATTAAAACATTGTTTTCAACA
Organism: Oreohelix idahoensis; assembly: GCA_024509875.1. NCBI lineage: Eukaryota > Metazoa > Mollusca > Gastropoda > Stylommatophora > Oreohelicidae > Oreohelix > Oreohelix idahoensis. Next base: position 5,633 of record JAMPIV010004567.1, read on the forward strand.
CCACCTATTTTAGTGCTACCCACTAAAGATAAGACATTCGTTCTTCGTAGTGACGCTTCATCCACTGGGATTGGAGCGGCACTAATGCAAGAGTACTCTGGAACTCTGCATCCTATAATGTATATTTCCAGAAAACTTAATGCGGCAGAAAGGAATTATTCGGTTTTAGACCGTGAGCTATTAGCTATGGTTTGGTCGATCCTCAAACTACAGAGATTCCTTCTAGGCGCACATTTCATAGTAGAAACCGACCAAAAAGCTCTTACTGCTATACAGAGTAAGAATTTGAAGAGCTCGAGGTCTACTCGATATGCAATTGCTCTTCAACCTTTTCATTTCTCTGTGCGAGCTATTCGTGGATCAGATAATGTGATGGCAGACATTCTGTCAAGATGCCCACATGATTCCACATAACTATTAGGGCTTAGACTTCTTGATATGTCTAGTTCTATAGTAGTTCCTTTTCTATATCATGATAGATACACATTTGTAATTTAATAATATAATGATTGTATCACTACATAGCGGTTCATGGATGTTTATTCACCGCTGTGCTTTGATGATTTTTTCTTCATAAATCATAAATTTAAGATATCTAATACGAAATGATATGAATTTTTTAGGCATTGTGTAATTGCCAGAATTGTATTATACTTTGATGACACCTTCCTGGAAAAATATACTTGTAGAGAAATAATTTCTCTCAGTTTATGAGACACATTCTCACCAGTCGCTCCATAAGTCGACTTAGCCTCATATTAGGCGTTATAGGTATTCCTGATATTTTCATCTGCGCATTATTCATGCGTTGTGAGCCTATTGTACGTTGCTCCTAGATGTATTTCAAAAAAAAAAAAAAAGTTCCATTTTTTTTTTTCCCGGGAGGTGTGGTAAGACTGTTACGTGCAGTCTTTGATATCTTACAATATTATACATAGGTAATTTTTTAGTGCTTAAGGGAAAGTCATTATTGAGTTACTTCCCTTGAAAGTTGTGCCATCTCTTCGATCAAACTCCGCGGATAAATCCATTTTACTGCGATTTATTCGTTGTTTGGGTAATAATAGATTGTTCTTGCTTCAGAATATCTATGGCCTGAATTTATGTGTATTGTTTGTCTGAGTAGGACGAGTCTGTCTTATATCTGTATATCTTTACATATCTAAGTCGAACTATATGTTCTGTTGTCTCTAGAGAGGTCAAAGGCTATTCGGCGGATGTGTCGCTAGAGTGTGGGGTGATTTGGCTTCGTCCTGATAGGGACTGTGTGTGTTTTCCTATGTCGGCCTGTCGCCGGGAAAAAGTGATCTCAGTATTTGTGGGGAAAGTGATAGTCGTCTAAACCTATCGTGTATGCTTTACCCCAGTGTTTATTCATATTGCCAAGGAATGGCAGTTTTATATTTCCTCTACCAAGGTAATCAAAGACACTCTTATGAACTCTCGATCGAAGCCACCATTTTCGATAGTTACGATTTGAATGTCTAAGAGAATATATTTGACTCGATGAAAACGACTTCGATTCCTAGCAGCACTATATCCTGTAGATTGCAGTCAATTGTTCATGATCAAATCTACAGAGCAATGCAATGTTTTATGAATGACTAACTTTAGGACAGATTCATTATCTGTATTCAAACGTGAGTGACAGCTCACGAGTGAAGCCATCTTGGAACCAAAACATGTAGTGACTTTCAAGAAGAGAAAAGGGGATGCCCGTATTATCGCTTGTTTAGTCCAGAGATCACTGCTACACATGAGAACCCGTTATTAGCGGTTCAATATTATTATATGAAAAAAAATATGTGCTGAACATTATGTGGGAGAATCGTCGCTAAACGAGATTAGGTTTAGAAGCCATCTGAAATATTGTTTATAAGCTGACGTGCTCAGTCAGTGAAGTCAGATGATTTATATGTATGGGCGATGCTGAGGGCTTGGCTACTGACAGTCCATTATAATATTAATCTACATGAGTGCCCATGTAACATAACATTGCAAGACCAGTTATCCACTGTACTATGATGTATTATGCCAACCTGTGATTTGTCACTATCTGTGCTGTCGAGTGTGTACGTCCAATTAAACTTTAGAAAAGGTACACAGTCGTTGGTGTCGATGACTTCCAGTCATACATGAGTGTGAGAAAAGAACATTTGTCAACAACACGAACCCTTATCATCATTCGCACATTGTACACTCAATCCATGTCTACACACCACTGCGTAGGTCAAGTTGACATTCCATACACTACAGTGGAGCAAACAACACCATAGAGATCTTATCAACTGATGATGATGATGATGTCTGCTTCCATCCACTTATATCTATCTTTTGGTGGATATCATTAACGGGAATAAAAATCCAACAAAATTATCAACCTTATCAGTTACCTTTCTTCTTTTTGTGCTTCATTTTCTAAAAATAATTCTCTCTTTCATTCTATGCAAATGCTAAACCTTCAATTTTTCCTTCTCTGGCAAAGATTAAAATCTTACGAAACAAGTCCTTTAAATAGAGATGAATTTCTTATTTGCAAAAAAAAAAATTGTCTGGCAGTTATCCATTCAGTTTCAAGTGTCGTTTTATCTTCCTTTCCGGACAGTTACCACTTTTCCTACACAATTACCCCTTCCATCTCATTTCTTTTTCAGAAACTGACATAAACTTTCTGATGAATATGGCTTTACAGAAAGTGGCTTTTCTTCCATTTGGTTATCTCATAGACCAGTGGCGCTGGTCAGTTTTCGGTGGTGAAACCACTCCTGACAGATATAACAAAGACTGGTGGGGCCTCAGGTAAATATTTATGTTAGTTAAAGTATTAAAAAAAGACTTGAATATTTGACAGTGATCCATACATCCGGTATCATAATAGCCCCTTCAGTCATAATTGACTATAAGAATGCGCCCCTGAGATGACGGTCCTCAGCTGCTTGCTTATTTTCCTGGTGTTCCTTTCTAGGTTGCTGCATTTATACCCTGTGCCCCTAATGTCTCTCTAGCATACATTTTTGCACATCCTGCATCAACTCATACCATTCTTCAACACATACCATTCATCAACACATACCATTCATCAACACATACCATTCATCAACACATACCATTTATCAACACATACCATTCATCAACAGATACCATTCATCAACACAAACCATTCATCATTACCCTTGATCTCCACAGGGAGCGTAATCTTTCGACAAAAACATGTCAAGTTCTCCTGTCACGTGCCATGACCTCATGGTCTTTCTATTCTTCATCGTCATTTTCATTTCTGTCTCCACGTCTCTTCTCCATGTGTTTTTGGTCTACTGCTTACTTCCCTTACCCATGGGTTCTTGAATAATGACTAACCAGTAATGCTGGCTTGGCCATGTCCGCCGCATGGAAGATGGTTGCATCCCGAAAGATATCTGGACCACTGGCAGATGGCCAAAAAAAAGTTGAGCGACCGCAGCTGAGGTTCAAAGATGTGTGCAAGAGAGACATGAAGGCACTGGACATTAATCCAGCTACCTGAGGGGAAGGGTGGGGGGGGGGAATGAATCTGCCGATCGCACCAAGTGGCGATGCTCTCTACAGCGCCACCTCAGATTGGGCGAAATGAGGCTCTCACAGCAAGCAGAAAGGAACAAACACCAGAAAAATAAGCAGCTGAGGTCTATCACCTCAGGGGCGCATTCCCATATTTAGTTATGACTGAAGGGGCTATTATTAGTAATGCTACAACAGGTTTTGTCAATGTGTAGTCCTACTCATCACCAACATGTTCCAATCTCGTTCTGCATGGACACTTGTCTGGTTCTTGTCAGGATGCCTGACGCATAGAGATTTATGATCAATAAATTTTCTATATTCTTTACTTTTCTACCCGTGTCCTCTACTTTATTATCGCTCTTTTATCCTTTTCCTGTTTTTCGCATTCGTTCGTTGGCGACTAAATATATTTTCCCATTCTGACTTTGCCGTTCTTTTTCTCATACTAGTAACGCATTTTATTGCGTAATGTGTCAGTCCCTGCACGAGACGAAATAGTGTGAGAATTCATTTTGTCAGACATAGAGAGCAGACATTTGTCTACATTTTCATCTGTCACGAGAGTTTTCTTCGGCTAAGTTCTCGCCATGAGGTGTGAATGGCGCCCTCATGCATAGCTCAGAAATGAGACATGTCGTGTGAGGTGTGAAGACGCGTTTTGGCAGTTATGGCCAGCGTCTAAGTTAAGTGTTAAAAGAGGGGAAGGGAGAGAGAGAGACCGGCGCTATTTCGGGTTTTCGTAATGGCGTGGGATCCTTTCTCCGTTTTCATATATCTACACGAGTAGCTTAGACTATTCATTCAGTTCTCCAAATCTTACAGTAGAAAGGTTGCAAGTGCTAAGGAAATAAGCTCGCATAACGAAGTCTTAGTTTGTTCTCGACAATTGCCGAGCTTCTATACTACCAATAAATATAAGCGTATAAATTCTAAGTTGTGCGATCGCCTGTAGTTCTGTCTGGAGGTAAATATATTATATATCTAGTAGTGTTGAGTGATTCAGTGATAATCGCTTATTTAATTTTTCTAGCTAGATTTCTGTGCATAAGTAATTAATTTATAAGTCTGTTATATTTTCTAGTCGACATGTTACAGTGGAAAGCAGAATAAACTATAATTTCTAGCTTAAACGCATGCAGCTGAAAATGAATTTTATTAAACTGCTAATAATCAGTTGAGAATATTTTAAACTAACTTATAACTGCACTTGATTCATCATTGAGTATTGACGAAATACGTATGTCTTTGTAATTCATGATGATTGATTTTATTAATATAACTTATTTCACGGGAATTTAAACGTTAAGACCAGCTCTACTCTTGCAGTTTATAATGTAAGTTATAACCGAGGAATAGTATGTATAAGTATTTTGTATGTTGTTTTCTCTTTATTCAGTGGAACTGGGGTAGCCCAACTTTGCCAGCGTTTTAGTACATGAAAAATATCTGTGAAGAACAAAAACATTTTTTTTCTTAAAGACTTGGATGTATAAAGTAAAACCTGTCTGGCATTGCGTTGGCATCCAGAACGACAGAGTACCCATTTCATGAACTTTAAGATTAAATGAAGTAATGGGCCTATCGCGCCAGATTTAATTATTTCTGAGAAAAACTCAAGTACATTTCATCCCGTGTGTCAAGTAAAATATTACAATCAATAACCTTTCCGACACTGTTGACAAATTGTGGTGTGACCAAGAATTTTACCTTTGATCAAAGTTACAAACCTGACATTTTTCCTAAGTAGTGGAAACCTCGTGATTCTGACACTGTGAGCCCGCTTAAAACTAATTCTTACCTCGTGATTCAAGTGACACTAACCTTAGTCTGAAAAATATTCGCATGAAGAGGACGCTCCCCGGAACCATTGGATGAACCCAAAATCTGCAGAGCTGGGATCCGCTTATTACAAGAAAGACAGATTAAAGTGTGTGAGTGTCTTGAAGTTTGCGCCAGACGGCGAACAACAGCACGATTGTAGGTAAGAATGTATGTCAGGGCCCTGATGAATGAACAGAGAGAAAGCAGGAACGAGTGACTCTTTTATGGTATACCAAAATTTCACCCACGTTGTATTTCTTTATGCAAGGTTTTTTGTTGCTAACAATATTTTCCTCAGGATAGATTAGAGTATCAAAGTCTGTTCATACCTTTAAAGGGAAATCATTAGACTACAGCAGATGCTTCCGTGACTCTTTGGGGCTATCACTTTTCTTCTAATAGGACTGTGGGCTATACATCGAGGGAAAGGATCATATCAATGGGTCTATTATTCTTGTAGCAATTCATTGACTTTATGACTATTTGTATATGTGTTGGTGTCGTTTTCATAGTGATGAATTGAAACGCGAATGGTTACAATGGAATAAATGTCAACAATGTCTTTCAAACGAAAAACCAACAATGTATCTTGAATTGTGTGAACTGGTCAAGTATTAGCAGCACACGAGTCGTTGGTAACTTTACATAGATTTTATTCACCAGGACACGAAGTGGACAAGACGGACATCGTCACAGGCGCAAAGATCACACGACAACATATTGATTATTACTGCTAAAGTTCCTGAAGATTCTCTTCTAGTAAAGACCTCTGTCCATAGACCAAGGATTACAAAACTGTTACCGTATAATATCCTTCTCAGTCACGACCGTTGACCTTCTTTCAAGGACGTCTATCATGGTAACGTATACATACTCTGGGGTGAAATCTTCCATATTACATTTTGTTAAAATTCCCAGACGTTCTTCATACATAGCGTTGTACATCATATAATTTTCACACAAAGTCATATACGATAATCCTAACAGTAAAGGCTTTCAGTTGGCTAACCTCTCTTTACATCCAAGCCACGACTTTGGCATTGAAGCATGTACGGCATATAAAACATGTGCGTAAGATAAACAATATCACTTCTTCTACTCGTAGGAATTCTCCGTCTACGATTCAAATCTTAAAGGCAAGCGACTCTGTAGATCCATTCTAGGAACATCTTAATTCCCGCTAGACTAGTATTAGAGCGGCCTTTTTCATACAGCATTAAAATAAGAAGTGGGACGATAACTCACGTGACATTCCTGATATTGGTTTCGACCTGAAGACCAATACAGATCACTAGAATAAATGGCTTCCTTAAAAATGCCATTGAATACGAAATATAAAATTACTATCATGGACACAAGACAGTTCCATGTTTCCACTTCAAAACATGACGTCACAAACTACTCAACTAGGTTACACGTGCGTCCAAAGCAACACTCACTGCTTTGTGCACGTCAGTGCGTGAATCAATCGAACGCTCAAACAATATAACTACATAAAACTGGTGCGTACATTTGGTAGGACCGACGACTACCCCCTTAGGTAATAAATGTACGTAACAGCTCCCTTATTACCTCCCCTTAAAAAAATTAATCCCATTAATTTTTTTCGAACTAATTACTCGAGAGAGGTGAGTCAAAACTACAACAAGATTTATGACATGCATAAAATTATCATATTAAGAAAAGAATATTGACTTGAAATTAATATAACTAAATGACAGTATGCATTAAAGCACACATCCACCATCGACCTACTTTGGAACGATGTGGTAATATTCGAAGTAAAAAGAAGTTGAAAAAAAAATGAAAATGAAGAATCAACAAAAAAGATGATAATAAAATTCAACTAAGTTTTCAACAAAATTTGAAACATATGATTTCAAAAATGAAAATGAACAGCAACACTGATGATAATTAAAGATAAAAGAATCAGTGAAACAGAAAATTTTGAAATACAATGTGCAAAAATGAAGCAATGCAAAATTAAACACTTTAAGAAGCAACGCACTTACTGATATCTAGCACTAGTAAGTTTGACTAGTTATCTAAAAGTAAAATCTCATGTAGTGGAATACGTGAATACACGTATTGCGAGACACTAATAAAGTTAGTAGATGTGTGATTTATAAACAATCAAATTGATTAAATTGAATTAATCTAATTCTAGTACTTAATTACACATAAATAAATAACTAGTAATTTATTCTAAGTAATTCTAATTTCAGTCATTGTGAATATTCGTTCAGAACTATTTAGAGTCAACAAGAATATGTTCCTAATGTTCCATGCACGAAATAAGTTTACGAACACGATATGTAGTGTAATATGTTCCATAACACTAACGAATGTCTGTTTGTCGTTTTTACCAATGTTTCCATACTAAAAAAAAAATGTTACTTTAATATCACTGTTCCCGTTCTAACAAAACGTTACTTCACAAGAAATAATGTTATAATCCATATGTAAGTATGTTCTGAAAGTTATATTTATACGAATACTGCAAAACTATACATAGTCTTCACAGATGTACAATTAATGACACTGTACAAAGTTATTCATGTTTCGGTGAGGACGTTTCTCCATCTAAAAGTAGTTTAGTTTCACCAAGTTCACTAGGGCATCTTGAAAGACAGTCTGCAAATACATTCTGCACTCCAGGAATAGCTCGTATCTCAAAATGGAACGGTTGAAGAGCTATAGCGTAACGCGCTGACTTTGATGACTTAACGTTTCCTGTATTCAATGCGGTAAGAGCTTTCTGGTCAGACTCCACCACAAAGTGTGATCCGAGGAGATAACGATCCAGTTTTGTGATTGACCAGACAAGAGCGAGAAGCTCTTTGTCCAGAACGGAGTACTTCATCTCGCTCGTCGTAAGCTTTCTGGATACGTACATAATTGGAAATAAGGTGCCTCCGTATTCCTGCATCAAAACTGCCGCGATAGCGTAGGAAGAAGCATCACTGCGAAGAACAAAGGTGAGATCTTTGTTAGGCAACCTTAAAAAAGGCTTATTTGAAAAAATTTGTTTTATATAGTCTAACGCCGTTTGGTGATCCTGCGACCACTTTATTACATTAGGTGTGCCTTTCTTCAGTAACGAAGAAAGAGGTGCAGTTATAGTAGACAAATGAGGGATGAATTTAGAATAGAACTGTATTAGTCCTAAGAGCGACCTCACTTGTTTTTTTTGTCTTAGGTGCTGAGATGTTTAAAATTTTTGAGACGTTACTGTCTTCTGTATACATTAAACCGCGACCTATACGGTGACCAAGAAATGAGATGTCATGAAAACCGACAAAAGCCTTTGAAGGTTTCGCTGTTAAGTTATAATCCCGTAAGGTAGAAAGTAAAGATTTTAAACCCTGAATATGTTCATCCCAAGAGTCACTAAAAAGACAGATGTCATCTATATAAGTAATGACATCGGGACGATGAGACAATATGCGGCGCATCATGCGTACAAAGGTAGCTGGCGCATTCATTAACCCGAAAGGCATAAAATTATATTGAAAAAGACCCCGTGGCGTCGAGAAAGCGGTGAATGGCTTTGCTTTCGTAGTGAGTGGCACTTGCCAATAACCCTTTGAAAGGTCAAATTTCGAAAAGAATGTAGCATGAGATAATTTCTCTAATAAGTCGTCTAAAAGAGGTAATGGTTCCGCATCGAATTTTGTAACTTTGTTTAACTTCCTGTAATCTACGCAAAGACGTATATTGTTGTCTTTCTTCCTAATGATTACCATAGAAGAAGAATATGGTGATGAAGATGGTTCAATTATATTTAATTGGAGCATATCATCCAATTCCTTATCAACCTTATCACGAAAGTGTAAAGGAATAGGATATGGGCGAACTCGAATCGGTGTATCGTCAGTCAGAATAATGTCATGTTGGATGACTGACGTATGACCTGGGATGTCAGTAAGGACATCCTCATACGTGTGTAGAATTTTAGAGACTTGCTGACGTTGATCATCAGTAAGAGTAGATGAGATAGTAACATCATTCCATTTCTCAGTGGAATGGAGTGGTACAACTGGTATTGGTAGTTGTACATCATCGAAAGAAGATTCCTCTTCTTGGATGACTGACAAACTAGAATAGTGTTGAATAGGTGGTGTAGGATCTTCAGTTGCCTGAAACACTGACTGTAGATAATCAGGACGTGAGTAATACTCCTTCAACATGTTAATGTGGAAGGTTTTATGTTTGCCATTAACATCAACGATGTAGTCGACATCGGATATTCTTGAGATGATCCTGAAAGGACCTCTCCAGGTAATTAAAAGACGATTGTTATGCGCAGGGAGTAATACAAAAGCTTCATCACCAGGTATGAGCTGGCGAAGACGTCTATATTTGTTTGCAGATAGACGAGCTTTTTCTTTGGCTGTTCGGATGATGCAGTAGCTAGTCTACAAGCATCTATGATTTTCTTTCTAAGAGAGATCACATACTCATAAGAGGATTGAGTTTCCTCTTCAATATTCTCATCCACTAATAAGTCGTGGATTAACGACATCGGACCGCGTGGTTGCATGCCAAAAACAAGCTGGAACGGAGAAAACCCCGTTGCTTGATTTTGTACCTCGCGATACGCAAAGAGACAAGCGGGTAGGACCCGATCCCAGTCTTGGGGATGGTCTTGAGTCATCTTACCCAACAACTGCTTGAGTGTCCTATTGAGACGCTCAATTAACCCATTTGACATCGGATGATAAATAGAACTAAGAGATCTATCTATACCTAATGTCTTCATCACTTGAGACATGGATTCAGAAATGAACTGAACCCCATGATCCGACAAGATTTTCCGTGGAAAACCAATGCGTGAGAAGATTAACATCAATGCCTCTGCTACACTGGCAGATGAAGTGTTCTTGAGAGGGATGGCCTCAGGCCAACGAGTGCACATATCAATGCACGTAAGAATATGCGTATGCCCTCTAGCAGATGGGAGCATTGGACCAATAATGTCAATGGCCATTTTATCAAATGGTCTAATCGGGATGTCCGCAGCTTGAATAGGAGCCGCATGAAATGGACCCCGTACCTTAACTTCTTGACATATCAAACAGGACCGACAATAGAGAGTAACATCTCTATGGACGCCTGGCCAGTAGAATGCCGAAAGCACTCTGGATTTGGTACGCGAAAAACCCATATGGCCCGCACATTGCGAGTCATGAGCATGTCGTAATATACGAGATCTCATACAGGATGGGACAAGAATCTGAGAACATAAGGATAAATCCTTTTCCCGTATGACTCTAACCAAAATCCCATTTTTAAGTATAAAGTCATGTCTAGATTTTGCAAGTTTGTTGCTTGTATTCTTTTTGTTAACATACTGAAAGAATTTTTTTAATGAATTATCATTCTTTTGCAATGTTGCAAACAACTCCCGTGAAATAGGAGCATCATCATCACAAGTGGTATGAACTGTAGGTTCAATAGGTGTATCATGCGACATATTAGTAGCTTGCGCTCTAGTCACTACTGCATTTGCAGTTTGAATATGTCGCTCTTCCCATTCAGCAATTTGCTGAGGTGTACACTCTTTAATACCATGTATGCGACCAAGTATTACATCACAAATTGGGTTAGGCAGAAGACATGCTTGGATCTTTCCTGTAAAGAAAGGTGTGTTAAGATCAATAATAGCAGTGGGAAATGTTTCAATAGTGCCACCAAATGTTACACATTTGACAACCCGGCCCGTGGCACAACTTGGGTTGATCAGCGAAGTCCGGACACCGATTGTTGTACAACCTGAGTCAAATAGGAGAGAGCATGAAATATTATTGACAAATCCCTTGTGAAACTTAAGAGAGCCCTGTCCCTGGTGTACTGACGCAGCAGTGGCTGTACAGACTGCAGGCAGGCTAGGCAAGGTATGTCCGCAACGCAGCGTCGTGATCGCCTTAGGCTGGAAAAGAGTCGAGCATTCTGGGCAGTCTTTCACCTGGGAACAATCTAGAGAACAAGACATAGCATTGTGAGTTTCAGCTACTTTACCCTGTTCAATGTTAGCCTGTGTATCATTAAAAGCAACATTAGAATGTCTACCTGTATTATTCGACGATCTATCTCGTCGGCGCGATCGATTGTGATTTTTGTCATTAAAATTGCCATAATTGTCGTTTCTGCTAGAGTTAAAATTTGGATTAGTCCGATAATTTGTAGAATGATCGTTATGATGTTGGTTAAATGGTTTATTTCCAAAAAATTGTCTGTTTTGCGGACCCTGAGACCTTGATCTCCAGTTTTGTTTATTATAATGTCCTTGATTATTTTTAAAATAATTGTTACCAAAATCTCGCGATCTGTGAGTTTGGTTCCAAGAAACATTAAATGGAGCAGATTGTTGAAATTGCTTCCCTTTGTAAAAGTTATCATTGGTGAAATTATGATTATTTCCCTTATTGACATACCTATCAGCACTAAAAGAACGATTGCGTGAAAAAATTGTTTTGTTGTGCTGCAAAAGCAACAGGCAATTCACTCTTAATCTGCGCGTTACTTAGATCCATGTTTGGGTGAGCAGTGCAAAAATTTTTTGCATGTTCTTCTAAATTTTTCATTGATAAAGGTTTCCGTTCGTGTAAAAATGCGAGAAATGTAGGGTTTACCGACGAAAGTACCTTATCGCGCATCAGTAAATCAAAGAGACCTTCATACGACTTTTCAATTTTGGATAATTCGATCCATCTTTCTAATGTTAGTCGTATCTGTGACAGAAAATCACTAAAATTTCTGCCAGATTGAGGTAGTAATGTGTGAAATTTCAAACGATATTCGTTTTCTGTCATTTGGAATTTTTGCAGAAGTGCTGCTCTAAGAGCATTGTAGTCATTTTTCTCACCAATGCTGGTGGTATGATAAACTGCTAATGCATCTCCTGTAAGTAATCTGGATAAATATGTACAGTATAGAGCTTTATATCCACGTTATAAGACCCACAAGTGGCCTCAAACCTATCTAGGAAGAATATTACGTCATCAGACGGGGGATTAAATTTTGGTAATTTAAGGTGAATTTCCTTAAAATGATCCTGTCTGGATGAAGTGTGGCTTTCAAAAGTTCTCTGAGAATTAGCTTCCTGAGTTAACCTAAGTCTCTCATATTCTGACTCTGCTAATTTCAGTTCATGCTGTCGTTTTCTATCATTCTCTTCCATCTCAAGCTGAAGTCGTTTTGTGTTTTGTTCAGCTATTAATCTCCTTTCTTCTATTTCTTTTTGTTTCTGTTCCATTTCCTTGTGTTTAACTTCCATTTCTTTTTCAGCTATTAATCTTTTTTCTTCCATTTCTTTTTGTTTCTGTTCCATTTCTTTCAGCTATTAAATTTTCTCTTCATTTCTTTTCTAAGTCTTTCTTCAGACTCCTTTTGCTTCTGTTCTGCCTCTCGCTGAAATCGTTTCTCTTCTAATTCAGCGGCTAATCTCATTTTTTCTCCTCTTCCTCAGCCATAAATTTCCTCTTCTTTTCATCCTCCTCAGCAGTTAATCTCATTTTTTTCTCATTCTCCTCAGCCTCAATCCGTTTTTGATCTGCCTCAAATTTCAAATTTTCCAAACGTAAAGTTTCTAACCTTCTCTGATCAGCTTCTATTTCTTGAGCTTTCTTATATTCTGACATAGCGAATTGTCTTACCTCTTCAGCAGGTATTTGCAAAGCTTTTGCTTGCTTAATGAAATAGTCTAAGGTAGCCATTTCAATATTATTATGTAATAATACTATTTAAAAGTGTTACTACAACTAGTGTTCTTCGTTCCTGTTCTAGAACGGTAAAATCAATTTATATAATAGGCAATAATATTAATAATTAATAATGTAATTTATAACATGTAATGGTGTGAAAGCAGTAACGTGACAGACAATAGCACAATAATGACACGACAAGATATTCAAAACAAACGAAGACGTTCGCAGAAATCCAATTAAAATAAAATGAGAAACTAAAATGGAATGTCGTAAAGAATTACGATGATAACTGCGATTAAATTCAACAAGACAATAGACACCACAGTGTAAAAACAAAGGTTTTGTAAAAAACTAAACGACAGGAAAGGTGAGACGGACAATAATCACATACAAAATTCATCATAAAACTAAGGCACAAGTAAAAATAGCTACCAAAAACAACAAGTAAACGTGACACTACAGCTAAAACAGACAGGTGTCACAGACCACCAGACACAGTGGACCTAGAATCCTTCTACGCTCACGCGTAGGAACATTCCACTGCGGGAAGTCTGCAAAATAATGTCCTACAGAACGTCTGACGAAGAGCCCGAATTGACTTCGAGATGGATCTCGTTCGTCAGATCTACCGCCCAACCTCCCGCGAAGAATACACAAAACATAACACATAACATAGAAAATATATAAGTGGACATAATCAATTAAGGCACAGCTAATAGTAATAAAGGGTATAACGGATACAAGTTATACTTAGCTCGCGTGCAGGTAAAAATCAAAGTGCCTTGTCCCCGTGTATGTACGTAAGAGGATGCAATACTTCGCTCTGCGTATATCAAACTAGCTCGCACGTAATAATGATGAAGAGATGATCTCCAAGTAATCAGTCACTGTGAAACTTGACGTGGAGGTTGATTGAAGACCTTGAGCATTTGAGTTGATTTTGATTCATATTCCGCCAGGATCCAAAATGAGATGATGTCGCCTTGAAAGTAAAAATTCTTCTTTTCAAACGATCAATTGGATGGGTACGTTCCTGAAATTACTTCCAGACCGCACTGGCCTACCAGTTATTGTTGGTGTCGTTTTCATAGTGATGAATTGAAACGCGAATGGTTACAATGGAATAAATGTCAACAATGTCTTTCAAACGAAAAACCAACAATGTATCTTGAATTGTGTGAACTGGTCAAGTATTAGCAGCACACGAGTCGTTGGTAACTTTACATAGATTTTATTCACCAGGACACGAAGTGGACAAGACGGACATCGTCACAGGCGCAAAGATCACACGACAACATATTGATTATTACTGCTAAAGTTCCTGAAGATTCTCTTCTAGTAAAGACCTCTGTCCATAGACTAAGGATTACAAAACTGTTACCGTATAATATCCTTCTCAGTCACGACCGTTGACCTTCTTTCAAGGACGTCTATCATGGTAACGTATACATACTCTGGGGTGAAATCTTCCATATTACATTTGTTAAAATTCCCAGACGTTCTTCATACATAGCGTTGTACATCATATAATTTTCACACAAAGTCATATACGATAATCCTAACAGTAAAGGCTTTCAGTTGGCTAACCTCTCTTTACATCCAAGCCACGACTTTGGCATTGAAGCATGTACGGCATATAAAACATGTGCGTAAGATAAACAATATAACTTCTTCTACTCGTAGGAATTCTCCGTCTACGATTCAAATCTTAAAGGCAAGCGACTCTGTAGATCCATTCTAGGAACATCTTAATTCCCGCTAGACTAGTATTAGAGCGGCCTTTTTTCATACAGCATTAAAATAAGAAGTGGGACGATAACTCACGTGACATTCCTGATATTGGTTTCGACCTGAAGACCAATACAGATCACTAGAATAAATGGCTTCCTTAAAAATGCCATTGAATACGAAATATAAAATTACTATCATGGACACAAGACAGTTCCATGTTTCCACTTCAAAACATGACGTCACAAACTACTCAACTAGGTTACACGTGCGTCCAAAGCAACACTCACTGCTTTGTGCACGTCAGTGCGTGAATCAATCGAACGCTCAAACAATATAACTACATAAAGAGTGTGATTGTCTCGTGGATTTAATATCTTTTAAAAATAACTATCCCCTAGACTTACGATCTGTTTATGGGCATGCTGACGACACAATTAATAATTGGTTTTTCCACAGCATTTTGAGTAATATACATTTGAGTCACAGGTTGATTTTGTCGGAATATATGTTATTACTGATTTTGTAATACTAAACGCTGGTAAGGTTTGTGATTGTCTAACAGTAACTGGGTTTGAAGCAGAAAGGTGTTTGAACTAAGTTAAGGAGTGCGTTTCGGACTATATCGTCCAGATTAATTGCCTCCCTTACCCGATCTGACTTCAGGGGTGAACTTGTAGTGGAATAATATTTAGGGATTTTTTTCTTTCTCCTTAAATTTTTGTATAATTATTTTGTTTCCACTGTAGCAACTTATTTTTTTTTAGTGAGTAATCTTAACTACCATTTATTTGGCGAAGTCGTCTGCATTAGGTGCTTTATTGCTGATTAATAACAGCGATAGTTAGATACTATAGTATAGGAGGAGATATCCCAGGTTAAAGCATATCATCTTTTGTTTTGGTATTTTCTCACAGGTGGTAGGAACCAGTGTATCCTTTTTCTTACTTCCTTCTTGACTACGTCTCAGTCACCTTTTTGCAATGGCAGAGAGGGCGAAACTTAGGCAGATCCTCAGGGACAAAGCGAGAAAAGAAAGTTTAGAAGGAGAGGATGCGAAAGCTTTTGTCAGGGACGAACTTGACAGATATGACGTGGAGAAGAAGGAAAAAGCAGCTGAAGCTAAAGAGCAGAAGAAGATGGATGAGGAAATGGAAATCCGCATGGAGAGAGAAAGAGAGAAGGAGAGGCAGCATGAGAAGGAGAGGGAGGAGAGACAGCATGAGAAGGAGAGGGATGACAGACAGCATGAGGAAAGAGAAAATGAGCAACGACGACAGCATGAGCTGGCGCTTAAAGCTCTATAGGTCCAAAGTTCTAACACTCAATCTCTTCACTTCACCGCCATGTCTTTTGCTCTAAAATCTTTCCCTTGTACTAATTAGAAGATTGACATGTATCTAGAAATATTTGAGAAAATTGCAACTCTGTACGGTTTAGAGAGGTCGCGTTGGAATATGAAGCTTTCCCAGGCTTTGAAAAGCAGTGCGTATGATGTTTACGCCAAACTGGAGAGCAGCCAACAAGATAATTACGACATCTTGAAGAAAGCATTACTGGAGCGCTTTGAAATGAACGCGCGCACATTTTTGAACTGTTTCGCAACAGCAGAAAGGAGAATTCTGAAACTTTTCAGCAGTTCTCCTCTCGTCTGAAAGGGATATCTGACAAAGTGCCTAGAGCTCTCGCAGCTCCCCTCTACCTATGAAGGTCTGGAGGAATTCGTTGTAACAGAACAAATAAAGAACACTTTGTCTGCTGACACCCGAAGATTCTTAGCTGAGCAAGGTGCAGAAACGCTTGAAGACATTTTGGAAAATTCTTAGCAATATCACAATGCCTTGGCTGAACTGTTGGCCACAAAACGTAAACCGACAGAAGAGCCTTTTCGAAAGAACAGTCTAGACCAATCTTCTCATGCTTCTAACCAGAATAACCACCGAGAAACTGGACCTCAAAACCCCCCTCCTGAAAAATCCAAGTTCTACAAAAACAAGTACCCCAACCACAGTAAACAGTCTGATCAACCCGACCGTTCTTCATGGCACCGCAGCCAGCGAGGACAAGGTGACAAAGGGAAAACCCCTGCGCACGGGACTAATGATCAGACCGAGCACTCCGAGCCTAAACGCATCGGATGCTTATTAACAGTCTCTCAAGGCTGAATTATTGACAGTGATTCCCAACCTGAGGGAGAAAGACCCTCAACGCGAGGTACTGTTATTTTGAATGGTTCTCAAACTTTTTGTTTATTTGACACGGGGCTTTCTTATGATTGCATTGTCGCCAGGCACCTGGTTAAACCCGGTCAAGAGACAGGAGAGACCGTCCAACTTTGTGGAGTCTCTAAGAGTGATGCACCTACAGCGCTTCCCATCGCATTGGTGGAGATCCACTATGAGTTTGTCAGAGGCGTGATCAAAGCGGCTGTTATGGATGACCCCATCTACCCAGTCATACTTGGCGGTAGATATGTGTTTATTGGGAAACCGGAAGAGCCGATTGTGGCAGCGGTAACTACAAGATGGCAAACCAAGAAGGAACGGGAGCCTGCGCCTAATTTGTTACCTATGGAACTTAAAGAAGCGCAACAAAAGGACCCTACTTTGGCACCCTGCTTCAGGAAACTGCCCATGGCTAAGGAACCCAGAAAGCACGGGGACATTTTTTCTAAGGATAGCGTACTTTACCACAGAACGGGCAAGCCTGATCAAGGTTACAACCAGCTCCTAGTACCGAAACAGTACAGAAGCCAAATCCTAGAAATGGGGCACTCTCTTCCCTTTAGCAGACATATGGGACAGAACGCCACAAACCAACGGATAACCACTCATTATTGGTGGCCAGGAGTAAATACTGATGTTACCAGATATGTCAAATCATGTGCCCAGTGCCAACGTGTACCACCTAGGCAACGGACACCACCAGTTTCCATGGGTGAAATGCCAATAATGGGAACACCATTTGAACGTGTTCTGATCGACATTTTAAGACCCTTAGAAAGGACTAAAAGAAGGAACAGGTATATCCTGACCTTAGTCGACACATGCACTTTATAGGCAGAAGCTATTCCGCTAACATGCGCAGATGCCAAGCATGTCGCAGAAGCCCTCGTGCAGATTTTTACTCTGTTGGGATTCCCTCAACAAGTGTTGACAGATAACGGATCTCCAAACCGAAACCTGTTAATGGATGAGATCGTTAAGATGTTGAGAGACCAGCACATCTACACTAAGCCTTACACTCTGGCCAGAAGTGGGTTAGTAGAACGTGTTAACGGAAACCTCAAAATGATGCTAAGTAAACTGGCACAAGTGAAACCTGACGATTGGGATCTTTCTATCCCTGCAGCACTATTTGGCTACAGAGAAACCCCACATACGTCCACAGGATTTCCGCCAGCCATGCTTTTATTCGGCAGACCCATTAAGGGCCCGCTTGAAGCCTTACTTAGGTCGCTGACAGACCAGAAGGCTGATGAGACAGTTGTCTCAGCAAGTAAATATGTGTTGGATTTAAAGGAAAGGTTAAAACTAAGATGGGATCTAGCAACGACCAACTTTAAGTGAGCAAGTGCAAAGCACGCTAACCGATACAGGAAAGTCGCGAAAAAAAGAGAACTGGAAGCAGGAGAGAAAGTTTTGGTGTTACTCCCCACCGGTAACAACAAACTGAGGATTGGATGGCAAGGGCCGATTACCGTCCTGAAAAAGATTTATAAGTCTAACTACCAGATCTCTATTAAAGGAAAGGAGAAAGTTTTCCATTTAAATCTGCTAAAGAAATACTTGGAAAGACCAGTGCCGACCTCGGAACATCTCCTGACGATCGCCAAAATTGACGAAGATGACGATAGTGGCAGGGAAATTCCACTGCAATCACACGGAATCTTTCAAAAATGTCAAAAGCGGCGACGCTCTTTCAAGCGCGCACGGAAGACATTCCAGAGAAGGGAAAATTTGGGAGTAGACTTGTGTAGTAATTGGAGAGAGACGGAGAGGGGAGATGAGAGGGAAGAGGACAGACACCCTGAAACTACGGATATAGGAAATTTATTTCCATAACGTAGACATGGAGTGCTTCCATGTCTTAAAGGGGGGACGTTCTGTCGCATAGACTTATGATCAATACATTTTCTATATTCTTTTCATTTCTACCCGTGTCCTCTACTTTATTATCGCTCTATATCCTTTTCCTGTTTTTCGCATTCGTTTGTTTGCAACTAAAAATATTTTCCCATTCTGACTTTGCCGTTTCTTTTCTCATACTAGTAACGCATTTTATTGCGTAATGTGTCAGTCCCTGCACGAGACGAAATAGTGTGAGAATTCATTCCGTCAGACATAGAGAGCAGACATTTGTCTACATTTTCATCTGTCACGAGAGTTTTCTTCGGCTAAGATTTCGCCGTGAGGTGTGAACGGCGCCCTCATGCATAGTTCAGAAATGAGACATGTCGTGTGAGGTGTGAAGACGCGTTTTGGCAGTTATGGCCATCGTCTAAGTTAAGTGTTAAGAGAGGGGGGGGGAGACAGAGACCGGCGCTATTTCGGGTTTTCTTAATGCCGTGGGATCCTTTCTCCGTTTTCATATATCTACACGAGTAGCTTAGACTATTCATTCAGTTCTCCAAATCTTACAGTAGAAAGGTTGCACGTGCTAAGGAAATAAGCTTGCATAGCGAAGTCTTAGTTTGTTCTCGACAATTTGCCGAGCTTCTAGACTACCAATAAATATAAGCGTATAAATTCTAAGTTGTACGATCGCCTGTAGTTCTGTCTGGAGGTAAATATATTATATATCTAGTAGTGTTGAGTGATTCAGTGATAATCGCTTATTTCATTTCACTAGCTACATTTCTGTGCATAAGTAATTAATTTATACGTCTGTTATATTCTCTAGTCGACATGTTACAGTGGAAAGCAGAATAAACTATAATTTCTAGCTTAAACTCATGCAGCTGTAAATTAATTTTATTAAACTGCTGGGAGCCGCGCTATTTTAGTGGTTACCACACCGCTCTGGCGACCGGGTGATCCAGGATCAAACCCGGGCGACGGCATTTGATGATTTTTCGTCGACCGGGATTAGGACTGGATTAACTCGAGACCTGGAGAGGACATTTGAAGGAGTGTCGTCGACCAGGGATTGGCGGCTAATGAGCCGACCCAGCTCTAATGGGTACCTCCGAAATCGGCGAGTATCTGCCTGAATGGCGAGGAACACCTGTCTCTGTACAAGAAAAAAGGGATACTAACGTAAAATCAATGTCAGGTTAGACATTAATAATAATCTGAGATTTAGCCTCGAGTATTAGCGGGCGTACGAAAAAAAAATTAAACTGCTAATAATCAGTCAAGAATATTTTAAACTAACTTATAACTACACTGATTCATCATTGCGTATTGACGAAATACGTATGTATTTCTAATTCATGATGATTGATTTTATTAATATAACTTATTTCACGGGAATTTAAACGTTAAGACCAGCTCTACGCTTGCAGTTTATAATGTAAGTTATAACCGAGGAATAGTATGTATAAGTATTTTATATGTTGTTTTCTCTTTATTCAGTGGAACTGGGGTAGCCCAACTTTGCCAACGTTTTAGTACATGAGAAATATCTGTGAAGAACTAAAACATCTTTTTTCTTAAAGACTTGGGTGTATAAAGTAAAACTTGTCTGGCATTGCGTTGGCATCCAGAACGACAGAGTACCCATTTCATGAACTTTAAGATTAAATGAAGTAACGGGCCAATCGCGCCAGATTTAACTCTTCCTGAGAAAAACTCAAGTACATTTCAGCCCGTGTGTCAAGTAAAATACTACAATCAATAACCTTTCTGACACTGTTGACAAATTGTGGTGTGACCAAGAATTTTACCTTTGATCGAAGTTACAAACCTGACATTTTTCTTAAGTAGTGGAAACCTCGTGATTCTGACACTGTGAGCCCGCTTAAAACTAATTCTTACCTCGTGATTCAAGTGACACTAACCTTAGTCTGAAAAATATTCGCATGAAGAGGACGCTCCCCGGAACCATTGGATGAACCCAAAATCTGCAGAGCTGGGATCCGCTTCATTAAACGAAAGACAGATTAAAGTGTGTGAGTGTCTTGAAGTTTGCGCCAGACGGCGAACAACAGCACGATTGTAGGTAAGAATGTATGTCAGGGCCCTGATGAATGAACAGAAAGAAAGCAGGAACGAGTGACTCTTTTATGGTATACCAAAATTTCACCCACGTTGTATTTCTTTATGCAAGGTTTTTAGTTGCTAACAATATTTTCCTTAGGATAGATTAGAGTATTAAAGTCTGTTCATACCTTTAAAGGGAAATCATTAGACTACAGCAGATGCATCCGTGACTCTTTGGGGCCATCACTTTTCTTCTAACAGGACTGTGGGCTATACATCGAGGGAAAGGATAATATCAATGGGTCTATCATTCTTGTAGCAATTCATTGACTTTATGACTATTTGTATATGTTTGATGTAATTTTATGTGTTGTGATGGAATTTTAGTCTGATAATTAAAATTCACTTAAACTTATTCGAGTCTTTCGGTCAGTTCGTTCCCAATTACCTATATTTTTCATTGTCATAGTTTCACGTCTTTGTGTCTATTGTAGTCACTTATGTGTGTGTGTATGTGAGGTATATATAAATTAATATATATTATACTAGACGGTCTGACAAATCTTAATCTGTTGTAGATGATAGGCTGACTGAGAGAAATCATATCGAGGGTCAGAGACCGACTCTAATATATTTCCTCCATCTCACTCGTGAAATCTATTTATACTTATATCTCACTGAGATATCACATGTTTCTATTGCTATTCAGAAGGGACCAAACGTATGTCTTAATTCACCTATCACAAATCTACGACAATGCCTCACTTGTGATTTTGTCACACGACTTCAATGCTTCTATTCTAGGCTACTGGTTCTTGTCAGAAATGCCTCACTTGTGATCTTGTCACTCTATTTCAATGCTTCTATTCTTGGCAAACACCCTTTTATAAAAGTCTGTCTTTTCTTGATTGTCATTTTTATAGTTCTCCATGTTTCACAGCCATACAACAGGACTGGCTTGACATTCGAGTTAAAGATTCTGATTTTTGTGTTAGACTTTATTTCTCTTGTTTCAAATATATTTCCCATTGCAATGAAATATCCTCTTGTATTTTGTATTCTTTTTTATAAATCACTGTCTGCTACTCGAACGTTGTCAATATTGCTGCCAAGATTCATGCTTGATTCTTCATCCTGTAGGGATATATCTGCCAGTGCAAAATGGATATTCGTAGTCGCATTAATTCTCATAATCTATGTCTATTTTAAAATAAAATTGCCGTTACATCTGATCAAGTATTTTCATGTAATCTTGCATCTCATTATTTTTACTACACATGATTATTTTTTTATTCCATGAATTTAAGCTGTCAGGTATTCTCTCTTTTTTCTACTGCCTCCTTTTCTGTCAGTATCACCTCCATTCACTGCGCTTTTTAATTGACCTCTTCTCATAACACCTTCAAGCGTGAACTTCAGTTGTGTGTAATAAGAAACCTGTGTGCTAAATACCTTACTCTCAAGCTATCCTGATTAGTTTTTTAAGCTGTCTATTATGGTATACATCAGCGTCTGGGTGGCTAAGCGGTAAAGTGCACTTTCCTCTCACGGCCAAGTTACTGATACACATGAACGTCTGAATGGCTAAGCGGTAAAGTGTAATTTCCTCTCGAGGCCTTTGTATATACATATGAGCGTCTAAATGGCTAAGCCGTAAAGTGCACTTTCATCTCGCGGCCATGGTATACATGAGTGTCTAAATGGCTGAGCGGTAAAGTGCACATTCCTCTCGCGGCTATGTTACTGGTTTACATGAGCGTCTGAGTAGCTGAGCGGTACGATGCACTTTCCTCTCGCGGCCATGTTACTGGTATACATGAGCGTCTAAATGGCTAAGCGGTAAAGTCCACTTTCCTCTCGCGGTCAAGTTACCAGATTTCGAGATCTAAATCGGGCACCATCACGCTCCAGGTTACCCAGCTTTAAAAGGGTGCTCAAGTCAGGAATAGCAAAGGTGGCTAGGAAGAGAACTGGTCACTCCACCTCATTGTAAAAAAAGCTGGACTTAGAATAGTAAAGTCTCTAAGACTGCCCTATGGTAGTATTTTCTATGGGACTAGCTTTACCGTTTTTAATGGTAAACTTCTGTACAACCATATCTCTATTGCCTCCAAGGATTTTCTTGTTTTCTTATTTATTGTCAGTTGTGAATAATATATATATATATATATATATATATATATATATATATATATATATATATATATATATATATATATATATATATATATATATATATATTTATATATATATATATATATATATATATATATATATATAAATATATAAATATATAAATATATATATATATATATATATATATATATATATATATCGATACATATATATATATATATATATATATATATATATATATATATATATATATATATATATATATATATATATATATATATATATATATATATATATATATATATATATATATATACAGTACCCTGCAAAAAAAATGGCAGTCATATTGCTCAACTAAATATGCTGAAATCTAATTAAATATGCATGTTCTGCCACAAATTTTCACTCCACGTAAGTGAGCAAACACTACCAAAAGTAAAAAAAAAATAGCGTAGAGTACAGTCCCTTGATAATAGAGCAGACGACAATTTCTAATGCTAGTGGCAGAAAATGGATACAAAGACAAAGTGTATGTTAATTTCACAGCTTTGGAATGAAGGAAATCAAACATGTTCCAACATTTCTAAAACCTTGAACATTCCTGAGCCGACTGTCTACAGAGTTGTGAGTAAATTAAAAGCAGGTAATGGAATCGAGCGAAAAGAAGGTAGTGGGGGGCCAAGAATTTTGGACACAAAGGACCATCGGTGTCTCGCCCAAATCGCTCGGGCTGGGCGAATGAAGAGTGTAGACAACATCCGGCAGCGCATGATCGAGTTGGGAAGCCCAGAGGTATCTAATGCTACTGTCAACCGGGAGCTACACAGGATGAATTACACAAAAAAGCTGGTAATTTCGTCACCATTGCTCACAGAGACTCACAAACAGATGCGTTTGAACTGGTGCCACGAAAACAAAAATTTGTCATGGGACAATGTGATTTTTTCAGATGAATGTTCTGTTTGGTCTTATCCTGCTCAAATAAATATTTGGACGAAAGACTCTGTAACGCCTGTGTACCAGCGACCGAAACATACCCAGAAATTCCATCTTTGGGGAGGGGTGTCAGCAAGAGTTGGCACCCCATTGTGTGTTTTCACAGGAATTCTCAAGAAAGAAAGGTGCATCGACATACTAGAGGGACACCTTCTGCCATTTATGCAGGTCATGTACCCCGATGGGTGCACATTTCAACATGACAATGACCCAAAGCATACAGCTCATACCACAAAAGCATGGCTGCAAGAGAAGAATGTGATAGTGCTGAAGTGGCCCAGCAACAGTCCCGACCTAAACCCAATTGAAAACGTTTGGGCACTACTCAAGAATCATTTTAAAAAGAGTGGACTCAGAGACGTTGAACAATTGAAGAAGGTAGCTGAAAAATACTGGGACAGTCTGACTCACAATTACCTACAAACATTTGTGGGAAGTATGCCTCGCCGCATCCAGGCTTGCCTTGCTGGAGAAGGCAACATTATATTGTACTGAAACCACTGTTAATAGATAGAGGAGATATCAATCTTCCACCCCCCCCCCCCCCCCCCCCCCTCTGGACATACAGTTTATATTATTATTTGCTTCTATGAGTGTGCTGCGTTGCGAAAATATGACTGCCATTTTTTTTTTGCAAAGTACTGTACAGTATATATATATATATATATATATATATATATATATATATATATATATATATATATATATATATATATATATATATATATATATATATATATATATATATATATATATATATATATATATATATATATATATATATATATATATATATATATATATAATTCAATGAATGGAAGAGGAATTCGATCTGTAAAATTATGAGACACTTCAATAATTTAACTGTCCATGAATGACGTTCATTTCTGGCTCTTTCTTGCAGGTGCCATTTGCAAGGCATATCACCTCCGGTTGCAAGATCTGAGGAGGACTTTGATCCAGGTGCAAAATATCATGTAGCAGCAGGTGTACCTTACATGAGGTATGGTTTTGTTCTGCTAATGCTTCTGTTTTTTATTGCACTAACTTATGTTTTCACCACCTACAGAGATTTAAAAATGAACTAGACAAGGCATACGTTTGTTGATGGCTTATGCTCTTTCTGGAGTTGACAGAAGACAAAGAAGACAGTGTACATATTACGAGCATAACAGTTGTTGTTGTTTTCGTCTACTATATTGCTGTAATACCCTGTTCAAGCAAAACCCATTGAAGGGTTACAAACGGTTATATTGGGGTATATAGTGTGTTGGTATCTTCGCTGGTATCACTTTCCTAGTCCTGAAAAGGACTGGTCCTAAAAAGGACCGCTAGCTGGCTGTGGTTATCTCTTCGTTGCTTGTCTGTCGTGGCGTGTTCATGGTGTTCATTTCCTGCCTTCCTATCTGTCTTGTGTCGTTTTGTTAGTTTTTGCTTTCCTAGTTTCTGATTCTCTTGTCTTCCTGCTTTCCTGTATCTGTAGTAGTGCTTTTTCTATTATTGCTGGTAGAAGTTTTTCAAGTGTGTCTTCGATGACTTCTTCGTCTGATTGTTCGTTTGTTTGGTCGCTCTTGTGTTTGATGTCATTTCCTCAATGGCTCTTCGCTCTGTTTTGATTCTCTTGAGGATTTTTGAGTTTTCTTCCGTCAGTTCTGTCAGCCTCTTTACATCTGCTTCTATTTGCTGCTTAATGCTTTTCATGTCTTTCATCATTTCTCTGATGTTTTGTATTTCTATTACGTCTTCACCGCTGTCCTTTTCGTCTTCGGGAGCCTGCTTGCTTCTGTTTTCGATCGAGCATAACTAAAACTTGTTCCTGTATTATATGCACCTTACTTTGTGCAGTATCCACTTAACTAAAAACTTCCCCGCATTATTTAGACCATCTTATCAGAACTAGAGCGTGTTTATAAACATAACTGAAACTTGTCGCTATATTATATGCACCATAGTATATACAGAATAAACATAACTGAAAGTTGCCCCTACAATATATGCACCATCTTAACATAAATCTTGCACGTTCTGAATGTAACTGAAACTTGACCCAGCATTATATTCACTAACATATTAGATCTCGTGTACATTATAAACAAAACTAAAAATTGTCCCTCCATTACATTCATCAACTTATCAGAACTAGTGTCGATTATAAACAAAACTAAAAATTGTCCCTGCATTATATTCATCAACGTATCAGAACTAGTGTCGATTATAAACAAAACTAAAAATTGTCCTTGCGTTATATTCATCAACGTATCAGAACTAGTGTCGATTATAAACAAAACTAAAAATTGTCCCTGCATTATATTCATCAACGTATCAGAACTAGTGTCGATTATAAACAAAACTAAAAATTGTCCCTGCATTATATTCATCAACGTATCAGAACTAGTGTCGATTATAAACAAAACTAAAAATTGTCCCTGCGTTATATTCATCAACGTATAAGAACTAGTGTCGATTATAAACAAAACTAAAAATTGTCCCTGCATTATATTCATCAACGTATCAGAACTAGTGTCGATTATAAACAAAACTAAAAATTGTCCCTGCATTATATTCATCAACGTATCAGAACTAGTGTCGATTATAAACAAAACTAAAAATTGTCCCTCCGTTATATTCATCAACTTATCAAACCTCGTGTACATTATTAACATAACTAAAACTTGTCCCCGCGTTACATTCATCAACTTATCAGAACTAGTGTACTTTATAAACATAACTAAAACTTGTCCCTGCGTTTTGTTTGGTTTTGTTTAGTTTTGTTTGGTTTTAAGGACTATCTTCATTGCACACGGACAACTCCGATCTCCTCCCTTAGATCACACAAGGAGGATCTCAGCACAGTGCACGAACTTCGTAGCACCCGCGAGAATCCCAATGTGTGTACATAGGAATCACACATTCTATAAATATATTTGGTGGGTAGATTTATAATTTTAAAATTTTGCCAGGGCAGCGACCTTATGGCTTACTCTTTACGATTTCCAACTGCTGTGGGAATTTTAACATGCTTAACTTGCTCACGGGACCTCCTATTTTTTTGCCCTTATCCGAGAAGGCTTGGCATCCGATCTTACTACCCACGAGACCATACATTAAGTTCCTTCTACTGGGAATCGAACCTGGTACCTCTAGAATTCGAGGCGGACGCAAACCTATTAGCCACTCAGATTCCCCCCTCCCCTTTTGCATTATGTGCATCATAGCATGTGTAGTATGAACATAAGAAAACCTTTCATCAATACTTTGTTTTCTTTGTCAGGTACTTCATCAGCTTCATCATACAGTTCCAGTTCCACAAAGCAGCTTGTGACGCAGCCGGCTATACTGGTCCTCTGCACAGATGTGATATTTACAACAATACTGCTGCTGGTCAGAAGCTTCGGTAAGCCACAAATTATCATCGTCATCATCCCCATCATCATAACGAGCATCATCAACATCATCATTAACATCAGCATCATCACCTTGACATCAACATCATCACTATTAACATCTACATCATCACCACAATCATCATAAAAATTATCATCATCATTAACATCAACATTATCATTATCATCATCACCCTCCCCACCACCATTATCATCACATCATCATCAACATCCTCTTCAGCATCACACTAACCCCACCCCCATCACATCATCAAACATTATCTTCATCATCCCCATCACCCCCAACACCATCACATCATCATCAACATCATCATCAGCACCACCCCCAGTATCATCATCATCATCAACATCATTATCATCAAGATCATCATTTACATCAACATTATCCTCATCGTCACCACCACCACCATCATCATCACATCAGCACCACACCACCATCATCATCACATCGTCATCATCATCACCACCACCACTATCATCATCATCACATCATCAACATCGCCACCATCATCATCATCATAACATCAACATCATCATCATCACCACCACCACCATTATCATCACATCTTCATCAACATCATCATCAACACCACCACCCTCATCAACATCTTCATCATAATCATCTTGATCACCACCATCATTATCAACATCATCACCACCATCATCATCCTTATCACCGCCATCATCATCCTTTCCTTACTTGCTCCATAATGGCATGCCTGCAGATGGTCCGCTCATTGAAGTTCCCATTAAAGCATTCATGTGCTCTTACAGTGATAGTTTCTGTAACGGTAAACGGTCAAGGATCCCGTTACACATCCATTGAAACATATTAAGAATATGGTGTTAGGCCCATATTTTCTTGACCATCGACACACTAGGGGTGATGTGGTCAGCATCACGCCGGCCGCCTTAACCTTCCCAGAGTTGCTCTGATACCCAATTCATGAGGCTGGGTCGTTTGTGGTCTAAAAAAAATTCCACCTCAACTGGGGATTGAACCATAGACCACCGAGCTAGGAAGCCAGTGCGCCAACCGCGGCTTGATAGTTTCTGTAGCTACTTATTTTATATGATGTGTCTGCCAGCCCCAAGCACAGCCTGATATTTGTTGTCCCTAACGACACACCTGAGGGTAGAATAGATGTATTGTTTGTTTATCTCCTCACTGGCCCACAGAAACAACGCGGGGCCCACAGAAACAACTCGGGGCCCACATAAATAACGCGGGGCCCACAGAAACAACGCGGGGCCCACAGAAACAACGCGGGGCCCACAGAAACAACACGGGGCCTACAGAAACAACGCGGGGCCCACAGAAACTACGCGGGCCCACAAAAACAACGCGGGGCCCACAGAAACAACGCGGGGCTCACATAAACAACGCGGGCCCACATAAACAACGCTGGGCCCACAGAAACAACGCGGGGCCCACAGAAATAACGCGGGACCCACAGAAACAACGCGTGGCCCACAGAAACAACGCGGGGCACACAGAAACAACGCGGGGCCCTCAGAAACAACGCAGGGCCCACAAACTATACTGACATTTTTCTTTATCGTCCTTAACCTTCAGCTCCAGAACAAATGTATGCCACGTCTTCCTGTTCTGTGCCATCTGCTCAAGATATGTTCATGTTTTCCTCATTTCTTTCATTACTGTCCTTTAAGTTCTCATCTACATGTGTCTTTTTGTCTCCCTTTATCTGTATTAGTTGTAGTTGCCCCTTCAGTTATGACTGACTCTATGGAAATGAGCAACTGAGGTGATAGCCCTCAGCTGCTTTTTAACATGGTGGTCTTTTCAGCGTGTTCTTTTCTCTCCTGCTTGTTGTGAGAGCTTCTTTTCGCCCAGCCTGAGGTGGCTCCGTAAGGATCATCGCCACTTGATGCGATCGGCAGCTTCATCCTCCCTGGCTGCTGAATTTATGTCCAGTACCTTCACGTCCCTCTATTACCCTGGGGATTTCAGAACAAACGTTATCTTGTAATGTTATCAACAGGTTTCCTCAGTGTGTATCCAGTCCATCTCCAGTGTCTTCTTCTCATTTCTCGCTCCACTGGCACTTGTCTAGTTTTAGTCATCAGTTCCACATTAGTGATCTTGATACTACTACAATTATTCTATTCTACGTAAGCACCTGTTTATGAGAGTCTCTAACTTCTTGATTGTCTTTTTTATTGTTCTCCACGTTTCACATTAAGGCTACATGTTACGTTCGTTTCCATCACGCTTGGCTGATAGGATGCTTCGCCTTCAAGGAAGTGCCTAGGTTTTATTTATTTATTTTTTAATATTTATTTTTATATTCATTTAAGTTCTTATGTCTCCTATCTAGCCTTCACTTTCTTTCTTTTCCTGACGAAGGCCTTGTGGCCGTAACGTAGACTACTTTCTTTGTCTTTTGTCCTCGTAAGACGAATCACCTTTTTCGATTTTTTTTCAAACCCATCCTTCGTATCTCAGAAACATTCTCAGACTTTCAGATTTCATGTCAAATATTTCCCTTCTTAGAAACATGCTGAAATTTTCAGATTCCATGTTAAATATTTCCATTTTCACCCTCAGGGACATGCTGAAACTTGGCTCATCCAAACCCTGGCCCGAGGCAATGAAGCAATTAACAGGTCAAGAAAAGATGAGCGCAGAACCTCTTATGGAGTATTTCAAACCTCTGCTTCACTTCCTTCGTGAGGAAAATGGAAATGATTATGGATGGGATCCTCAGTGCCCAAGCTTCACTAAGGAGAGCAGCAATTCAGGAACAACAAATCCTACTTGTCCTGGTGGGAATGCAGTTGGAAGAGTTCATTTTTCATGGCTGACCTTAATGATTGTCTTTCTTATAACCCTGTTCTAAATTGGAAATAGTATGCTTTGTATAACCGTTCCTGAAATATATCGTAGTTTAAATGTGTTAGTACGGTCATATGATTAGAGAAATTAAAGTATCACTTCTGATATTTCAAAGCTCATGATTTTCTATTTTTGACCCAAAATGACAACATAACAAATACATTGAAGTTGATGTGTGTTTACAAGCAAACAAAAATACACATAGAAAATAAGTTTACTTATAAAAAGGATAATTCTAAACAAACCTATACACATCAAATGTATTTATGACTTCTAAAATTGCTGCCGAAGAAACAATTCTAAAATGGATATTTATTAGATGTTAACCATATAGTCTCACACACAATTGGCATCTTTTCTTAGATCCTCAGCCATTGACTAGCAAAGCAATCATTGACCCCACGCCCAGTGCTGCCTTGTAGGGCAGTAATATTCTCTCTTTCCAATGCTTGGTTGCTGGCTGTTTATCGTGCAGGGCTCCAACTTTGGTTCATGCTTTTCATTTTGACCTCCACAGTTGTGTGCCACGTTGTTCTTAGTCAGCCTCTCTTTAGCTTTTCCTTCTGGGGAACATAGCTTAGCAGTTCTCTTGATGGTGTCAGGGCCAACTCGATTCCAGCATGAACCTACTTATAGTCTCATTATAATTTAAAGCTTCTATGATGTTATCATTTGCGAGCAGGCAGTAATATTATCAGTTACGAGCAGGCATCAATGTTATCAGTTATCAGTAGGCAGCAGTGTTATCAGATATCAGTAGTCATGAATGTTATCAGTTTTGAGCAGGCAACAATGTTATCAGTTATCAGTAGGCAGCAGTGTTATCAGATGTGAGTAGTCATGAATGTTATCAGTTTTGAGCAGGCAACAATGTTATCAGTTATATGTAGGCAG
The DNA here is from genome assembly GCA_024509875.1 of Oreohelix idahoensis. NCBI lineage: Eukaryota > Metazoa > Mollusca > Gastropoda > Stylommatophora > Oreohelicidae > Oreohelix > Oreohelix idahoensis. The sequence continues at coordinate 36,861 of JAMPIV010004567.1, forward strand.
CAATACAAAATTTATTGCATATTTCTGACTCTCACAATAACACAGCCAACAGTTACAGAACGAGAAGCCAATTTTAGATTAGGATATTAGAAGAATTTCTTGCTAAACAGAAATAGAAAAATTTAGGTAGTAAAGAGAACAACCGATTATTTAATAAAGCAACATTCAATTATTTAATAAAGCAACATTCAATTATTTAATAAAGCAACATGCAATTATTTAAGAAAGCAACATTCAATTATTTAATAAAGCAACATTTAGTTATTTCATAAAGCAACATTCAATTATTTCATAAAGCAACATTCACGTGTTTCATAAAGCAACATTAAATTATTTAATAAAGCAACAATCAATTATTTAAGAAAGAAACATTCATTTATTTAAGAAAATATAATTCAGTTACATGCTTACATGACTTCTGATAACTCTGAGGTCCTTATCTGTCCTAACTATTTCGAAAGTCATGGCCCTTACATCACACTCGTGACATCGAGTTAACTTATTGCGGTGAACTCCCAGTGGTGTGCAGAAAGAAGTAGCTTCATATGGCACTGTACAATAGGACCCAGTTCACTCTTGCAAATACCATATTTCATTATCAGCTTGTAGAGTGGAATTTTGTGATACGACATTTACGGAAACTCTAATAAGGTAGAAACAAAATAAAGTAGGACATTTTAAAAAAAAAAGGAACTTACAAACTGACTTGCGACAGAGCTGATAACCTTTGTGGGAAGGGAGAACCACACACAAACAGTACGCTAATAAGTTGGCTAAAATAAACAGATCCACAGAAGAAATCATTCTCTACTCAATAAGGATTGACAATTTTTATTGGATTATTATAATTACAACTTACTGATCACGCTTACGTACCGTGAGCTGTAGATATAATAATTTATATTCAAGGGTTCTCTGACACCTGAGAATTATTTCAAGGGTTCCTTCAAGATAAAAAGGTTGAGGAAGGCTGCTGTATACATACATCCTTACATCTGCTGTACACATTAATTTAGAGGCAAGGAACACTGTAAATGTAATATAACAACATACATTTACAGTATCAAATTACAATTAAGAAATAAAGTACGCTAAAAAAGCAATAACAAACAAAAACAATAAGAATTATCGCAAAAAAACAACCAAACAAAACAACAACAAAAATCCTCCTTGAAACATATCAGATTAAAGTACAGATGTAGTACATAATCAGAAGTCATGAAATATTGGAACAGTCCCCGACTGAATGAGTAGAAAATGAGCGTGGTTTTAGAATATGTAACAAAGACGAGCAGGTCGGAGTCCCATTTCAGATATAGCTGTAAAGGAGTGAAGTATTATAGACTTCACTGGGGAGCCGCGCTGGTGTAATGGCTTAGGCGTTGTACTGGCTACCAGGTGTTCATGGTTCAAACCCGGGCGTTTGAAGAAATGTTTACGGCCGGAAATTTGACTGAATAGCCTGAACGGCTCCTGTGATAAACCCTCTGTGGATGGGAAGGAGCGAAGCTCCTGACCGGGTTGGAAGGAAAGTCCTCAGGTTCCCCAGCCTCGCAATGACATGTCATTGGGCCGAAGGGCTGAAAGCTCAAGTGCCGCTGGTTAAGGGGAAAAAAAAAAAAATAGACTTCACTGTACTAGGTCCAGCTTTGTAAGATGGAGGGACTAGTTCCCTTTCTCGTTATCTTTGCCTTCATAACTCCAGAGCAGAATTAAGTGCACATTTACAGGCTGTTTTGACTAGATCGTGACGTTACCAAGTTCTGAACCCTTCCAAAAATTACGTGAAATAAATGTAGATATGGTTTTCTACTTGTTGCAACAGCTAGAATATGTACATGAGCGTCATTATCCAATTCAGCAGATAGATAGATAGATAGATAGATAGATAGATAGATAGATAGATAGATAGATAGGTAGATAGGTAGATAGATAGATAGATAGATAGATAGATAGATAGATAGATAGATAGATAGATAGATAGATAGATAGATAGATAGATAGATAGATAGATAGATAGATAGATAGATAGATAGATAGATAGATAGATAGATAGATAGATAGATAGATATGTAGGTAGGTATGCAGTCAGGCAGATCGGTGCACGTTTGTATTTGTCAGGGGAGTTTACTAATGTAAGTTTAAATGTTTAAGGGAAAGAATTACGCACAAATTAAGATGTATATTTGGAAGTGACTATTAACTTACTTTAATCTATTAGTAATTTAAAATAGGTTTTTCTTCTTTTTTGCAAAATATTGTTATGAGTTTATGAGACAAATTTTAAATTTTAAGTATATTAATATTTTTGCCGTTTTACATTTTTTTTAAAGAATACATTTTACAACAGCAGGCTGGCTTTACAATGGTGTTTTTATATTTGCATATGTATCTTTCAATAGAATAATCCCAGAACAAACCACTTGAAAGTTCTATTTTATTCGAAGAACTAATATTTATATAAATTAAAACTAGCAACTGCAAAAGACAAGTTATTTAAATTCAATACAAAATTAGTAAATAAAATGACACTAAATACCCCAATTCACCCGTGTGTTTCCGGGGCCCGAAAGGGAAGCGAAGAATAGTAACACTGTACCCTACCATGCAATGTCGTAAAAAGCAAGGAGGGTTAGGCATGGGGCTGGTTACCCCATCCCGTAAAAAAACTTTTTATCACAAAAACTTCAACTATTTATGGACAAGCCAAATATAGAATTTAAATCAAGGCAGCCGCCCAAGACAGAAGAAGTTCCTCTGGAAAGGAGGCGCATGAAGCAACCCAGAGAAAGCCGAACAGAGTCTGGGTTGCCGACTAACCTTTTTTCGTCTAGGAAAATCTCCAGGATTGGCACCTGGAATGTTTGCACTCTATGTGAACAAGGTACAACTGCACAGGTAGCAGCAGAAATTAAAATTACAGGATTGATATCCTGGGTCTCTGCGAGACACGGTGGAAGGGCATAGACAGGAGGAGATTGATCACAGGAGAAATGGTGTTGTCCTCAGGACATGAGGAGGAAAGAGCCCACCACAGTGTAGCGGTGGCTCTAATGCTGTCTAGGGAAGCACATAAGCCACTTATAGATTGGGAAGCAATGGGACCCTGAATTATAACAGCAAGGTATAAATCAGCCAAAAAGAAAGTAAATATTAACATCATCCAATGTTATACACCAACAAATGATAAAGAAGAATCTGAGAAAGAAGACTTTTACACCAGATTACAAAATGTCTTGGACAAAAAGAAAAGAAATGACATCACAATTTTGATGGGGGACCTAAACGCGAAAATAGGTACAGACAACACTGGCTTTGAAGAAATAATGGGAAAGCATGGATTAGGTATGATGAATGAGAATGGGGAACTATTAGCCAACTTCTGTGCTTCAAATCAACTAGCTATAGGATGAAGCATATTTCCACATAAAAGAATACATAAAGCAACATGGATATCACCAGACTACAGAACTGAGAATCAGATTGATCACGTATGCATAAGTAATAAGTTTGGGTCATCACTGCATGTAAAAGTATGTAGAGGAGCAGATGTGGTATCAGACCACAATCTTCTGTTGGCTAAAATAAAATTAAAACTCAAGAAATTTACAATAGTATATAGCTATAGACAACAGTACAATGTGGGATATCTATGAAATTAGGAAATAAGAGAAACGTTTTCTATCACAGTATCCAACAAATACCAAGTACTCCAATAGCTGGGTAGATGAAGCAGATACGGAAGACCACTGGCAACAAGTAAAAAATATATGGAACGAGACATGCGAAGAAGTACTGAGAAAAAGAGAACATCGGCACAAAGCATGGATAACAACAGAAACCATTAGCAAGATAGAAGACAAGAAAAACAAGAAAGCAGATTTAAACAGAAGCAAAACCAGAAGCTCCAAAGCCAAGGCTCGTGAAGTGTACATAGAAGCAAACAAAGAAGTAAAAAAGACCAAATTAAGAGATGGACAGAACATTTTGAGGAATTTCTCAATAGATCAGCTCCAACTAATCCCCCATACATCTAGCCAGTAGAAGAGGTGCTAAAAATCAGCTGTGAAGGACTAAGTACTTGTAGAGAAGAAATAAAGAAAGACATAAAGCTTCTGAAAGATGGAAAAGCAACTGCTCCAAGTGGCATTCCAGCAGATGCCATCAAAACAGATATTGATACATCTACAGAGATTTTATACAATCTACTTGGCAAAGTCTGGGAGAGAGAGAAAATACCAGCAGAATGGAAGGAAGGTTATCTGGTCACGTTGCCTAAGAAGGGAAATTTACAAGAGTGCACAAATTATAGAGGAATCATGTTACTATCAGTGCCAGGAAAAGCATTAACAGAATCATCCTTAGGAGATTAAAAGAGTCCATAGACAAGCAACTGAGAGATGAAAAAGCAGGTTTTCGACCAAACAGATCCTGCACAGACCAGACAGCCACATTGAGAATAATAGTTGAACAAAGTATGCAATTGAATTCACCGCTTTATATCGGATTCGTGGACTATGAAAAGGTATTTGACAGTGTAGACAGAGAATCACTTTGGAAATTGATGAGGCATTATGGAGTTCCTATGAAGATCATTAGCTTAATAAGGAAGACTTATGAAAACATGACACGCAGAGTTCTTCATGGAGGACAACTTGCAGAACCATCTAGGATTATTACGGGAGTGTGACAGGGATGCCTCTTGTCTTCATTTCTTCTTTTACTAGCAATAGATTGGGTTATGAAAACATCGACATCACACAACATAAATAGAATCCAGTGGAATCTGACTAAACAGCTTGAAGTAGATCAAAAACACACGGAGCTGGATACAGAGGTGAAAATTATGAGAAAAACATGGAAAGAACTTCAGCGAATGGCACGGCACAGGATGACTTGGCATGTGTTTGTTGAACGCCTATGCTCCTCGCGGAGCTAAAGGGTATTGATTGATTGATTGATTGAAATACCCCAATTATAACCAATTTTCAGGTTGAAGAGGATAGACCAAGTTGGAACGAGAAGAGGAATGGTCAGCTGTTAAGTGCCCGCTCTCCACCTATCACCTTTTCAAAACAACAAAATGTAACGATCATTTATCACCTGTAGCGTTACAGTGGACAGTGAGAAGATTTTCAGATTATACTGGACAACAAATTTTGACTTTTTATGTGTATCTGAGATTAAACCAAGTTACCTTTATGTTGTTTGGGCTTCTGAATATGAAAATGGCCGTTAAAACACGAGATTAGCTCTATGTGAGGGGCCCAATACCGGTCCTGGTCACCGATATCACAACCAAAATAAAGGCTGTAAGCTTTCTTTATCATCAATGTAGTGAGTCGCCTTTGTGATAGCACAGTTATTTGTCCGCGGATATAGCAAAAACAATCCGCACTGTTCACACATTCACGAGGCATCACAGAATCCACAACACAAATGATGACAAGGAGGAAATGTGGTTGCAATGACCTGCTACATATTGCGTCATCCAGTTGGCACTCAAGGCTATCCGTCTCACGGGGAAATCATGCGCCAGGGCTATAGAAAAGAAAAAGACTGGGTCATTCGCATCGGGAAGGTGGAGCCACCAGCCTACTCAAACCCCCCCCCCCCCCCCCCCCTTTTCCAGATCTTAAAAACTAGAGCTAATTCGCGATTTTTAAGTTCATATTCGTGATTCTTCTTCTTCTTCTTCTTAGCATGTCCAAATTAGTCAAAAATAGCTTCTTTTGTCACAGATACATTTTGGCAGTTGTCCAGTGCATTATCAGATAACTCAACACCCTTCATTCGTAGAGAAAGAAATAAAAATGCAGATTAATCCAAACGTAAACTTTTATGGATGCAAGTCACTGGCAATGACTAAAACCCACAGAAGCCAGATCCAAGCCTCAGAAATGAGGTATCTGAGGAAGGTGACTAAAGTAACAAGAAGAGACATAGTCCACAACCAGACGATACAATTTCCCAATAAAGCCCAAGAACATTTATACTGAACTAGTAAATGTTATATTTTGTTCATGTTTTTCACTGAATGCCAATTTAAGATTGTCCCTAGTTTTATATACCAGAAAGCATATCCATTGATTCATGAAAATGACCATATGTGATTCAGTGACTTATATGTAATACAGTGATCAATATGTGATCCAGTGACCAATATGTGATCCAGTGACCCATGTGTGACCCATATATGATCCATATGTGACCCATATGTGATCCAGTGACCCATATGTGATCCAGTGACTCATGTGTGATCCAATGACCCATATGTGATCCAGTGAACATTAATACAAGTGTAATTATACATTTTTAATATACAGTCATATGTGACTGGTCATATGTGGGATGAAAGGGTTGTAGAGGTTAAAAGAAATGAGTAAAAGAAGTAACAATAATTAGGTCATAAGGTCGCTGCCCTGGCAAAATTTAAAAATTAGAAATCTACCCACCACAAAAATATTTATAGAATGTGTGATTCCTATTTACACACATTTGGATTCTCACCGGTGCTATGGAGTTCGTGCACTGTACTGAGATCCTCTTTGTGTGATCTAAAGGAGGAGATCGGAGCACTGATGGAGTTGTCCGTGTGCAATGAAGATAGTCCTTCAAAACCAAAACCATAACAAACCATAATTATATGCCAATAAGTTACGTCTGCTGTGAAACCAGAAATGTTGACAAAAAGATATTGTATGTGAATAAGACCAATACGGTAACTATGCTGTGAAACCAGTTGTGATGAACAAGATATTGTATGTGAATAAGACATTCTTTGAGACAGTTGTCTGCTGGTATCACAAGGCAGTAATTGTCCTGGAACTCTACAGGACAGAAGGAATAGAGAATGACTTACAACACATGAGTACCAGGTCTGTAGGCAAAGATAAGAAAGATAAAAAAATGTATAGACTTGGATATAGAGCAGAATGGCAGAGATTATGCTGAAGGCATATGCTCAATAAGGAGCGAAAAACACCAGGAGTAGGTACCTGGATGGGAGTGTAACAAAAAACAAAAACAAACAAACAGTTCAAAATGAGCTTTTGACTTTTTGTGATGTTTATTTTTTAATATATATACAGACAGACAGACAGACAGACAGACAGACAGACAGACAGACAGACAGACAGACAGACTTTTAGACAGACAGACAGACAGACAGACAGACAAACAGACAGATAGATAGATAGATAGATAGATATACAGATGTATTTTGTGTTTAATTATAACCGAAGATAAGGTTGAACAGGGTAGACTCTGCCGAGACGGTAATTGAGCAGAAGCAAATGAAGCTCAGCTCAAGCTATTCTGCTCTCCTTCCATTTCTTAAAATTTAAAAAAAAAAAGATACAGAGTATTACAACAGACGGTATTCTGATCATTAGAAATAGTTCCTTTATGCAAATAATGTTTCAGTCTTATTACATCATTGAAACTCTGGTGGATCAGGTAATCAAAGTGATTATGACTGCTTATTGACACTATCCTGTAGATTTTTTCACGCACTGAGAATTGAACCCACTTCACCTAGGTCGCTATTTCCAAACTGGCTTATTTCCCAATTTTATCCACTCTGCCAACCCAAGTTGTTGTAAAACTAACAATTTAATGTTCTGGACTCAAGAGTCCAAAGCAGTTGTTCCATAGCTAGCCTGATGCCTTGTCTGCAATTTCACCAAATCTGTGAAGTACCTTTGTTCTTAATTGTCCTTTCAGGCCCTGTTGTTTCAGTAGATAATGCACTGAGTCCATCATCAGTAGATCATGTACTATGGCCATCACATGTAGATTGTGCACTGAGGCCATCACTAGTAGATCATGTACTGAGGACATCATCGGTACATCATGTACTAAAGCCATCACCAGTAGATCATGTACTAAGGCCATCACATGTAGATCATGTACTTAGACCATCATCAGTAGATCATGTACTGAGGCCACCATCAGTAGATCATGTACTAAGGCCATCACTTGTAGATTGTGTAGTGAGGCCACCATCGGTAGATCATGTACTAAGGCCATCACTTGTAGATGGTGTACTGAGGCCATCATCAGTAGATCATGTACTGAGGCCATCATCAGTAGATCATGTACTGAGGCCATCATCAATAGATTATGTACTGAGGCCATCATCAGTACATCATGCACAGAGGCTATCATCAACAGATAATGTACTGAAACCACCATTAGTAGATCATGTACTTAGACCATCATCAGTAAATCATGTACTGAGGCCATCATCAGTAGATCATGTACTGAGGCCACCATAAGTAGATCATGTACTTAGACCATCATCAGTAGATCATGTACTTAGAGCATCATCAGTAGATCATGTACTGAGGCCACCATCAGTATATCATGTACTTATTACATCATCAGTAGATCATGTACTGAGGCCATCATCAGTAGATCATGTACTTAGACCATCATGAGTAGATCATGTACTGAGGCCATCTTTAGTAGATCCTGTACTGAGGCCATCATCAGTAGATCATGTACTGAGGCCACTATCAGTAGATCATTTACTGAGGCCACTATCAGTAGATCATGTACTGAGGCCATCACTAGTAGATCATGTACTGTGGCCATCATCAGTAGACCATGTACTGAGCCATCATCAGTAGATCATGTACTGAGGCCACTATAAGTAGATCATGTACTAAGACCATCATCAGTAGATCATGTACCGAGGCCACTATCAGTAGATCATGTACTAAGACCACCATCAGTATATCATGTACTTAGACCATCATCAGTAGATCATGTACTGAGGCCACTATCAGTAGATCATGTACTAAGACCACCATCAGTATATCATGTACTTAGACCATCACCAGTAGATCATGTACTAAGACCACCATCAGTAGATCATGTACTTAGACCATCACCAGTAGATCATGTACTGAGGCCACCATCAGTAGATCATGAACTTAGACCATCATCAGTAAATCATGTACTGAGGCCATCATCAGTAGATCATGTACATAGAACATCATCAGTAGATCATGTACCTAGACCATCACCACTAGATCATGTACTAAGGCCATCATCAGTATATCATGTACTTAGACCATCACCAGTAGATCATGTACTGAGGCCATCACCAGTAGATCATGTACATAGACCATCATCAGTAGATCATGTACTTAGACCATCATCAGTAGATCATGTACTTAGACCATCATCAGCAGATCATGTACTGAGGCCATCACCAGTAGATAATGTACATAGACCACTATCAGTAGATCATGTACATAGACCATCATCAGCAGATCATGTACTAAGGCCATCACCAGTAGATCATGTACATAGACCACTATCAGTAGATCATGTACTTAGACCATCATCAGCAGATCATGTACTTAGACCATCACCAGTAGATCATGTACATAGACCACTATCAGTAGATCATGTGCATAGACCATCATCAGTAGATCATGTACTTAGACCATCATCAGCAGATCATGTACTGAGGCCATCACCCGTAGATCATGTACTTAGACCAACACCAGTAGATCATGTACTGAGGCCATCACCAGTAGATCATGTACATAGACCATCATCAGTAGATCATGTACTTAGACAATCATCAGCAGATCATGTACTGAGGCCATCACCAGTAGATCATGTACTTAGACCATCATCAGTAGATCATGTACTTAGACCATCATCAGTAGATCATGTACTTAGACCATCATCAGTAGATCATGTACTTAGACCATCATCAGTAGATCATGTACTTAGACCATCATCAGTAGATCATGTACTTAGACCATCATCAGTAGATCATGTACTTAGACCATCATCAGTAGATCATGTACTTAGACCACCATCAGTAGATCATGTACTTAGACCAATATCAGTAGATCATGTACTTAGACCACCATCAGTAGATCATGTACTTAGACCACCATCAGTAGATCATTTATTGAGGCCACCATCAGTAGATCATGTACTGAGGCCATCACTAGTAGATCATGTACTGAGGCCACCATCAGTAGATCATGTACTGAGGCCACCATCAGTAGATCATGTATGGTGGCCACCATCAGTAGATCATGTACTGAGGCCACCATCAGTAGATCATGTACTGAGGCCACCATCAGTAGATCATGTACTGAGGCCACCATCAGTAGATCATGTACTGAGGCCACCATCAATAGATCATGTACTGAGGCCACCATCAGTAGATCATGTACTTAGACCATCATCAGATCATGTACTGAGGCCATCATCAGTAGATCATGTACTGAGGCCACCATCAGTAGATCATGTACTGAGGCCACTATCAGTAGATCATGTACTGAGGCCACCATCAATAGATCACGTACTGAGGCCACCATCAGTAGATCATGTACTGAGGCCGCCATCAATAGATCATGTACTGAGGCCACCATCAGTAGATCATGTACTTAGACCATCATCAGTAAATCATGTACTGAGGCCACCATCAATAGATCGTGTACTGAGGCCATCATCAGTAGATCATGTACTTAGACCATCATCAGTAGATCATGTACTGAGGCCACCATCAGTAGATCATGTACTGAGGCCACCATCAGTAGATCATGTACTGAGGCCACCATCAATAGATCATGTACTGAGGCCACCATCAGTAGATCATGTACTTAGACCATCATCAGATCATGTACTGAGACCATCATCAGTAGATCATGTACTGAGGCCACCATCAGTAGATCATGTACTGAGGCCACCATCAGTAGATCATGTACTGAGGCCACCATCAATAGATAACGTACTGAGGCCACCATCAGTAGATCATGTACTGAGGCCACCATCAATAGATCATGTACTGAGGCCACCATCAGTAGATCATGTACTTAGACCATCATCAGTAAATCATGTACTGAGGCCACCATCAATAGATCGTGTACTGAGGCCATCATCAGTAGATCATGTACTTAGACCATCATCAGTAGATCATGTACTGAGGCCACCATCAGTAGATCATGTACTGAGGCCACCATCAGTATATCATGTACTGAGGCCACCATTTTCGCTCGTTATGGAGCATGGAACCACGACTGATGCCTTGCAAGAAGTCTGCACCAAGCAGTCACGTGACCTTGATGTGATACTTTCTGTATCATTATTTTTACATGAAGAGGTTGCCAACCTCATACAAACCCTTGTATTAGTCAGTTGTGCAACATACCTGATGGAGCGAGTCTCTCTTTGTCTGATCAGAATCCTTAGATACTACACCGGGCATATCATTGTTTTGGGCCAACTTTTGACTTTTTGTGATGTTGTTAGTCAACTGAAGATTTCAATATATAATATTGTGCCTTACTGTAGTTATTGTATTAAAACACTGATTTTGTTATCACACTGATAATTTGACAATAAATTATGTACATTGCTTCTTGATAGGAAATTAATATATCAATTAAAAAGTAAAATTTATATTTTATATTTATTTAATTTTTATATTTATTTAATTTATATATTTATTTCCTTACCAGTTTAACACCAGCTTCTTTATTTATTGACAGGAAATTACATGGTACCGTTTAATTTTAGTAAATAGGACTATGCTCCCTGAGCCATGTCATTTACGATAACTAATATACCGTAAGGCTGTACTTAGGGTTGGCGATACTCATCACGTAAAACAAGTTGTAACAGAAGCAACAGCAGCAATAATTTATGCTTTGTTGGAGGCTTCCTGAAAGAGACTATATGTACTGGTGGCTCCATATGGGAAAAAAAAACTGTCAGCAAGAAACTAAATTTAAAATGTCATGTCAGCAGTAAGGAATACCTTTCTAAAAGTGTATTTCATTTCAAAACCACATTTGTCTACTTGAGTATTTGCAATAAGTTTGGCAAATCAACAATAGCAGCTGCATGGCTGTGATAGGAAGATGAGGGGAACTGAGGTAAGACGTGGAGTACAGTGGATGGGTGTGACAAATGTTCCTTTTCCGGGCACGCTCGTCTGTTCGCGGGCAGCAAAAGTGTTAGGACTTCGATGCCTTTATGGAAGTGTCTAGGTTTTATTTTTATATTTATTTAGGCTCGTATGTGTCCTATCTAGCCTTTACTTTCTTTCCTTTCCCTGACGAAGGCCTTGTGGCCGTAACGTTGGCTATTTTCTTTGTCTTTTGTCCTCGTAAGACGAGTCACCTTATTTCGATTTTCTTTCACACACATCCATGGCTGTAATAGAATGCCAGCTCTAGAAGACTTCGTAATTCTCTCATTAAATTTACCTTAACACAATGGATCCCAAATTGGAGGCATGCCTTTAATTAAGGGAGCTCTAAAAGAATTTCAAAGAGTTGAAACAAAATCAGGAGGACTTAGAATGAGGCTAGGAGAACGAAACAATATTAGCTACTCGTAGAAATTACATTTTTAAAGTTCATGTCACGAGTTTAGATTTCTTGTTTTAAAATGTTTTTTTTTTTTTTGGGCAGCGAAACTACATGTCTTTATTTCATTGTTTTTGTGACATCTCACAGTTTTGTTGTGACTTTGTAAACGTGAGCAGGCGTTCTAATCTACATGTGGGATTCTAACCTAGTGTTCTACCATTGTATCTATATGAAACAAGTTTTTTTTTTTTCACCTTTACTAACAACCACAGAAAACATTAGGTAAATTGTGTTGCACACAACCGTTTTTCGCACTTAGTACTTTACGACTTGTGGACAAATTGCCACATTATCCTTTACAACAGGGGTTCTCAAATATTTTGTTTTCCTCATTGCCCACCCCCCTTTCTGAGCCTCATTTACTTCTGTGATCCACACTCTCCAGAGTGCCAGCTGTGTAACTACCCCCCACGAAACTGTTGACCACCATCTCTTTGAGTGCCCAGCGCTCGGTGATGTTAGGGAAATGCTCCTTCCTCCGAGGTCAGATAAGTGGAACACCTTGTACGGAGAAACAAAACAACTTGAGAAAACATGCAGATATCACTACATGCTATTGGGCCGAAGGGCGAGAACCCAAGCGTTGCTGGATCAATAACAACAACAACAACAACTTCTGTGGACCCCCTGATAGTCACAATTAGCTGGAAAAAAGGTACTTTACCATCTTACTGTGACTATGGCATGGCCACTTGTGGGGTAGGGGCATATGGCCCAGGTTGAGAACTACTGCTTTACAACAAATTGTCAGCTTGTGTATTCACTTTTTGACTGCTGTATTTTTCTCTGTGATAATAAAATTGGCCCTTTTTTTTAATGTTAGGTTGGAATTAAATCTGTAAAAAATATTAACATTGTTAAACTTAATTACATATCTGTAATAAAAATTTTCAAAAATACATTATTTTGCATTTGAATATAATTTTTAGTTTGTGATTAATTTATCTTTGTTGGGGAGCATGAGGCTTTCGAAAAAATCAACAGAAATCTTGTGCATAGGCTGATTGTTATTGTTATCGTTGTTCAGAATTGACATCGTTGTACTCCAGGTAAACCCATAGGTGCTCAGTCTCCCTCAGCAAATGTCGAAGGGTATGAATGCTAACAGTTCCTGTTGTGCGCTGATTGTACATATGCCGGATGCATCCTCTCATACGTTCATTTCTGCCCGTCCCAAGCCTAATGCTAAACCCCAGCATTCTCAGCCGTGATAATTCATCGATTGCAGTGTCATTCTCTAACAGGCATTGTGTATAGGCTGAAAAGTGTGGTAACCATTGACACTGTGTGAGGCCGCCAACGATCCATGAAATTCAATAGATGGACATTTCATTCACATAGATGTAGAACAGAACAGAAAGTTTCCATTCTGAACTTCTAAAGTAGGAGAAACATGAATGATTGTCATAAAATTAACGAGTGATACAACGTAAAAATATCTCCAAAGGATAAAATGTAAGGATAAAAACCAATGCGTAAGCTGCTGGAATACATGATCGCCCGCGCCGCGGGTCATCAGGTGTTAGACTTGAAGGCAAAACGGAACGAGGATCAAAAGACAAAAATCTGACTGAACGCGTACTTGAACTAGCGAGGTTAATGGACGCAAATTGGTGGGGCAAGGAGGAAAAGTCACGTTCCCCCCCCCCCCCCCCCCCCCCAAGTTGACATAAAGTAAGGAATTCGACAGAAGGGACCTTGGATATGATACGCCACAGTCATTTATTGGACGCTTTTGCGATACCAAGCCTTTGATTTGAATTCAGCGGCTAAACGCAGATGCTTGAAATATTACAAAATTTAAAAAGTAACTTTTTCTTAATATTAATGTTAGGAATATAAAAATTAGCTGGCCGGATGGCCCATTCTGAGCAGTGAAATAATATACTTTTAATTTTACAGACGGATAGATAATAATGAAAATAATGACAAAAGACAGTGTTGTTCACAACAGCGACAGACTGCATTGAATCAAAAGTGTCCCTATTTGCACAAAAAATCGCGACCTCGAGACGCAGGTGTTCAAATCTACTTAGCATGGAAGAGAAGGGATATTGGTGGAAGCTGTGTCTAAAAATAACTTTTAACGACAAAATTTTGGAGGGGAGAGAAAGGTTGGTTCAAAAATCAAGTACGTTTTGTGAAAACGCAAGTAGAGACGGACAGACTAACAGATAAAAATCCATACTTGACTGAAGCATGACTGAAATGACTTTAGTGTAGGAAATTTGAATTTAAAAAAACCAAGGCATTGATTGGCCACAGACAATCATATTATCCGCGCTTAGACGAGCTTTTTTGCCATTCCTCAATAGTTGTCCAGTGATAGACACAGTAAATTTCAAGTGTGGTGATTTCCAAATGAAATAAATTGAAATAAGTTCAGGGACGCCATACTATAGCCAGCAGCTCAGCTGAGTTTTGCTAGCATTTCTGTGTTCTTTATTCATAATCTGGTAAGATTGAAATTATTTCTTTGTATATTTTGAATATTGTTTAATGTTCGAGTGATTTGATACTGCCATATCGAAATCTAGCCTTACAAACAAGTAAGGATTCGCTCTGGACCCCCCGCCCTAGTTCAGGGTCTAGGGACAAACAATATATAAACTACAGCAAGGTTTAGGAAGGGGTGATCAAGTGTTGAGAACAGTGAATCATATCACCTATCCTATTCTATGGCAGTGAGATAATGCACCTATTTCAGAATCTGTAGACTGGGGAAACTTACCCTATGCGAAACCAACTAGGTAAGATGTGCTGTCTGGTCAGAGAGAACTGACCCTGTTTATGTGGTGTTATTGTAATTTGTTATGTGTAGAAGTGGCTTATTAGGTAAGGTTCTGAGCAAAAACCAATACTTTATTTCAGAGCTGTGAGTTCGATCTCGACACTAAGGTGGTGTCAAATGCTGATTAATAATTGAAGTGAGGACCCGTGCAGGGTACATTTCGACAGAACATCTGTGTATTGCTCAAGCACGGAGAGGTGGGGCCATCAGAGTCCAGCACCAGAACAAATCTGGCAAAGTTAAGTAGGCTAGCTGGCCTGCTGAACTTACACCAACTTTATAAAACTAGCACCCAAGAGAATTTACTACTGAAGCATCCCATTTCCTTCCATCATTAATGGACAATGCTGTGTAGGCATAAACAGGGAGGGATGAAGCCACCCCAACAGCACATCCATTCATAGTTTTCCCAGAAAAATTAACATTACGAACAGTAATACTATAATTAATCTTGAAGATTGCATATGTAAACATCTTTCATTTAACATGCCATTTATTCATGCCATTCATTCATAAATTTCAAAATCTTTGCATAAGTTCTGGCCAAAATAAAACCTTGGTTCAGAACAAATAAATTTAAAAAAAGATTTTCTATTCTAAATTTAACCAGCTGAATTTAGTTCATTGTGTTATAAATTTTATTGATAGTATTAGACTTAATTAATATCTGTGGGTGTGTGTATATGTCCATACAACACATTGCATTCAGTACCCTAGATTTTAACGTAGCCACATTCATTAGTAAAAAAAAAAGATATGTGTGAGGTCATAAAGTGGTAGCACGAAAGGGCCTTCTGTATATTCACAGTTACAATTATCTCAGGAGCCTTCACAGCTGACCTCACGCATCACACTAGGTGATAACACCACCATACAATACCATCAAAATCCACTACATATATTGGGGTCGTGTCCAGGGATATTTAGCATAAACAGTAATATAAGGATCTCCTGGTGGGAGAAATAAAATTAGGGGAACAAAATTGTAAAATTCCCTTAAAATTAAAAGTGTCCCTTTAAATTAAAAGGGCAATTAGAAGTTGGTGAATCTTCACAGCCAGTAATAATTAATTAGTTAACTGGTTAGTTAGAATTAGTTAGACTATAGTCATAAGAAGTACTTAGTGTATTTACTGGTTAGAGATTTATTTTGTATATTATTATATTGTTTAGAAAGTATGGCGGAGCTAGCAAAATTTAGATCAGCTGCTGTGCTGACCGCAAAGGAGATGGGAATGGATGGTCAGATTTTAATTCAATACGTAACGGCTGAATGTGATAAATATATTGAACGGGAAGAAAGGAGATTAGAAAAAGAGGCTGAAAGAAAATTAGAGTCTGAAAGGTTGGCTGAAGAGAAGAGGTTAGAGGTGGATATAGAAATTAAGAGGCTGCAGATTGAGGCAGAAGACAAACGACAGCAAAGGGAGGCAGAAGATAAAAAGGCCGAAAGGGAGGCAGAAGATAAAAAGGCCGAAAGGGAGGCAGAAGATAAAAAGGCCGAAAGGGAGGCAGAAGATAGAAGGTTGCAAAGGGAGCACGAATTACGACTAAGGGAGCTGGAATTACAAGGCCAGGCTCCTGAAAATGGTGCCAGCCCTTTTGCCTCAGATGCTACGCCCAGTCTGGAGCCTCAAACTCAGCTATGGGGTTTCATTTAGACCATTTTGTTGAAAAAGACGATGACATAGAGGGGTACCTAGGACGTTTTGAGTTATTAGCTACTACATATGGGTTAGAGAGAGAGAGGTGGAGTTTAAAGCTATCACAAGGACTGAGAGGTACTTCTTATGAAGTCTTTGCTAAAATGAACAGGGAAGACCAAGACAATTATGACATGTTAAAGCAGGCTTTGTTATTAAGGTACGAGAAGAATGGTGAATTTTATCGTAAGAAATTTAGAAATGCCAAACTGTTGCCTGGGGAGACATACCACCAATTCTCTGCTAGACTGGAAACCTATTTGGAGAAATGGATTGCTCTGGGGAAGACCCAAGATCTTAAAGAAATGATCATGATTGAGCAATTGAGAGAGTCCATGGCTCCAGACATGAGAAAATTTCTCCTGGAACAAGGTGCAGAGAAGTTGGGAGAGGTTTTAAATGTCGCTGAGAGGTATCAGGCAGCCCAGGCAGAGGTAAGTGGTGCTAAAAAGAAGCACATAGATAATTTTAAAGCTCCACAGCAATTTAATAAATTTGATAATAGAGAGCAGGGAAATAAAAGTAGGACAAACTTTGAGCGGCCAAGAAATGACTATCGCGACAGAAACTCACAGTTCAATGACCAAAAGTTCAATGAAAGAAAACCGTTGAACCAAGGAAAAAGATGGTGTAAATGGTGCAAGAAGGATAACCATAACACCGAATTTTGTAGAAGGAAACCTTCAAACATTGCTGCAATGAAGTCGGGGACGCAAAGATTAAAGGTTAATCCTAATGGACAACAGGAACCTTATCACCCCCCAGTTTGTGAGGATGTTATTTGTAATGGGGCCACCATAAGGTGCCTTTATGATACAGGTTTGGATTATGATTCAGTTGTGAAGTCTAGCCTAGTGGACCCAAGTCAGTATACCACAGAAACAGTGGAAATACAAGGGGCGACCAAGGACATACCACTCATGACACTTCCCATCGCAAGGATAACGGTGAAAACTCGCTATGTGGAAGGAGAAATCAGAGCAGCAGTGATAGATGAACCAATCTACCCTCTGATATTGGGGTGTAGATACGTCTTCTTGGGGAATCCCGAGAAACCTGTGATCATGGCGACAGTGCAGACCAGGTCACAGAAGAAGGAGGAAGAAGGTGAACCTATAAATGCTCATCCAGAGGAGATGAGAAAGGCGCAGGCTGAGGATAGGACACTCAAGCCATGTTTCAAAAAATTGCCCAAATGCCACAACCTCCGAGCAAGGGGGAATATTTCATGAAGAACAAACTATTATACAGGAAGGCCGGAACTGGAATAAATGGTCACAACCAGCTGGTTCTTCCCACCTCATATAGAGATAAAGTGATGGAACTCGGGCATGCGATTCCCTTCAGTGGTCACATGGGGATCAGCGCCACAGGACAGCGTATAGCTTGTCATTACTTCTGGCCAGGGATAACGGAGGATATAAAAAGATATGTCAAATCCTGCCCTGAATGTCAAAGGGTAGCTCCAAAGCACTGGACTGCTCCTGCAACTCTAGGGGAAATGCCCATAGTGGGAACACCTTTTGAGAGGGTTGCAGTGGATATTGTGGGACCTCTCACTCGGACCAAGAGGAGGAACAGTTACATCCTTACTCTGGTGGACACTTGTTCTATGTGGGGAGAGGCGGTAGCCCTGCCATCAATTGATTCAAAACATGTAGCAGAGGCACTACTTACAATATTTACCCGATTAGGATTCCCGCATCAAATCTTGACGGATAATGGATCTCAGTTCAAGGGGAAACTAACGGAAGAAGTTTTTAAACTATTTCAAGCCAGACACTTTCATTGTAGTCCGTACCATCCACAAGGGAACGGCCAGGTAGAGAGGTTCAACGGGACTCTCATTTCTATCCTGAGAAAGCTGGCACACGAAAAACCGGATCTGTGGGATCAATTCCTGCCCGCCGCATTGTTTGCGTATCGGGAGATACCACATAGTTCAACCGGGATGGCTCCCGCAACTCTGCTATTTGGGAGGCCAATAAAAGGTCCTTTAGAAGCTTTATTAAGGACCTGGACGGATGAGAAGGCGGAAGAACCTGTTACCTCATCTTATCAATATGTGAACGAACTGACCACTCGTTTGAAAGCTGGATGGAAACTGGCAAATGATAATTTGAAACAAGCCAGGAAGAAACATGCAGCATATTTTAATAGGAAGGCAAGGGACCGAGAACTAGCTGTGGGAGAGAAGGTGCTTCTTCTACTACCCGGTAGCCAGAATAAATTACAAATTGGTTGGCAAGGTCCATATACGGTTCTAGAGAAGGTGTCTAGAACAAACTATAAAATTGACAAAAAGGGGAAGGAGAAAGTTTATCATGTAAACCTTTTAAAGAAGTATCTGGACAGACCACTCCAGGAAAGCACCCCCTTATTGACCTTGGCTATTGCAACCCAGATGCAAAAGGAACCACTCACCTCACATGAATACCCATTACATCCTTGTGAAACAGCAGCACAGGTAAAAGTCAGTAAGCACCTGACTAAAAACCAGAGGGAGAGAGTTCAACAGGTTCTGGAGGAACATACAGATGTATTAACAGATAAACCAGGCCATACAAATTTGCTACAGTATGACATGAAACTGGTAGACTCAAACCCAATCTGTATGAGAGCCTATTCTATTCCGTTCGCGAAGGAGAAGGCATTGAAGGAAGAAATAGATTATTTGCTGAAGGAGGGGATTATTTCGCACAGTGAATCATCTTTTAGTTCTAGTGTCGTTTTGTTGAGAAAACCGTCTGGGGAACACAGACTGTGCTGAGATTACAGGAAACTGAATGCTGTCACAGAAGGACAAGTGGATCCATTACCAGACACAAAACAGTTATTTGCCAGACTGAACCAGGCAAAATACTTTTCAAAGGTGGATCTTAGTAAAGGCTATTACCAGATCCCAGTGAAGCCTGAAGTGAGACCTTATTTGGCTTTTAGCACTTCGGATGGACATTATGAATTCAATATGCTACCATTCGGACTGAAAAATGCTCCGAGTGTGTTTTCAAGGATGATGCGCAAATTGTTGGATCCCCTGAATAACCCATGTATCACGAATTTCATGGATGATATTCTCGTCGCCACAGAGACATTTGAAGAACACATTGAAGCTCTAGAAATGTTATTTAATAGACTTCGGGAGGCGAACTTAACTGCTAGGCCAACAAAATGTTGTATTGGATGCAAAGAGTTGGAATTCTTGGGACACACTGTATATCAGGGTAACATGACCCCTGATCCTAAGAACTTGGAAAAACTGCAGAGAGCACCTAGACCACAAACAAAAAAGGACGTGCGATCATTCGTGTCGTTATGCGGATTTTATCAGAAATACATCAAAAATTTTAACGCTATTTGTGCTCCTCTGACTGATCTGACTCGCAAGGGACTTCCAGATAAAATTATTTGGACTGCACAATGTGAACTAGCGTTCCAAGAGTTAAAGGAAAAACTCACTAGCAGGCCTATTCTCAAACTGCCTGGTTTGACACAGGACTTTGTCTTAAGAACCGATGCAAGTAATGTAGGACTCGGAGGGGCTTTGTTGCAAAGATCATCTTCACCTGATGGGGAACTGAAACCAGTCGCTTATGCAAGCCGCAAATTGAATAAGGCGGAACAAGGATACTCCACAAGCGAAAAAGAATGTTTAGCGTTAATCTGGGCAATAAAGAAGTTTCAAATCTATCTGTATGGTAGGACTTTTGTGGTGGAGACGGATCATCAGCCTCTCGTATTCTTATCTCAGGCTAAGCATGAAAACGCAAGATTGCTGAGGTGGTCTTTATTACTTCAACCTTATCAGTTTAGTATCCAATATATCCCAGGCAAATTGAATGTCGGTGCAGATTTCCTCAGTCGGCACCCCTGTGATCAAAATTAGAGTAATGGCAGACGGGAGGAGAGATTTTATCTATGTGT
Organism: Oreohelix idahoensis; assembly: GCA_024509875.1. Taxonomy (NCBI): domain Eukaryota; kingdom Metazoa; phylum Mollusca; class Gastropoda; order Stylommatophora; family Oreohelicidae; genus Oreohelix; species Oreohelix idahoensis. Next base: position 57,689 of record JAMPIV010004567.1, read on the forward strand.
ATCACTGGTTTTGGAACTTGCCGTAGGCATGTTTTCAAGTGGGGAGATGTGTCATAAAATTAACGAGTGATACAACGTAAAAATATCTCCAAAGGATAAAATGTAAGGATAAAAACCAATGCGTAAGCTGCTGGAATACATGATCGCCCGCGCCGCGGGTCATCAGGTGTTAGACTTGAAGGCAAAACGGAACGAGGATCAAAAGACAAAAATCTGACTGAACGCGTACTTGAACTAGCGAGGTTAATGGACGCAAATTGGTGGGGCAAGGAGGAAAAGTCACGTTCCCCCCCCCCCCCCCCCAAGTTGACATAAAGTAAGGAATTCGACAGAAGGGACCTTGGATATGATACGCCACAGTCATTTATTGGACGCTTTTGCGATACCAAGCCTTTGATTGGAATTCAGCGGCTAAACGCAGATGCTTGAAATATTACAAAATTTAAAAAGTAACTTTTTCTTAATATTAATGTTAGGAATATAAAAATTAGCTGGCCGGATGGCCCATTCTGAGCAGTGAAATAATATACTTTTAATTTTACAGACGGATAGATAATAATGAAAATAATGACAAAAGACAGTGTTGTTCACAACAGCGAAAGACTGCATTGAATCAAAAGTGTCCCTATTTTCACAAAAAATCGCGACCTCGAGACGCAGGTGTTCAAATCTACTTAGCATGGAAGAGAAGGGATATTGGTGGAAGCTGTGTCTAAAAATAACTTTTAACGACAAAATTTTGGAGGGGAGAGAAAGGTTGGTTCAAAAATCAAGTACGTTTTTGTGAAAACGCAAGTAGAGACGGACAGACTAACAGATAAAAATCCATACTTGACTGAAGCATGACTGAAATGACTTTAGTGTAGGAAATTTGAATTTAAAAAAAACCAAGGCATTGATTGGCCACAGACAATCATATTATCCGCGCTTAGACGAGCTTTTTTGCCATTCCTCAATAGTTGTCCAGTGATAGACACAGTAAATTTCAAGTGTGGTGATTTCCAAATGAAATAAATTGAAATAAGTTCAGGGACGCCATACTATAGCCAGCAGCTCAGCTGAGTTTTGCTAGCATTTCTGTGTTCTTTATTCATAATCTGGTAAGATTGAAATTATTTCTTTGTATATTTTGAATATTGTTTAATGTTCGAGTGATTTGATACTGCCATATCGAAATCTAGCCTTACAAACAAGTAAGGATTCGCTCTGGACCCCCCGCCCTAGTTCAAGGTCTAGGGACAAACAATATATAAACTACAGCAAGGTTTAGGAAGGGGTGATCAAGTGTTGAGAACAGTGAATCATATCACCTATCCTATTCTATGGCAGTGAGATAATGCACCTATTTCAGAATCTGTAGACTGGGGAAACTTACCCTATGCGAAACCAACTAGGTAAGATGTGCTGTCTGGTCAGAGAGAACTGACCCTGTTTATGTGGTGTTATTGTAATTTGTTATGTGTAGAAGTGGCTTATTAGGTAAGGTTCTGAGCAAAAACCAATACTTTATTTCAGAGCTGTGAGTTCGATCTCGACACTAAGGTGGTGTCAAATGCTGATTAATAATTGAAGTGAGGACCCGTGCAGGGTACATTTCGACAGAACATCTGTGTATTGCTCAAGCACGGAGAGGTGGGGCCATCAGAGTCCAGCACCAGAACAAATCTGGCAAAGTTAAGTAGGCTAGCTGGCCTGCTGAACTTACACCAACTTCATAAAACTAGCACCCAAGAGAATTTACTACTGAAGCATCCCATTTCCTTCCATCATTAATGGACAATGCTGTGTAGGCATAAACAGGGAGGGATGAAGCCACCCCAACAGCACATCCATTCATAGTTTTCCCAGAAAAATTAACATTACGAACAGTAATACTATAATTAATCTTGAAGATTGCATATGTAAACATCTTTCATTTAACATGCCATTTATTCATGCCATTCATTCATAAATTTCAAAATCTTTGCATAAGTTCTGGCCAAAATAAAACCTTGGTTCAGACAAATAAATTTAAAAAAAGATTTTCTATTCTAAATTTAACCAGCTGAATTTAGTTCATTGTGTTATAAATTTTATTGATAGTATTAGACTTAATTAATATCTGTGGGTGTGTGTATATGTCCATACAACACATTGCATTCAGTACCCTAGATTTTAACGTAGCCACATTCATTAGTAAAAAAAAAGATATGTGTGAGGTCATAAAGTGGTAGCACGAAAGGGCCTTCTGTATATTCACAGTTACAATTATCTCAGGAGCCTTCACAGCAGACCTCACGCATCACACTAGGTGATAACACCACCATACAATACCATCAAAATCCACTACAATGATCAAGGTGGGATCACCCGATACGTGTTATCCAGGACACCCCCCGGGCTTTATCACACCTGTTCACCTTGTTAACAACTGGACAGTTATGAGAGACTTTACTTTTTGTTTTCTTTTTGTTTGTATTTGTTTTTAATTTGTTTGGAAAGGCGAGGAGACACACACACATATATTTATGCAATTTTACAGTTTTGACATATATTTGGACTGAGTAGAGCGGGGTTAAGATACTATATTTGGATATCGGAAATCAATTTTTATTATCTTGTATTTACTACATTATATATCCTAATTATAACCCATCAAGGGTTGAACGGCATATTTTGTCTTAAAAAAAAATACCAGCTGAGAGAAAATTCTGCAATGCATAACAAACTAATTATTATGGAGAGGCATGACAGACAACCTTGTCGATGGATCCGTGACATGAAGGAAAAGATGAATGATTGTTACAAAATATGTAAATCATCAAACACGCTGCTATAAATTATCTAGATGGAAATTAATGACTTCAAAATTCTAATTACGTACACTTCAAATGATTATTCGTTCATTCACTCAATCCTTTCCCTGTGGAATGTGAATCTACCATCATTCATTCATTCCTCCATTCAATCCTTTTCTCTGTGGAATAAGAAGCTACCATCATCCATTCAATCCTTTCCCTGTGGAATGTGAAGCTACCACTGCAGCTAGTCCAGTGCAGGAAGCCTGCATCAAAACATTCACATGCTCGGGCAGAAGTGGTTATTGTAGCAATTTATTTCACATGATGAAGCTGGCAGCCTCATAAACAAGCTCATATTAGTCACCTGTTACGACATAAATGAGAAGACGTATGATCATTATTGATCTATAACAATGCACTTAATATTTCAGAAATAGCAAGAGATCTATTTATGAGAAAAACAGGTAACTACATTGTGCCTGCAGTTTTTCTCTTACTAAATAAGTGTTTTTGTTTTAATGCTTTATCGTTTCCTCCGTGCTGCTTTTAAGGTTTCAAATATTCAACACTGTTCTTTAATATGTACATCTAAGCAGGATCGATATTTCAAATAAAATGCATTCAGTGTGCAAGTATCAATAAAAATAACTGAGCGATCCATGAACTCCGTCTCAAAAGTCTCCATGACCATGACACAAATGATGCCAACTGAGAAGAGACAAAGGACAGAATTTTTACACAACTGAGAAGAGACATAATTATAATAGACTCTTCAGTCATATCCGACTACGGGAATGCGCTCCTGAGGTGACAGCCCACAGCTGCTTATTGTGATGCTGGAGCGTCCTCTTCAGGGCGCTAGTTTGGGCAGTTATATGGAGATCAAGCTGTTTCACATGCAGCATGTTCCTCCTCTACACAAAGCTGGTAGATTCAAAGGAACGGCAGTAGTCGATACAGTTTGGTGCCAGCCACGTTGCAGGAGTTACCAGAATAATGTTGAATCAATGTTAGAGTGCCTTAGGGACTCCGACTCCAGATTTATCCTCAGGGTTTACTCCCGAAGCCTTTCCCATAAACGGATATTCCCGCAAGGCAGAGATGGTTTGAGTTCAGAGTGTTACCTTCTCTTAGACAGGCTACCAAACAAGGATCATGATCCCTATCTGGTCGAAGAGAAGAGAAAAATGACTCATTTTTTTACACAACTGAGAAGAGACAACTCAATAGACAAGTTCCACCAAATCCCTCAGACATCCAGCTAGCAGAAGAGGAACTACAAATCAACTTTGAATGATCAAATAGGGAAGAAATAAAGAAAGCCATAAAGCTTCTAAAAGATGGAAAAGCAGCTGGTCCAGATGATATTCCAGCTCAGACCATCACAGCAGATATTGACACATCTACAAAGATATTATACAGACTACTTAGTAACGTCTGGGACTGAGAATACCAGCGGAATGGAAGGAAGATTATCTGGTCAAGTTGCTTATTTTAAGAATGGGAAGTTTACCATCTTTGTTACTATCAGAAACAGGAAAAATGTTAAACAGGATCATCCTTGAGATATTAAAAGAGTCCATAGACATAAAACTGAGAGATGAACAAGCAGGTTTTTGACAAAACAGATCCTGCTTGGACAGCCACAATGAGAATACAAGTTTAACAAAGTCTGGAATGGAATTCATCGCTATACATTGGATATGTGAACTATAAAAATGCATTTGACAGTGTAGAGAGAATCACTTTGGAAATTGATGAGGCATTATGAAAATACTTGATGAGAGGTCACAGCAAGTCGGTCTGAAAATACATAGGAAACAAATAAAGATAATTAGAATAAATGCAGGAAATGAGAAGACTGAACTTGAAGAAATACCCCTACCGATTTTTAAAACATGCAAGCCAATCGATTCTCACAAATGAAGACCTGATTTTATTTCTCTATCACTTCCAAGCAGACCATATTCAAATTAATCATAATAAACCATGTCGTGTTTAAACATATTTAAGTGTGTACTCAAAAATAAGAAACAGCGGGATTTGGGGCATACTGTTTCGTATTCTTAAGATACACTTTTTCTTCCCTCAAATAGGATACAGTCATATACAGTATGGTATCCATGGCAACACTAAGCACAATTCTTTACAAGATTTGGAGTACTGATTGTTATTACCTTAAGCAGTGCTTTTTAACCAGGGGTGCACGCACCAGCCCCCCCCCCCCTTCCCCTCCAGGAGTGAGAGTGTCACCTTTTTTTTAAAATTTCCTCGCATGAGGTTGCATATTTTTTCCTCGCATGAGGTTGCATTGGCCCCAGCCCAAACCCGGCTCTGGTCAAGACCACATGTCCCAACACAAGAAGACCCTTTTTTTTCCCCTCGCTTGAGGTCGCATATTTTTTCCTCGCATGAGGTCGCATTAGTACCCGCCCAAACCCGGCCCTGGTCAAGACCACATGTCCCAACACAAGAAGACCCAATGACAAACTGTGTCACTGTAGTGATCTTCTGTGTTCTCACACAAGAGACCTAATGACACATGAATGTCACTGTATTGGTCCCTGTGTCTAGACACATGATCCCAGGGAAAAGCCGGATATTAGGCCGTTAGGTTTGCTGGAGCATTATTTGTGCTTCAAGCAAGGTTTATATGAACGGTGATTTGGTTTTAGTCAAGTAAAAAAGTGTAGAAAAATGGTTTAGGAAATATGAATGGATTTGGATACAAACTATTTGTCTTAGTTGAAGGGAGATAAAATGAGTGAAGGGATGCTTTGAGAAAAGGGAGGAAACTCCGCATATTACGGTTGGTGGATAAAAGTCTTGAATTAGGGTTAAGCAGATTTAGTGATTTTATTTCTCTATCACTTCCAAGCAGACCATATTCAAATTAATCATAATAAACCATGTCGTGTTTAAACATATTTAAGTGTGTACTCAAAAATAAGAAACAGCGGGATTTGGGGCATACTGTTTCGTATTCTTAAGATACACTTTTTCTTCCCTCAAATAGGATACAGTCATATACAGTATGGTATCCATGGCAACACTAAGCACAATTCTTTACAAGATTTGGAGTACTGATTTTATTACCTTAAGCAGTGCTTTTTAACCAGGGGTGCACGCACCAGCCCCCCCCTTCCCCTCCAGGAGTGAGAGTGTCACCTTTTTTTTTTTAAATTTCCTCGCATGAGGTTGCATATTTTTTCCTCGCATGAGGTTGCATTGGCCCCAGCCCAAACCCGGCTCTGGTCAAGACCACATGTCCCAACACAAGAAGACCCTTTTTTTTTTCCCTCGCTTGAGGTCGCATATTTTTTCCTCGCATGAGGTCGCATTAGTACCCGCCCAAACCCGGCCCTGGTCAAGACCACATGTCCCAACACAAGAAGACCCAATGACAAACTGTGTCACTGTAGTGATCTTCTGTGTTCTCACACAAGAGACCTAATGACACATGAATGTCACTGTATTGGTCCCTGTGTCTAGACACATGATCCCAGGGAAAAGCCGGATATTAGGCCGTTAGGTTTGCTGGAGCATTATTTGTGCTTCAAGCAAGGTTTATATGAACGGTGATTTGGTTTTAGTCAAGTAAAAAAGTGTAGAAAAATGGTTTAGGAAATATGAATGGATTTGGATACAAACTATTTGTCTTAGTTGAAGGGAGATAAAATGAGTGAAGGGATGCTTTGAGAAAAGGGAGGAAACTCCGCATATTACGGTTGGTGGATAAAAGTCTTGAATTAGGGTTAAGCAGATTTAGTGGGTTCTCAATTGTGGTTGAGAAAATTAGCATGTAACGAAGTTGTAGTAAGCTTTAAAGAAGAGAATATAGAGTTCAGTTAAAACGTCAAAGGGAGATAACGTAGAATTAAGTCCATTGAAGGTGTTAGTGAGATGAGGGAAAAAATACACACGAGAATAGAGTGAGATAAGTCTAAAAATAACAGACGATAGTTCACTGAATTCGCTTACGTTGTAAAAGCGTGAGCATATTTTTTCCAGTGAGTGGAAATAGGGCCGACCAATCGTTTTAGCTGGTAAACAGGGACAGATCAGCTGAGCATTGACTAGAAGTCAGGAGCAGAACAGTTTACGGCTCGCAAGTGTGCGGTCGTGTATTTCTGAAGATGAAGAAACAAGAATGTTGTGCGGTTGCCACAAGTTTGATAAGATCTGTAGAAGTTATCACAGATAGATTAGAAGTGACAAAGTAAACTCATAAGGTATATAGATAAGTTAGGAGATGCTAGTCCTAGGAAATTCGGAGGATGTGATAAAGATTAGTCAGAACAGTATGAGTAAACTAAGAAGTTTCATAGACAGAGAAAAATGCTACTTAAGAGAATTTGTTTTATAATGTCACAAGTGAGTGTATTCACGGGAGAGATTCAGGGAATCACCTGTAAGTATTGACCTTTTATGAATTATTATGCACTTTGATGAACATTTTTCCTGACTCGCAGCAGAGAAATCACAAGACGATATGTTAGAAAAATGAGTAAATGAAATGGTACCGGGCGAGAAGTTTAACGAAGAGAAGCAATGGAATGCCCAGGATGTACCAGAGGAATAGAAATGCAAAGTACTTTGCATAAAGTTGATCAGGAGTTTAGAGGCAGATTGGGTAAAATGAAATAGAGCTTGAGGAACCTAAATACGTACTTTGAGATGAGTACTTTGCATAAAGTTGATCAGGAGTTACATGTAAATAAATAGAATTTTGTAAGAGAACAAACAAATGCTTGAGTTGATACTAATTGATGCCGTAACCAGTGCTCAGTCACGGTTTTATATACTAATTGGCGCAGTGACCAGCACTTCTTGAGTGACATGGCTACATCACAAGGAGATATAGTGTACCAACAACAACAGCAACAACAACAACAGCCGATATTTGCTTCAGCACCACATGAGCAAGAACCAACAATGGCTGCACTCAAGAGTATTACTGAGACGTTATATAATGTTGACTTATATGCAAAATATAATCTGATCAGATCAGTGATAACCCCATTTAAAGGAGACTCGAAAGAATTCAGAAGATGGATGAAAGACGCAGACATATTTGCTACTATGATAAACGCAAGCACAGATACGGAGCGAAAGAAGATACTATATTTTTCATCTGACTCTCTCGTTACTGACTTCCTAAGGAGACGTGATAATACATATCTAACTGAGACGTATGAATCGTTGAAGAAAGAGTTAACGAAACGCTATAGTGATATTACTAATACGGAACATGCGTGGTCATTGCTTCGCCGTATCAAACAACAACGTAACGAGCATATACAATCTTATGCAGAGAAATTATTAAATTTGGCAGAGGAGGCATTCCGGAATGGGTTGACAGCATCACCAGACCGAGAGAAGCATCTGGTAGGAATCTTTATTGAAGGACAGTTGGGCAGTAGTACAAAACTCCATATGATTCGCAAGGATCCCATTACAATAAATGAAGCGATCCAGATAGCGATTACAGAGGAAAATGTTCAAACGAGATTTAATCAATGTATTGAGCAGGAGCCAACAGTTGAGTCACAAGTAGAACATGAACCGATGGAGATTGGACGTTCCCGCTCGCGTTGGCGTCGCCCAAGCCGGATGGAAAACCAGGGACAGATAAACACAAATTATCCTCGACATTTTCAGAGACAGCAGAGCATACAACAGGTTAATATCCCTACTTGCTTCAAATGTGGTTTTAGAGGACACATAGCCCCTGAGTGCCGACAACAGCATCCTCGCCTAAGAACAGTAAGATACCTGAAGTTAGTCAGAGACGAAACCATTATTCCCCCGTTCCACGCATATCCCAATGTCATACCTCAGGTTACCCTAACGACAATGGCAGAAAAAGTCATTGGCAGAGTACAGATGTTAACCACTTCACTAACAGATATGGAGTTAGGCATTATACACGAGCAACAAGGAAGATGGGCCAATCAAATAGAATAGTAAACAGTTACAGAATTGATGACCAGCGGAATAATAAGGGAAGAAGATGTCAAAAAACATTGCATAGGTATACGATGAATGACGCAAAACATATACCTAATAATCATGTCACGCCCACACACGGAGAGAGGAAACATAATAAGCAAGATGATACACTGTATAAAAAAGCTTGCAGAAATGAACCTGAACACATAAATGCAGGTGCGAGGAAAGATGAATATTATAGTTATGCACGGAGAGTGAATCAAGTGATCCAAAGAAGAGCACAGGATGGAATATACAGAAGACCAGGTGATAGCACAGGACAAGTTCATTATGTCAATCTTGTCACCCACCATATACCACCAACTTCAGCAAAGCCCTTTGAATACTGTCGTAGTCAACGACAAAGGAGACGTCATATTTATAATACAGAGAAAGAGTATACTCCATGGCGGAAACCCAATACAAGATACTCAAACAAACCACTGTATCAAGGATACGAGTTCAGATATTCAAATCCCTTTAAATAAGGTCGTAGTAAACGACAGAGCAGAAGGAATGTATATAGAACATATGAAAAGCATACTCCATGGCGGAAACCCACTGCGAGATATACAAATAAATCATTTTGTCAGAAAGAAGAGCCCAGATGGTTTAAACCTTTTGTTTATTCTAAGAGAGAACAAGACAGAAGAAGGAACTTCTACAGAACTGAAGAACATAATACGTATGTTAAAACACCTTGGACAAATAATGAGTCTTACAGACGAAATGACACAACCGATCGGTTGTCACTGTTATTGGCCACATTGAAAGTTGATGATCAACATAAATCCAAACTCACCACGTTCGTTACTAAACACCAGGATGTGTTTGCACTAACAGATATGGAGTTAGGCAGAACTAACACAGTACATATGGGCATTCAAACTACAACAGAAAAACCCATTAGTTTGAAACCATACCACACTCCATTGAAAAACCGTGAAATAGTGGAAAAAGCCATAAATGACATGTTGAATGCAGGAGTTATAGAGAGATCGAGATCAGCATGGTCGTCACCATTAGTGATTGTCTCAAAGAAAGACGGAACGAATAGATTCTGTTGCGATTATTGAGCATTGAACAGAATTACAAAAACAATTTCATATCCATTGCCACGCATAGATGATATTTTGGCGACACTTGGACATTCTACACACTTCACTACATTGGACGCACGTTCAGGATTTTTTTGTTGTACACACATGGGTATTTACAAATGGAACGTTATGCCTTTTGGTTTGAAAGGAAGTCCCGCGACATATATGGCATTGATGGACGAAGTTCTACAAGGAATGCATTCTTTTGCATTAGCTAATATAGACGATGTACTTATTCACACATCAGGTACTGTGGATGACCATCTAAAGAAGGTTGAACAGGTTTTTGATCGCCTCCGATATCACCAAGTTAAACTCAAACTAAGTAAATGCGAGTTCCTGAAAACAGAAACCAAATATTTAGGGTTTATAGTCAACAAAGATGGTATTCGCCCGGACACAGATAAAGTAGAAGCAATAAGAAAAATGCCCGCCCCCACAACAGTGAAGCGGGTACGAGCGTACATTGCTTGCTGTGGATATTACAGACGCCACGTTATTAACTTTTCAAAGGCCGCTGAACCAATCATTGCCCTTACCAAGAAATATTCAAGATTCAAGTGGACAAAAGAATGCCAAGAATCCTTCGATTACCTTAAGGAAGCACTTACAAAGATACCACTGCTCGCACATCCAGATATATTTCGCCCAATGATCTTGTATACGGATGCTTCAGATACAGCAATAGGCGCTTGTTTGGTCCAACCCAGAGAAGAAAATGAGACACCTATTATACCAGAAATTCCTAATGAGATGCCTATAGCATTTGTGTCATATGCCCTCTCTAAAACTGAGAAACGATGATCGACAACAGATAAAGAGGCGTTTGCCATACATTACGCGATACAAAAACTTGATTTTTATATCAGAGGTACTGTTGTGTAATGGCTAGCAAGGAAAGTTATATGCGGGCAGTTAGGTTCTGGCTTGGTGAGTATGTCTTCAATCGTTGCTGATGTTTACGCGAATGCTAGGTTGAGTAGACGAAGAGTTAGCATCATACTTTTCACCTGAACACAGCCACACAGTATCGTTCTTAGCTCGTACAACAGTGTTAATGATTAATCAATGAGTTGGTGAAGACTGGTCCACATCCAAATTTATTCACAGTAGCTCCAACAATAATTCAGCATAAATAACATTAAGTAGATTGCATTCATTAAGGTCCAGTGTCAGTCCATCGTGGTAAACAATGTAAGAGGCATACAATTCATAAATCTCAATTCTGGCCGTACGAGACTAGCGTTCCGGTTAAATCAAGCCGTGAACGAAGTATGGCGGCAAATGTAAATATATGCTGACGATCGAAAATGTTTACCTCAAAATACAGTCACAATGCTTCCCATGGAAGCTGTAACCCTTGACGGCCCATAAACACATCTTATACAATCGTGGCGACCAAATCTCATTACAAGCCACTGAGAAAATATATCGAATAACACATTCACCACGGGAACACAACCATGGCACGTCCCGTCAAGGCTGTTTACATTTTATCAATCGCACGGGAAACTGACCGCTCGGCTGCGCATGGGCAGACGATACATACGTCACGTTATATATTTATAGCTAATGCAGACAGCTGTATTTCATCAAAGGATTGACATACGCCTGTGCGCAAAAGCCGTACACAACAACCACCCCGTCCTCTCGGGGAAAAAAAAAACTGTTTTTTTTTAAACATTCCCCGAATCAAAGAACGGCCAAAATTAAGTACATCATAATAAAAAATCGTCAACCGTAGAACAATAAATTCTCAAAGTCCAGTCGAAGTCAAATCTACTGGAAATATTAATGAAAGTGCATGAAAAAGACTGTCATCAGTCAATACATTATCATAAGAATATGAGAGGCAGACACAAAGAAATGTAAACTAATAATGCAATAAAGAAAAGATCATCTTGTAATGTATATGTTAAAGTAATGATATCACTATAGCATAAGAGAATTGTTACATAAAGAGAATCAAACTAATAAACAAGCGAAATATAAGTAAGGTTATGTCTTTTAGAGAACATTAAGAAGGAAAAAAAAAGAAAAAGTTAGAAGAATTTATACATCATGTAGTTTTCATACTGATCTATTGGTAAATATGGTACTGCATTGTTTCCAATTGGCAACAATATGTCTTTCACATGTGCTTATAGCACTAAAGTATAGTTATTCATTTGACACGAAAGTAGATTGTTACCAAGCAACAAAATGTTCAGGTCCTCATAATATGAAGGTATCGAAAGTCAATCATCCAATGTAAATGAGTGGATCACGTAAATACATTTGAAAGTCACGCAGCAGTACTGAATGTCAACCATGCGCTTATATTTGGATCACATAATAATATTAATTAGTATCGTTAAAGTCTTGCTGAGGGCAGCGGGAGAGTAAATCAGCTAACACATTTTCAGTGCCCGGAATAGCTTGGACATCAAATGCGAACGATTGCATCAAAATAGAATAGCGCGCAACCCTAGGATTCTTGTGGTTCGATTTCATGAGGAATGACAGGGAGCGCTGGTCTGATTGTATAATAAATCTTGATCCAAGAAGGTACCTCTCCAGTTTTAAAACAGCCCAGACGATGGCGAGCAATTCGCGCTCGATTGCTGGATATTTTCTTTCTGCGTCCGTCAGCTTCCGTGATATGTACAAGTCAGGATGAAGTGTACCGTCAAAATTCTGCATCAATACAGCACCAACACCTTTGGACGACGCATCTGTGCGAAGATAGAATGTCAAATTTTTATTTGGTAACCTCAATATTGGAGGGGTTGAAAATAAACTTTTAATATGAGCTAAGGCTGCTTGGCACTCTTGAGACCAGTGCACATGATTGGGAGAGCCCTTTCTTAATAAAGCAGACAGATCAGCAGTGAGATTGGATAGATTCGAAATGAATCGACTGTAAAATTGAATAAGGCCGAGAATACTGCGCATTTGTTTCTTAGTTGTGGGCACAGATATGTTCAAAATCTTGGACACATTAGACAGTTCAGTTTTAAGCAAACCATGACCAACTCTATGACCAAGGAATGATATTTCTTGAAAACCGACAACAATTTTAGAAGGTTTGGCAGTTAGATGGTGTGAACGTAAAGTGTACAGCAATGAAGTGAGACCTAAGAAATGATTTTCCCAAGAATTAGTAAAGAGACATATGTCATCTATATATGTAATAATATCAGACCTGTTAGAAAAAATTTTACGCATCATCCTGACGAATGTGGCAGGAGAATTCATCAGTCCAAAGGACATATAATTCCATTGAAATAACCCCTTAGGTGTTGTAAAAGCAGTAAGGGGCTTAGCAGTTTCCGATAAAGGAACCTGCCAGTATCCTTTAGTGAGATCAAACTTAGTGAAAAAAACAGCTGTAGCAAGTCTTGGCAAAAGGTCTTCTAATAACGGTAAAGGCTCAGCATCAAAGACAGTAATATTATTGAGTTTGCGATAGTCAATACATAGTCTTATATTGTCATCTTTCTTTCTAACAATGACCATCGTGAAAGCAAATGCAGAATTTGATGGTTCGATAATACCCAAACGAAGCATGTCGTCAAGTTCTTTATTAACCTTATCCTGAAAATGGATAGGAATGGGGTATGGTCGAACTCGAATAGGTCGATCATCCGTGAGAAGGATATCATGAGTGATAACCGATGTATGACCAGGGATGTCTGTCAGAACATCTGGGAAAGATTGAAGAAGATCAGACACCTGCTGACGTTGGTCGGATGATAAATCCGTACAGATAGAAACATCCTTCCACGTCTCAGTAGCAGTTAAAGGCATGACAGGAAGATCCATAGGTAAGTCAGGAAACGCAGATTCTTCCTCCTGAATCACAGACAGGGAAGAAAAATGAGTAGTATGCCTTGTGGGCTCATTTAATGCATGAAAGACAGCCTGAAGATATTCAGGCCGAGTATGGAATTCTTTGAGCATGTTTATATGGAAAGTTTTGTTTTTTTCCCTAAACGTCAAGTACATAGTCAACACCAGAAATGCGTGAAATAACTCTGTAAGGACCACTCCAAGCAATGAGTAATCTGTTGTCCTTTCTAGGAAGAAGCACACAGGCTTCATCCCCAGGCACCAGGTGTCTTAGTCGTCTGTTACGATTCTGAAACTGACGAGCTTTTTCTTTAGCAGTTTCAGAAGATGCTGTTGCCAACTGACAAGCATCAATTATCTTACGTCGGAGGTTTACGACATACTCGTAAGATGACTTGGTGTCTTGAGTCATTTCTGAGTCAGTGAGCAAATCTTTAATAAGAGACATAGGACCTCTAGGTTGAGCTCCGAAGACAAGCTCGAATGGCGAGAAACCGGTCTGTTCATTTTGTACCTCACGGTACGCAAACAGCACGGCGGGTAAAACCCTGTCCCAGTCTTGTGGATAGCTGACTGTAACTTTGCCTAATAATTATTTAAGCGTCCTATTTAGCCGTTCTACCATACCATTGCTCATTGGATGGTACACAGAGCTAAGCGATCTGTCAATGTTTAGTTGTTGCATAACACCAGTCATGGCTTCGGAGACAAACTGAGTACCTCTGTCTGATAGAAGTGTTCCAGGGAAACCTAGCCTGGAAAAGATTAAGAAAAGAGCATCAGCCACGTCTGAGGTGGTGATATTCTTCAGAGGTATAGCCTCTGGCCAGCGCGTGCACATGTCAATACATGTGAGGACATACCTGTGTCCTCTAGCTGACATAACAGGAAGTGGGCCAATAATGTCTATGGCCATCTTCCCAAAGGGACGTACAGGTATATCTGAAGCCTGTATCAGTGCCATGTGATAGGCTCCCTTTGCTTTGACCTCCTGGCAAGTAACACAGGAGCGACAATACGTAGCAACATCCCTAGATACACCAGGCCAAAAGAAGGAAGAGAGCACTCTGAACCTTGTCCTAGAGTAGCCCATGTGTCCAGCACAATGAGAATCATGGGCGTGTTGAAGGATATAAGTTCTAAGCTGTTTAGGAACCATGACCTGTTGTTTAAGAGAAGAAGAATCTTTAAACATTCTCATTAGGATACCATTCTTAAGGATGTACCATTGACGAGGGGCATTATTTACAAGCATCTCCTCACCACTTACCAAACGAAAAAATTTCTGCAAAGAATCATCATCTCTTTGCAGCGTTGCAAAAGATTCTTTGTTAATAGTAGCATGAAAATCATAATCCTGATTTTCAGGCACAATGTTATCAATCGATTGAGCTTGTGCTTGAGCCCTTGTTGTTACTGCATTCGCAGTTAAAATGTTTTGCCGTTCCCATTCAATAATTTCACCAGGTGTGCAATCTTTGCCACCGTGGATACGGCCAACAATAAGGTCAGTGATTGGGTTTTTTAAAAGACACACTTTAATTCTCCCTGTGAAAAAAATGGAGTCGCTATGTGAACAATAGCTGTGGGATAGAACTCTACTGTTCCCCCAAATGTGACACATTTAACAAAATCTCCAGTGGAGCATGATGGGTGCACTAGAGATTGGCGAACTCCCACCGTTGTGCAACCAGTATCTCTGAGCACAGATACCTGCGTATCGTTTAATAGGCCCTTATGAAAGTTTAAGGTGCCTGTGCCATCATGAGCAGCAAGTGCTGTCATCGTAGGAAGTGGATGACCGCATCTTAATGTAGATACCACATTAGGCTGAAATAAAGTTCGGCAATCAGGACACTGTGAAGCAGCATCAAAGTCAAAAAAAGAACAAGCAGCAGCTTGATTTACCGAAGGATTACTTTGAGTAGCACTAGATGTATCAGCAGATTGTGCTGAGTTAGCATGATAGTTTGTACGTTCAACGCTCCGAGAGCGGAAAGGATGGTTATCATTCTGATTATTATAGGAATAATTCCGGTTTCTATTGTCCTGTGAATAATTAGACCTTCTAGGAGTTGCATATTGGTTACTGTATCTATTACCATTCCAATTTCCTCTACTCCTGAAAAAATTATCATTTCGTTTCCATCCTCTCTGTGGTTGGAATTGGTTCTGTTCTAGTCACCGAAATTGTCTAAAATTTCCTCTAGACGGGGGAGATTGATTATCGTAAGAGTTACCACCTTGAAAGTACCCATAGTTATTACCTCTACCACGACCAAAATTCCTGTCGAGACTCTGAGACCTTGGTCTTATGTTTTTGTTGTTCCAAGATGACGCTAATGCCACAGGTAGAGCCTCTTTGATGTGAGAGTTACTCACACATGTGCCTGGGTGAGCGGTAATAAACTGTCTTCCCAATTCTTCCACCAATGTCAAATCCGTAGGTTTCCGTTTATGAAGGTATGATAGGAACTGCTGGTTAACAGAAGACAACACTGTGTCTCTGAGCATTAAGTCCATTAGTGCCTCATATGTTTGTGGAATTTTCGCTAATTCAACCCATCTGTTGAATGTTAATTTAATGGCAACAATAAATTCCGAGAAGTCCTTCCATGTTTCTGGCAACATGGTCTTAAAACGCATGCGATAGCCATTTTCATCCAATTGGTAAAGTTTAAGCAATAAAGCTCTGGCAGCTTCATATTTATTCCTACTGGGACCGTCCATGGTACAAACCGAAGTTAATGCATCCCCTGTGAGGAATTCCATCAATCTACTACACCATTCAGATTTATCAATTTCATGTGCCTCACACACAGTCTGAAAGCGATTAAGAAAGCAAGAAATATCGTCTACGTTGGGTTTGAAAGTAGGCAAACGAAATCTACCAGATCCTGAAACATGTTTGTTTGAGGAACTTTGACTCTCAGAATTGTTTTGTTTAATATTTAGCAACTTGAGTTTTTCAAGTTCTAAAGATAACATCTTTTCATCATGTAATCTTTTTTATCTTCTGCTTCCATCGCAAGTATTTTCTCTTGGCTGGCTAAATTTTCAGCTCTTCTCTTCTCAGCTAAGTCTTCATTTCTTTTTTCTCTGGCCAATTCTTCATTTCTATTTTCTCTGGCCAATTCTTCATTTCTATTTTCTCTGGCCAATTCTTCAGCCCTATGTTTCTGATATTCAGTCATAGCAAATTCTTTTAGGGCTTCTCCTTCCATGGCAAAGGCTTTGCCTTGTTTAACAAAATAGTCCAAGGTAGCCATTTTGTATCAATATATACAAGTATTAAGTAACTGTCAGATTTGTATCATCAGTAATATTAATGGCTATTAACAATGCAATCAATGAATGGTAAGGAAAAAAAATAATGAAAAAGACAACAAATATAAATATAGATAAGAGAAAAAAAAATATTTTGGAGCAAGATAAAGCACTAAGCGACAAAAGACATCATCAGTAAGCAACAAAAGAAAATATAAATGTCAAACTAAAGAGGAAAAATACAGCAAATTGAAACACGCTTACTGCTAAGTCAGAACAACACAGGACCAGAGACATGGTGTATAAACATAAAATTTGTATGTAACTGAGAGACAGCAAGGAGAGACCAACAGATACGAACAAAATTAGTGCAACTAAAGCAGAAATACTATACAACGACCACGCACAGAATACAAGACGGCACACCTATACAGACAGTGGTCGAAGAAAACCAGACAGAGGACCTTAGTCGCACGGCGAATATCAGCCGGATATTCCACTGTTGGAAATCTACAAGCAAACCTAACGAAACATCCGGTGTGAGCCCATTGAATCAATGAGATGAACCTCTTGCACCGAATCACCTCCCAACCAAACCCACAGGGACAAACAAGCTAACAGAAAGGTACAGATATAACATGCAAGAAATAAGAACGAGCTCAGACCAATTTAGCACAGTTCACAAAAAGTGCACATAAAGCCACTTAGCTTGGGGCCAAGGATGGTGAATCTGTCGCACAGCATCTCCTGGACAGGTTGTCAACGTCGCAAGGGCATATCACAGGTCGAGCAGCAATAATGTAGTTATTAGATATCCAAATAGAGCAGGAAGCACGACATCATTGCAGTTTTTCTTACAGAAATTTCAACTTGATAATGTTGGGCCTTGAAAACTTGACAAAACAGGCGTGTAGATGCAGCCTGATTAATAACATAAACATCAGAACTTGATTTGAACTAGGAGTATTCACTGGGACTCTGCTGTAACGTCTTTCTTCAAAAATACAATAATTTGACCAGTTGTACAATGAGCAGAAAAATTTCGTCACAGTCATATATTTCCACCCGCATCAATTTCATGCCATGCGCAGAGGAAAGTATGCAAAACAGTTCCAGAAATAGTTCATAATGCATAAACAATAGACAACATGGTGTGGTTTCACTTTGTCCGATGTTGTTGAACAGTCCAAAAAAAAAAAATCGTCCCCACATTGGCCACCAGAAATCTGTTGTGTAATGGCTAGCAAGGAATGTTATATGCGGGGCAGTTAGGTTCTGGCTTGGTGAGTATGTCTTCAATCGTTGCTGATGTTTACGCGAATGCTAGGTTGAGTAGACGAAGGGTTAGCATCATACTTTTCACCTGAACACAGCCACACAGTATCGTTCTTAGCTCGTACAACAGTGTTAATGATTAATCAATGAGTTGGTGAAGACTGGTCCACATCCAAATTTATTCACAGTAGCTCCAACAATAATTCAGCATAAATAACATTAAGTAGATTGCATTCATTAAGGTCCAGTGTCAGTCCATCGTGGTAAACAATGTAAGAGGCATACAATTCATAAATCTCAATTCTGGCCGTACGAGACTAGCGTTCCGGTTAAATCAAGCCGTGAACGAAGTATGGCGGCAAATGTAAATATATGCTGACGATCGAAAATGTTTACCTCAAAATACAGTCACAATGCTTCCCATGGAAGCTGTAACCCTTGACGGCCCATAAACACATCTTATACAATCGTGGCGACCAAATCTCATTACAAGCCACTGAGAAAATATATCGAATAACACATTCACCACGGGAACACAACCATGGCACGTCCCGTCAAGGCTGTTTACATTTTATCAATCGCACGGGAAACTGACCGCTCGGCTGCGCATGGGCAAACGATACATACGTCACGTTATATATTTATAGCTAATGCAGACAGCTGTATTTCATCAAAGGATTGACATACGCCTGTGCGCAAAAGCCGTACATAACAGGTACCAAACTTACTATTAGAACAGACCACCAACCATTAGTGAATTGGCTCACTAAGACGCAGGTGCAGCCAAATAAGTTACAAATATGGTCTATGAACTTTTAATCCTTTGACACAAAAATTGAATACATTCCGGGTACTCAAAATACATGTGCAGACCTCCTTTCTCGAACGCCTCAGCCTAGTATTATACATGAAGATGATCCACATGCGTTCACTGATATCAATGACAATGCAAATGAGATCAACATTATAAGTTCCAAGAGGATAGATGATGAAAACACCACCGGCACACAGCAAACAACGGATGTAGACATATTTGATGTACATGATGAGCAGAGAAAAGATCCCGAAATTCTCAAAATCATCAAACAAATAGAAACGAAACCTACATCATGTAAACAGTTTATAATCTTGCCACATGATCAAATACTATATCATATTGATGAGAAACAAGAAGGGAGACTACAGAAAGTAATTCCACAGTCAGTAATACCTCAATTACTAGAGCAGTTCCATGACAATAATGGACATGTTGGAAGAGATAAAACCATTGACATTATCAAGAAAAGATACTATTGGATGTCAATGTACAAGGACATAGTTGAGTATGTTAGTACTTGCAAAATATGCAGAATAAGAAACATGAGACCAACTAAAGTTCCCTTACAAGAAATGAAACCATCTCATTTCCCTATGGAAGTTATAAGTATGGACATTTCTGGTCCATATCCTGTTACGCAGTCTGGAAATGCATACCTCTTACATATTGTCGATCAATATTCGGTATGGCCTGAAAGTTATCCTCTCAAGAACATAACGTCAGCGACAGTGACGGAGTTCCTTCTACAAGAATTTGTACCAAGACATGGTTGTCCTAAGAGAATAATCACAGATAACGGGAATCAATTTGTCGGTAATCCTTTTAAGAAGACACTCCAGACTCTGCATATTCAACATACGACTAGCAGTTTCTATAGACCGCAGGCAAATGGAAGAAATGAGAGAATGCATGCTACATTGCATGGTATCCTTGCTAAATATATACAAGGAAATGCACAATATTGGGATATATATATATCAATCAAGCTCTGGAAGCGATAAGAGTAAATATAAACGAGACAACAGGACTGTCTCCGTTCTACATGCTATATGGACGTGAACCTACCTTCCCATTAGACTATCTCCTGCAACCCCAAAGGAAGTATCAAGGTGAGGATCCCATTGAAGTTATACTACAAGAAAAGTATAGAGCACACCAGATATCCAATCGAAACTCCAAGAAAGCTTTTAAGAAATGGCAGAAGCAGCATGATAAAAGAGCTAAACTAGAACAATTTCAAGTTGGTGATAAAGTTTATTACACGAAGAACGTTCGA
Organism: Oreohelix idahoensis; assembly: GCA_024509875.1. NCBI lineage: Eukaryota > Metazoa > Mollusca > Gastropoda > Stylommatophora > Oreohelicidae > Oreohelix > Oreohelix idahoensis. The sequence continues at coordinate 78,026 of JAMPIV010004567.1, forward strand.
GATAATAAATTTGATGCACGATGGCTTGACGGATATAAAGTGTTGGAACAGACAACACCTATAAATTATATATTATGGAATGAAGAAAAGAACATAATCACCAAAGCACACGCAGCACAGATAAAGAAAGATAATCACCGCCCCACAACACTGCCAGCTTTACAGAGTAGCAGACCAGTACGAAAAGCCACGTTGAGTTAAGTTTAGACACGGGGTACAGTGTTGTGGAGAAGGAAAGAAAAGGAGATAGCACAAAGAGAAATTCCAGGGAGGGAACGAAAAACATATAAAAAACGTTAGGTGCGGTGTTTATCAGACTACAAATGTGAGTCTATTGAGGGTAACCCTAACCGAACATATACAACATAAATTCACACACTAGGAGACAGTGTTGTGGAAAATTAGGTCAAGTGACAGGTCAGCAGCAGAAAAATACGCAAGTAGGTCAAAGCGACAAAATGGTTTAGGATAGGTAGACCAAAGAAGTTGAAAATATTTCCGCGTAGTAGATCAAGGACAGGAGTAAAGGGTGGATAGGAGGATGGCAATTCAGTGTTGCCATGATAGTAAATGGCTCACGCCATCATAAACTATGTTTATAGGGAGACATGACAGAAGACATGTTTGGCTTTATACGAGAGAAGAGGAAGGCCAGACAGTTCACACCAGGTGTGTGGTGACGGAAGATAATACGATATGAGGAATTTACAGGTATGACAATAGGAGTGACTGGATGTGTAAAAGGAAATAAACTTTGTATGGATAAGTACACAGTTGGCAGAATGTGAGTGAGAAAGACAAAGGTTAAGAACAGTCATTAATGTGAAGAGGAAAGGTCATTTAAGAAAAGTGACGGTAAATGAGTTATTCCTCAGTTTTGTTATGATAATATGTTGTAACATAAGAAAATAATGACATGTTATGAAAAAAAAAATGAAGACCACTAAGGAAGTGGAATGTATAACATGTCTAAAAGTATGTATTTTGAAATCATGTGACGTGAGCAGATAGGACAAAGCAAAGATGAGTGGTCATAAATGGGAACGAGATGTTGATGAATGCACGTTCCCAGTACAATTTAATTGTGTTGTGTAAAGGGAAATTGTCCTTTGGCACAGATAAGAATTAGTAATTTGTAACAGCACATTGCTAAAGATTTTTTTTTTGTATATAAGACAAGTACAATAATAGTGTTGGTACAGTCATGAAAATAAATTATTTCTCCTACGGATAAATAATTTATTTTTAAGGGAAATATGGAGATAATGTGGCAGTTAGGGAACGATTTACAGTCAAAGGGAATGAATAAGGAGAATTAACACACTGAGATGATAGATAACAATAGACATAAGAAACTATAAGGAAGAAAGAACAGAACTAGAGACTATAACACCTGCATGATCATTGATGGTTGACGGTCATAAGGTGTAGATTCTATACTGAACGAGAGGGAGAGAATGAGGAAAGAAAGAACTTACATTGTATATTCTATGATGGACCAAATGTGGAGGTCAGAGCAGACAGCAATGATCCTCTCATATGTAAATAAACAGTATTCAAATTACCATGGCGTTATCGCATCACGTGCTGTGTGTGTGACTGTTGTGGTATACAGCATATCATAGCTAACCACAGAGGTAAGCGAACCTGGACAAACATTGCCATATATGATTCATGATATAACCACCAGCCTGCCACATGCTTAAGAAACTATCATTTTCATGGTTTTCCAGTTTTCAGTGGTGTGTAATTCTGATGTTTTGTTGGTGTCATTTTTGTAACTGTTTTAAACATGTCTTCTATGTTAGTCTTTCAATGTGAATGTGTGTATATATATATTGAGCGTGTTCGGAACGATGTTCGTGTTGATAGAAGACTTAGTGTAGAGAAAATAGCTCCAGAAGTTGGAATATCAGTTGGAAATTGCCATCGTATTCTCCACAATGAACTGCACATGCACCGTGTTTGTCAGCCCATGGTGCCCAAAATGTAATCTCCTGAACAGAATGAAACGAGATTGACACTGATAGGAGACCTCATTACTGTGGCTGATCAAGATAGCAATTTTCTCATCAACATAATCACAGGAGATGAGACATGGTGCTTTTTGTACGATCCTCAGTCAAAACGTCAGTCCTCTGAATGGAAATCACCCTCATTTCCCCGGACACAGAAATTTCGAAGGAAAAGTTATGTTGGAAGTTTTTTTTTTAATTCCCAGGGTATTGTCTACCATGAATTCATTCCTGAAGACCGAACGGTTAACAAGGAAATGTTGATGACAATGCGCCAGCACATCGATCTCTACTGGTGAAGCAGTACCTCGCAACGCACAATGTGGCTGCCCTGGAACATCCTCCATATTCTCCCGACCTGGCAAAGCCTGATTTTTTTCTTGTTCCCTCGCATAAAATCGGCACTGAAAGGGCAGAGATTCTAGGACTCTGAGGACGTTATCACCAATGCAACAAAGCAGCTGAGAGATGTGTCAAAGAATGGGTTCCAACAGCTGTATGGACGTTGGCAAAAGTGTGTAGTTGCCGAAGGGAACTATTTTGAAGGAAATGTAGTGTAAATAATTGTATTGTTACTTATTTCTATACAATACACAAATTGCGGGAACTTTTTAAAGCTATATATATATATATATTTGGCATGTTAGATATACGCGTGTGACAATTCAGTTAAGCTATCCCATGCTTGTCTATGTTTATCTACTAGAAAATGTGTTATATATGCAACGATGCAATTACTATGCTTCTTGATGAATAAAAGAGCATATTTTTGCAATGTAATCTACAAAAATAAAAAAATAAAAAAAATCGATATGTTAATACACATGCATGATATTTTCACGTTCTTGCCTTGACTGTGACTGTACAACCTTTGCTGTCATCTCTTTTCCTCCTCCAATGATTTATGATCCCATTCCAAGCCTTACTCTTGTCTGTCAGATTATTGCTCTGATGGTTCAGTTTCTTCCACTACGTCATAATGAACTGTCAAGTATCACTTCACTGTTATTTGTTCCTATTGCTACCCTACCCGCTGGCCTGCATAGCGATATCAATGTTCATTCTGTTAGATGTCCATAGGATTTGTACTACAGCTCTGTAAAATCAAACAAATACATTTAATAAAAAAAAGGTCACTCATTTTAAAATTATTATCCTTGACTTGCTTTTATACACCATATAATCATTTAAAAAGTATTATCTAAATAAAGTTATCAGAACTGAAGGTCTATTATATTTGGACATGCGCCGTAATATAATCGACCAGGCTGAACAGGTCGCGACTCGCCATAACAAGGCAAAATTTTAATTTAAAAGAATAAAGAAATAAAAAAATAAAAATGATCTTTACCTCACTTCAACCTAAGAAGTGGACGTCAAGAGAAACTGTACCGGTTAAACTGGTTATTGTGACCGCCCTTACCTCACTTCAACCTAAGTAGTGTTCGTGACGAGAAAAGGTCACTTATATTGCCGTCTGTAGAGATGAAAAAAACGAGGTAAAATTGTTACTTAATGAATATTTTTAGTTTTCATGAGTTGACAGACAGACAGACAAACAGACAGACAGACAGATAGGATTCAGAGAATTTATAATATAGAAGAACGGCTGCCTATAAATAACCTGCATCTCAGGCGGACGATCTACTTCTGTCAACGTCTTGAGCTTTGAACAATTCGAACTAATTTATATTTTATGAAATATTAACTTCACTTGAAAGAAAACATTACATTACTGTCTTATTCAGATCACAACGAAAGTAAATTTTGATATGCTCGTAAATGTTTGGTGAAGACGTGAACACCGTGCCTACAATTGGGTTAACGTGCTTTTTATTACCAGCAGGAGAGAGCTAGCCCAAAACTTCCCTAGCTGTTCTGACCATATCCTGTGCCATCCATACACCAGTGCTCATTTCTGAAACTGGGGTATTTCCATAGATCACTAATATTTTGTCTTGATCTATTGTTCATCTCTAAATTACCCATCTCGCCACAGGAGTGATAGAGTGTAGAATTAAATAAAAGGGATTTACAGTAACGATCGTGACACACGATACGACTTTTATTTTGTGTGTATCACTGTAATTAATTCTGGCGGCATTTATTGCCGGTCAAAAATACAATTCTTACGGATAAGTATTGTGATACTCATTAAAGGAAACACAAGTATATAAAACATTATTACTCCTAACTGGGAGACGTTATGGAATTTAATGTAATATAAAAATATATATGCATTTTAATTATAGTTCGTTTCAAAAAGATCGGTCGACGATTGACTTCAAATATCTCCATATTCCTTGCACTTATAAACATGATTTTTGCATGTCGTCTTATATTTTCAATGTCCCAAAGTTTTTATAAAATTCAATGTTGCAGGTAGTGTTCTTTTCTTGCAACGGTTAATTCCTTTGATCTTTTTTAACGAAGTAATTATTTTGTACTGGAAGAAAATAATTTACCGTAAATGAAGGGAGTTGCATATTTTCGGCATAGGCGTCTATACAATTCGAATGTTAGAGGGGTTTGTTAACTGATTATTACGTGAGGTTCTTTTTGTTTCTTCGAAATATTTGAGAGAATAATAACGCCTTTTCGTTGTAAATGTGACTTTTTATACTAAAACGTAAATGAATGCATGAAGAGGTGAAAGTACTGTGTATGTTAAAAATAGTAGTGAAATCGCGGAGATAAACAGAAATGAATTGGTTTACATATACACATAGATGGAGGAGAAAACATATAAAACATTTAAGGTATTTACACACTTATTCTGAGTCAGACGAGTCTAACATATTCATGGGTCTTCACATTTACACCATTAACCATTATCTTTGTCATGCGAGAGGGCAGCATTTGATAGTTTTATTTTCAGCTGCCACCTGTCCTTTAACTTTTGCCCAAACGAGTTCACTTGGTTTTAAATGTGAATGATAAGGTGGCAGTCTCAAACACGTATGACCATGCTGTTGAATCAACTTGTCTATATGGAATATCTTGGTCTTTTGGGATTTCTTAACAAGGAACAGTAATTCAGGTTTCAGAAACCCCTCGTTAAATGGAATGTCTTCTTTTCTGAGCCAAAGCTTTGTAGCATCTTTTGTACTCGAAGATGTCGGGATTTTGTCTTCTTCTGCCATATCGTTGTGGTATGATGCTTTGTCCATTATCAGACAGGATGGTCTGTCTAGGGACGGAAGAAGAGTATTTTCAATCCACTCTCTAAATATGTTACCGTTCTTCTCGGTATGATAGTCCCGGTTGTCCGTATAATTGGAAGTGAAAATAAGTTCAGCGTTTTTCACTAGCCCATTATGTCTGCTGCCTGCTTGGGGCATTATCAGACGTTGTCCTTTTCCACTGGGTACAAGAAAAATTTTCCAGAGGACCTCATCAAAAAATTAAAAGACGTTTATGGAAAAATGTTCGACTATGTAAGATTGAAGAATGAACTTGTACTTTATTGTTCGGATGCGTTCTGCAACAAGTCAGTTCATGAGTTACTGCAGTTCTTAGTTTAAAATGATCTCAGTTCAGGCTTTAAAGAAGTGTTCAAACTGGCAGAATTGATATTGACAATTCCAGCAACTACTGCTTCTGTAGAAAGATCGTTTTCAGCTTTAAAGCGAATCCACAGTTACCACAGATCTACACAAGGTCAAGATCGACTCTCCAGTCTCAGCCTATTGTCCATTGAAAAGGAACTTTTGAGCAAGGTTAGAATGAAGAATACATTTTACGATGCTGTAACAGAGAAATTTATGCAAAAGGAAAGAAGAATAGATCTGATCTTCAAGTGAAACCTGTAAGTGAAAATATGTATTATTTAGTTAATGTTTTTCTTCCAGCCGAATAACTATCGTTGCGTAATTGAATATAGTTGGTTTTTAAATTAAGAGGGGAAGGGGTTAAATAGTAGGCGTACATATTCATTTTAAGTAGCAGCACGCCTAGCTCGCATTACCAGGATACGCCACTGTAACTGAACGCACCGGAAGGATAAATATAATGTTCAAAACAGTGCAGTAGTGAGCTGAAACATGGGGAAATCATTTGAAATACGTTCAAGATGTTAAATCGAAATAGCTCACAAATATGAAGGGGTAAGCCCTTTCAACACACGGTTGGACTAGGAGGTGGTCGATTTTTTATACTTTAAATAAAGAAAATTTAAAACCATAAGTTTGTTAACGAGGAAAAAAATGTCCCCCTCGAGACATAGCGATCATTATGTCATATGCAAAGTTGCAACAATTACGATCAAGTGGTTGCAGAGATATTGAATATTAAACAGCGGCAAACATTGTGAAACGCACTATAAAACGTAAATCAGAGCAAAACAATTGTGTTCACAAAATAAAATTATTTGTTTTCGTAATATATTGCTTATATAAAAATAGAAAATTTTTTAAGTAACTTAAAAATAAAGCAAAAAATATGTTTCTAATTTCTTATAAACATTAATAATAATAAATTCTTTAATTCTTTAAGCGCCAAACACGGCGTAAATAATTATTACTTCCCCAGGTTGTTTAATTGCACTTTCAGTGCACATATTTAGGCCCAACGTTCTTCTTCTCGTTGTTCTTCTGAGTGTTTCACTCCTTTTTTCCGCTTACCCTCAGGAACCCAAGTAAATCTGTAGTGTATATCTGTTGTTTTGCATTCGTAGGACATGACCGATATATGACCATCGTCTTTTCCTTATATAGTCGGAGACATATTTCTGCCTAGAGTCTTCTCTTATTTGTCGATTAGTCTTGAATTCTTTCCAACTGATGTTCATGAGTTTTCTAAGACATTTGTTCTCGAATGTATTCAGCTTGTTCTCCAATGATTTTGTTATTTCCTCTCACAGCCGTATTTAACACTCGAATTAAACAGAAAAGCTTCATGTATATTCAATGATCGTAATTTAAAGATAATCTATTGAATAGTCCAAAGTCTAGTATGGATTTCTCTTGTGTCACCATCCTGAGTCATTTTACTGCCTAAATAATTGAAACTTTCAACTTTCTGTAGTTTTTCCCCGTTCAAGATGATATCAAAGGTCTCGTTAGAAAAGTTCATAGCTTTAGTTTTAGAGGCATTTATTTGGAGACCAATTTTAACCGAGAGATGACACAAATTATTTATTGCTTCTTGGGATTGTCTTGGTGTTGAACTTAAGAATGCTACATCATCTGCGAAATCCAGGTCCCCCAGGAATTTTCCATTTGTCCATTTTTATAAACATTGCTGCCCTGGTAAATAATTATTACTTCCCCTTAGTTTAATTGCAGCTTTCAGTGAATATATCTCCTTCTTCGTCTTCTTATTTCACTCTCGTGTAATCACGTAAATCTTTGTTATATAGTTGATAGTCCGTCTTAAGCTTGTCTCGCCACCATTCAGTTTATTTAATAAAGTTGATAGTCCGTCTTAGACTTGTCTCGCCACCATTCAGTTTATCTAATAAAGTTGATAGTCCGTCTTATGCTTGTCTCGCCACCATTCAGTTTATCTAATAAAGTTGATAGTCCGTCTCAGGCTTGTCTCGCCAAAATTCAGTTTATCTTATAAAGTTGATAGTCCGTCTCATACTTGTCTCGCCACCATTCAGTTTATCTAATAAAGTTGATAGTCCGTCTCATGCTTGTCTCGCCACCATTCTTAGCACTTCAAAAATAAAGTTCGTTCGTTCGTTCGTTCAGTTTATCTAATAAAGTTGATAGTCCGTCTCATACTTGTCTCGCCAACATTCAGTTTATCTAATAAAGTTGATAGTCCGTCTTATGCTTGTCTCGCCACCATTCAGTTTATCTAATAAAGTTGATAGTCCGTCTTATGCTTGTCTCGCCACCATTCAGTTTATCTAATAAAGTTGATAGTCCGTCTCATGCTTGTCTCGCCAACATTCAGTTTATCTAATAAAGTTGATAGTCCGTCTTATGCTTGTCTCGCCACCATTCAGTTTATCTAATAAAGTTGATAGTCCGTCTCATGCTTGTCTCGCCACCATTCAGTTTATCTAATAAAGTTGATAGTCCGTCTCAGGCTTGTCTCGCCACCATTCAGTTTATCTTATAAAGTTGATAGTCCGTCTCATACTTGTCTCGCCACCATTCAGTTTATCTAATACAGTTGATAGTCCGTCTCATGCTTGTCTCGCCACCATTCTTAGCACTTCGAAAATAAAGTTCGTTCGTTCGTTCGTTCAGTTTATCTAATAAAGTTGATAGTCCGTCTCATACTTGTCTCGCCACCATTCAGTTTATCTAATAAAGTTGATAGTCCGTCTCATGTTTGTCTCGCCACCATTCAGTTTATCTAACCTGGGTGGAGAAGGTTGTGCAGGCACTCAGGTGCTCTCGTGGAGACAATAAAGTTAGAAGATACATTCTATTGGTTGTTTGCTTTTACACGAAATGAACTGGCGTCTGCCATATGCGCTTTCTCTTTACCGCACATAAGGGGCAACTTTGAAGCAGATGTTCAGCAGTCATTTTATCAGTGCCACAGTTCCTATCTTTAGATGGTATCTCAATCTGTTGTGTCCAGTGCGGAGTCTGAAGATTACCACTTGTTCTCTTCTGTTGAGCTGGTAGTAAGCATCATTCTGTGTGTGACCTGGATGTTCTACATTCCATTTGTTTCTGTATCTGATTCTGATAAAACTCTTTGCCTCTGATAAAACTCTTTGAGATGGGATCCATTGGATCACAACACTTTGGAATCGATGAGAAAGTTTGTGGAACACTATTCTGTGGTCATCCAGGTCTGTATTATTTTGGAATTACTTGTCTCTCTGTGCTTTCTTCTTTCAATATAACCTCTGCTGCAGTTTTCAATGCCCCTGCCTCTGCTCTAAAGTTACTTGAGAATTGTCCAGTTGCCACAGGCAGCCGTTTTTTTCGCACCAGTGCTTAAGGTCTTAAAGACACCCCCATCTCCATTTTCTGTTGCATTTGTTGCTTATCCTTCTGTGTATGCATGGGTCCAAGTGTTGCGTGGGTAATATTTCTCTTTGTATTTTGTCGCAATGTACTTTTGATCTGTTGCAGATTTGATCTGTTTTTCGTGTGATTCAACGTCTGCGGTGTTTAACGTCTTCGTTATTCTCTAAGTTTCAGAGCCATACCATGAGACAAAATGTGTGGGTTGAGATAAGTTTATATCTGAGTTCGACTCGATATTTTAATGTCAATTCAAGTCACTATGCAATGAAGATCTCCTCTTGTCACCTCGTGTTGTTATGTTTGGTGTAGAACGTCGGTAGAGAGTTGTGATCATTTCTAGGCTAACAAGGAGACTTGCCAAACGCACCATCTCAACTTTAGTTTAGGCAGCACTATGTGCCGGTCAAAAATACAATAAATGTATAACGTATGGCTTATTCGTTAAGAGAAATTCGTATTATATATATATACTGACATGTGTTGTGCTTAAAGTGCATTTATTTATTTTATATAAAATATAAATAAATATATCTATAACAAATACAAATTGCATACAAACTTTTTTAAAATTTGACATATTTTAATACTTTCCTCTACTACAAAAATGCCAAAAAAAAATTATATCAAATAACTATTTAATAATGTAAAAATCATATTAAAGTTTTGGCATAAATTACGTCCCTTAGAAAAAAAAGCATAAATGTATCTGAACGTTTCAGTAAGAGGGAAATAGCAATGCGATGGTAGTGGAAAATTGATAAGAGTTTCCAACGTCAATGTCTGGTTGTGTAGCGAATACAGAAAGCTAGTTAAAAGTCAGTGTCTTTACATGCTTATGGTGTATGTGGGTAATAACTTTTGTCCTCAACCTCACACCTACCCTGCCTTGCTTTTTTCCAATGCGAGTGGAAACGATACTTGCCGAGTTTCTATATGTAACCGGCAAAGCTTTCCAAGGGAGGTAACTAACAATCATTTCCGTGACTGCCATAATAAAAAAAGCTTATATGTGTTGCTAGAAAGTGCTAAATATCTCTCAACAGGATTAAACTTAATATTGAACCCAAGCATGCGGCGTGCCTCCCCCTCCCTCCACCTAATCAAAAGAAAGGCAACCACAATTGAGGTTTGAAAGATGTGTGATAGAGAGACATGAAGAGATACGTACAGGATTCGGGAAGGACGGAGATGCCGATCGCAGCAAGAGGAGATGCCTTCAAAGATTATGCGAAAAGAAACTCTACAACATCCGGTGAAAATAACCATTTTAGTGATGCCCCCTTAACACAATGTTTTCATTTCAAAGAGGTATATCACTTGAGAGCCTTGACCTAGGCGGGACGATCAGGTGATCACAGTATGGGATATAATATTTCTACAGGATGATTGACAAGTCTTATTTTTTAATTGTGTTATCAGCACGCGTATCTATTGGATATTCCTAAATCACTTGTCACATCAGGGAAGGAAGAACGGATATTTGACACGTACGTTTTGTTTTATATTCTCAGGAAAAAAATAATTCTAAAATGACCAATAAACTCAACGTTACATGAGAGATCAAAAATTATTGTCCGCCACGATGTCACGTGATCTTCCCTTGCGCTCTAATGTTAATATGACACATCATTTTATGTCATACAGTAACATGTAAGTCGCTGTATTGTGACGTTTGTTTCATATAAAGTTATTGGATAACATGAAGAACAAACAAATTACAAATAGCAAGTGAATTTACAATAACCCTGTATAATCACGTGTCTTGTGTGGACTCCATATTTGTTATCAATAATCTAGCTCACGTGACGTAAAGTTCACGGATGTCTTTGATGTAGTAAAGACAGAATAGAACCACTACACATACAGACATTTCGTTGAAGGTCACTAATACAAGGTCAAGGTCGCGACTAGGGGTGGTAACCTCATTATGTAAAACACATTTCTACAAGGACCAATACTACCAGAGCTTGTAACTCCTTAATGCAGGATTGACTGTGGGACTTGTTGCAGTGGATAATGCATGCTTCATAAGAAGTACAAATAGAAATGATGATGATGTCGAGTATATAAAATTTATTTTATATGGAGTTAATAGGGTCAGTGTTATTGTAAAAAACATTGATGTGAGTATATAACAATTATTTTATATGGAGCTATTGTAGTCAGTGTTATTGTTAAAAACATTGATGTGATTATATAACGATTATGTTATATGGAGTTATTATAGTCAATGTTATTGTTAAAACATTGATGGGATTATATAACGATTATGTTATATGGAGTGAATAGAGTCAGACATTTTCTCTTACCGTACACTTATTGTATCCAGGCTGGGAGAGGGTTGACAGTGTCGAGGGTGTAACTGATTATTTTAAAGTTCGTGTTGTGTGGAAGCAAGTCATGGACAATAAAAAACAAAGCTAGATGATAGGATAAACGGGAGCCTACATGGTGTTGTTTTACAGTGCACTATCACAGAACGTATGTGCATATAAAGAATGGATTATAAACTATTGTAATTTCCAGATGTTGGGGAGGAAAGAGTAATAGCATGGATCTACCGACAGCATCGTAGCACACTAGGAAGATATTGTACTTATGTATCACAACATCGTAGCACAATAGGAAGATATTGTACTGATGTATCACAACATCGTAGCACACTAGGAAGATATTGTACTGATGTATCACAACATCGTAGCACACTAGGAAGATATTGTACTGACGTATCACAACATCAACTTTGGCGACACTCTGTGCCGATCAAAAAATAAAGAATTTTTTCAATTATGAAAAGCCACTACCTTGATAAAACATAAGATTATATATATATATATATATTCACTACATAGAACTAATGTGTGTTGTTGTAGCGAAATCTGTGAAACAATCGCTAAATTCAGTAAGATTTTACTCCTATGATAATAAATAAACCCGCCCGTGTGTGTTTGCCTATCGTCGTCTTCTACGCCAGTAGAGCGCTGAATTTTATACAGTAGTAATGCTTGTCGGCGTCTGTGGCCTAATGGATATGAACGCAGTTTCATAATCCAGATATACCAGGTTCGAAACCTGCTGCAGGCGGTTTGGTAGCAGATCGCTTTGTGTGGATTTTTAACAATGGTATAAGCGCCGTACCGTTCAGAAAGCAATGGCAAACTACTGAATGAAATAAAATTGCCTAGAAAAATCACAAACAGCCAATAAAAGCTGGGGTTGATTGCCACGTCCTGTAAAGGATAAGCAACTAACTTTTTTAGTAATGCTTAGAAAATGATCCCGCCGTCAAATCTTACACGCTTTCCTAGTTTCGTCCTTGAGACTTACAATTAACATGTGCCAGAACTGCAACACCAAACTGCCGTTCTGAATTAACGTAAGATTTTAACTTTAACGCCACTAATAGTAGCAATTCGTACATTTCCCAGAAGTGTAGAACGAAACTGCAGCAAGAATTAACGCAAATATTAAAGCCGCCTTGCAAAACCCTTCTTCGCTCGACACGCAGTTCTATTCCTATATCCACGCTGTTGGACAAGCCAGAATATATAAACACACACACCAGTGTATTTCGGGCTAAAAAGTAACTATAAGGTAACATACGGCAAACGCGTGGTCGAATTGTGTGACGTACTACAAAAGCGCTTTTTCGTTCTGAATGAGGACGACAGTTAAAGAAAAAAAAATTTACGATTTAACGTGGACATTTTTTAAAAAAATAGTACGAGATGGGAAGAAAAGGAGCATAGTTGGTAGTGTCTCAATTTTATTGTTTACAAGCGGGGCATAGAAGGTTAGATAGAAGAAAAACTTAGATAATTTTCTTATATGCTAAAATAAAAGACAGTGACGAATACAATGACATTAATTCGTTAATAGAAGAGTAAAGTGATGATGTATCTTACCGTAGATAGGAAAATATGTTATTTGAAGAAGAAAAACGATAATAGTAAATATAATAATTAAACGTATAAAAATATAAGCACTGTGTGACAGACAGCAACGGGATCAATAATTATTTATCAGAATTTGAAACACTCAATAAATAAAGGAGATATTGACAGAAAACAGATGGACTAACAGACTACATCTTTCTCAGCTTGACAGATATTGGGAAAGGGTAGGGTAGTCCAAGATTTGAAATTTGAGTTCAGTTTTGAAAAAAGGACGCTAGACGCCTAACAGTCCCTGATTGGCTGGAGTTTAATATACTAAGGAAGGGATAAAACTGGTTTGAAGGTAGTGCTAATCGCCACTTGAGAAAATTTGTATTACACTAAAGTTGTGTGAAGACAAGATAGTAGTACGATCTTGTTTTGCTGATCTGCACCAGCAAGCGATCTGGAGTTGACCATATTTATCGCAAATCAAACTTATTAGTGTTAATATTTCTCTGATGCGGTAAGAAAGAAAACATTTATATCATTATTATTATTGTTATGTATTATAGAATATGTATGAAAATTATGTGGCTAGAAGTGTATCTAGAGGGAAGTCAACATCAAACTTTGTGTTGTTTCACAGAGTTGTTAGGAAATATATTAATATGTTGCAGAAAAGCCAGACAGGCTTTCTGACACTTTGGGAGAAAGTAAAATTAAATATTAATAGGGAAATTGTTGTATAAGTATTATGACATAAGACCAGGGAAACCACTGGCCGTCTTCTTCAGCAAGTCACTGTGATTGTACATGACTTGATATTATTAACTTAAAATGTTTCCTTTGTCAAGGAAAGTGTCAAACTATAGTTTGAAGTTTATTTGACCATGAATGGGGTAACAAACCAATTAAGAACGTTAACTAATTGTTTAGTTACCATGCTGAGTCTGAATATGATTGAAACATGTTTATTAGTTAGGGAAAGAGAGAGAATATCAGAGGTTGAGTAGGTCACATTTATATTGTTCCAGGGTTTCATCTATGACTCAAAGTGAGCCCAGGTAAACCTATACCTGTATATACGTCTGCATCTAAAGAAGTGAGGCAGTATCGTATGTGTGCCTCCTTGTTATATTTCAAGAGCAGAATCCTGACTTGGCAGTGGAAGCTGGTGATGTGAACATAATTCATCCTGTAAACCAGAAGATCCTAAGATAAGAAATTGTCTCCGGGCACTTGATATATCAAACTCAACTACTCTCATTTCCCAAATGTGTATTAGATCATTCAGATTATGATGAAGGCAGACGTTCAATCAATCATTACCCATTCATCCTTTTTTTTCCTTCCTAACCAGCGGCACTCGAGCTTTCCAGCTATTTTGGCCCAATGACATGTCATTGCAAGGCTGGGGGGGTCAGTGGACTTTCCTTCCAACCCGGTCAGAAGCTTCGCTCCTTCCCATCCACAGGGGATTTATGTGCAGGAGCCGTTCAGGTTATTCAGTCAAATTTCCGGTCGTAAACATTCCTTCAAACGCTGACGCCCGAGTTTGAACCATGAAAACCTGGTCGCCAGTACAACGCTGTAGCCATTACACCAGCGCGGCTCCCTTACCCATTCATAGGAGCAAGAGTAAATTGACACTTTTCCAGATTGACATATTTAATTAAAGTTGTGAAAAATAATATACTCAGTTATAAATTGAATCCCTTTTATATAAATACTTTGAATTATCATTTTGAGTTTCAATATTCCAGTATACACAAAATTGTGATACTGGAACAATAAATTGTAAAAAAGATTTCACATTTAAAACTTAACTCTGGGTGTTGTTAATTACTTTTCATAGAGTTCTTAGGTGTATTTGTTGTCATTTTATTACAGCACATTTTACATTACCCTAGACACTAGCCAGATAACAGACATATACCATTATTATACTTAGGATAAAATACGTCGCAGGTTGAGGTCGTAGGGTGGTAGCAGAAAGGTACCCTGAAAACACAAACCCTATTATCTATTAGACTCAGGGGCTTTCACAGCTTGACCTCACATTTTCAGAAAATTCACATTTTACCATTTAACATCAAATCCACCACATATATTGGGTCGCTCGCTCCGGGATTTTAAAAGTAGGAAATTAAAGTTTAATTTGAGAGTGGTTTGAAGTATCAGAGCCCATCAGTTAGAGGTTGGTTAACTATTTTAAATTAGTTTGATAACATTAGATTATTATATTATTAACAATAAGATGGCAGACTTGGCCAAATTCAGATCTGCTGCTGTAGAGGCTGCAAAGGAAATGTGGATGGACGGTCAAGGTCTGATCGCTTATGTAACAGCTGAAGTAGATAAATTTATTGAACGTGAACGAGAAGATGCTAAGGACGCTAAGAAATTAGAGGCTGATAGAGAACTTAAGAGGGTCCAATTATAGGCTGATAGATTAGCGGAGGAGAAAAGAAATTTTTTAGAAGATGCTAGGGAGGCTAAGAAATTAGAGGCTGAGAGGGAGGCTGAAATAAAAAGGATGCAGTTGGAGGAGAAGAAACTGGAGGCTGAAGCAAGGAGGTTTGAGGCTGAGGCAAAGAAAGAAGAAAAAAGGTTGGAGGCTGAGGCAAAGAAAGAAGAAAAGAGGTTGGAGGCTGAGCGAGAAGATAAAA
Organism: Oreohelix idahoensis; assembly: GCA_024509875.1. Classification (NCBI taxonomy): domain Eukaryota; kingdom Metazoa; phylum Mollusca; class Gastropoda; order Stylommatophora; family Oreohelicidae; genus Oreohelix; species Oreohelix idahoensis. Next base: position 93,529 of record JAMPIV010004567.1, read on the forward strand.
GGCTCCAAAGGGAACATGAGTTACGACTAAGGGAGTTGGAGTTACAAGGCCATGCTCCTGAAAATGGAAATAGCTCATCCACCTCCGACTCTGCTGTAAGCCAGGGGCCTCAACCTCAGCCATGGGGTTTCATTTAGACCCATTTGTGGAGAAAGATGATGATATTGAATCATTTTTAAGCCGCTTTGAAAGACTAGCTACCATATTTGGGTTAGAGAAAGAAAGATGGAGTCTGAATGTATCCCAGGGGCTTAGGGGAACCTCTTATGAGGTATTCGCCAAGCTGAGCAAAGATTACCAAGACGACTATGACATTCTTAAGCAGGCTCTTCTAGTTAGGTATGAGAATAACAGTGAATTTTATAGGAAGAAATTTAGGAATGCCAAACTGCTGACTGGGGAGACTTATCACCAGTTCTCTGCACGCCTGGAGACATACCTGGAGAAATGGATTGCTCTGGGGAAAACCCAAGATTTAAGGGAAATGATTATGACTGAGCAGTTAAGAGAGTCCATGGCTCCAGACCTGAGAACATTTCTCAGGGAACAGGGTGTTGAGAGATTGGGGGAGATGAGATCTTAAATGTGGCTGAAAGATATCAGGCAGCCTAGTCTGAGATGGCAGGCATAAAGAAGAAGCCTTTAGACCATAATAAAGCCCCACAAACCCAAAACCAACCTAAATTTGAACATAGGGACAAGTTTAATAAAGGTAAAGCCTATTATGATAAGCCAAGTTTTGACCAACGTGATAGAAACCCACAATTCAGTGAAAGAAAAACTTTCCCTCAGGGAAATAAATGGTGTAAATGGTGCAAGAGGAACACTCATGACACCAAAGTGTGTACTAAGAAACTTTCTACCTTCGCTCATATGAAAACGGGGAATCAGGGATTAAAGGTGAAACCTACTGGACAACAGGAACCTTATCACCCCCAGTGTGTGAAGATGTTGTATGTAACGGGGTCACCATTAGGTGCCTTTATGATACAGGTTTAGATTATGACTCAGTCGTAAACTCTCACCTGATGCGTCCAGATCAATACACCACAGAAACAGTGGAGATCTAAGGAGCAACCAAGGACGAAGCAACCATGACACTTCCCATTTCTAGAATCAGTGTAAAAACTCGCTATGTGGAAGGAGTGATTAGAGCAGCAGTGATAAATGAACCATTCTACCCTCTAATATTGGGGTGTAGATATGTCTTCTTGGGGAATCCCAAGAGACCTGTGATCATGGCAACAGTGCAGACCAGGTCACAGTCAAGGAAGGAGGAGGATGAACCTATAAATACTCATCCAGAGGAGATGAGGAAGGCACAGGCGGAGGATAGGTCACTCAAGCGGGGCTTTAAAAAATTGCCTAAATGCCATACACCTCCAAGCAAAGGAGACTACTATATGAAGAATAAATTGATCTATAGGAAGGCTGGAACTGGATCCAATGGTCATGGACAGCTGGTACTTCCCACTTCGTATAGGGAGAAAGTGATGGAATTAGGACATGCAATTCCCTTCAGTGGTCATATGGGGATCAGCGCCACAGGACAGCGTATAGCTTGTCATTACTTCTAGCCAGGAATAACCGAAGATATAAAACGATATGTAAAATCCTGTCCAGAGTGTCAAAGGGTAGCTCCAAAGCATTGGACTGCTCTTGCAACTCTAGGGGAGATGCCCATAGTGGGAACCCCTTTTGAGAGGGTTGCAGTGGATATTGTGGGACCTCTCCCACGTACCAAGAGGAGGAACAGTTACATTCTCACTCTGGTGGACACTTGTTCTATGTGGGGAGAGATGGTAGCTCTGTCATCAACCGATTCGAAGCATGTGGCAGAGGCATTACTCACCATATTCACGAGGTTAGGTTTCCCGCACCAAATCCTGACTGATAACGGCTCACAGTTCAAGAGGAGACTAACGGAAGAAGTTTTCAGGATCTTCCAGGCCAAGCACTTTCATTGTAGTCCGTATCACCCCCAAGGAAACGGCCAGGTAGAGAGGTTCAATGGGACTCTCATTTCTATCCTGCGAAAGCTGGCCCATGAAAAACCTGATAACGTGGGATCAATATTTGCCCGCTGCGTTGTTTGCGTATCGGGAAGTTCCACATAATTCGACCGGAATGGCACCGGCAACCCTGTTATTTGGGAGGCCAATAAAAGGTCCACTGGAAGCCTTGTTAAGGACGTGGACAGATGAGAAGGCAGAAGAGACTATTACCTCATCGTATCAGTATGTGAACGAGCTGACCACTCGTTTCAAAACTGGCTGGAAACGTGCTAATGATAATCTCAGACAAGCCAGGAAAAAACATTCTGCTTATTTTAACAAGAAAGCGAAGGATAGAGAATTAGCTGTGGGAGAGAAGGTGCTTCTTCCACTACCCGGCAGCAGTAACAAGTTGCAAATTGGATGGCAAGGTCCATATACGGTTCTAGAGAAGGTGTCTAGAACTAATTATAAAATCGACAAAAAGGGGAAAGAGAAAATTTATCATGTGAACCTCTTAAAGAAGTACCTGGACAGAGAAATTCAGGATGAGACCCATCTAATGACCTTGTCGATAGCAATGGGGATGAAACATGAACCACTCGACTCTCACGAGTACCCACTAAAACCATGTGAAACCCAGGCACAGGTGAAAGTCAGTAAGCACCTGACAAAAGCTCAGAGAGAGCAGGTTGAAAAGGTTCTGATGGAACATACAGACGTGTTAACGGATAAGCCGGGGCACACAAATCTGTTAGAATATGATATGAAGCTAATAGACCCAACGCCCATCTGTATGAGAGCCTATACGATTCCTTTCGCTAAGGAAAAAGCTTTGAAAGAGGAGATCGATTATTTGTTGAAGGAAGGAATCATTTCTCACAGCGAATCTCCTTATAGCTCTAGTGTGGTTTTGCTGAGGAAAACCTCTGGGGAACATCGTCTGTGTATAGATTACAGGAAACTGAATGCTGTCACAGAAAGTCAGGTGGATCCATTACCTGATACAAATCAGCTGTTTGCCAGGCTGAACAAGGTAAAATATTTTCCAAAGGTGGATCTTAGCAAAGGCTATTATCAAATTCCAGTAAAGCCTGAGGTTCGACCTTGTTGCTGTCGTTTTTGACGGAGTTTATAGACGTCAATTTAGTTAATACTTTTTTGAATAGTCTAAGAGAGATAACTATCTTTTAACTTTGCAGTAGCAGGTTGGATTAGTGTTTGTCTTCTCTTGTCATATTTGTCGTGAAACATTCTAAATCCACATATATAAATTAGAAATTAAATGTAACGCCTAACGAATTAATTCAATAAAAGGAAAGAAGAATGGTAAAGAACAGTGCTGTCACAATGACTGTACTCGAGATCCTTTTTTCTACTTCGTCTGCATATTGTAACGCTTTCAAGTTTACTAGTAAAGCCTACAGCAGCATACACGCGTTTCAACAAAACAATAAAACGTGTACTGTATTTCTTAGAAAACCTTGAGATATACACACTGCGTAATGACCTAGATTAATATCCCATTAATTTCATTTTATACACTGCGTAATGAAAAGACAGATGGACTTAGGATAGAGAGAGAGAGCGCGATGGACGAAGGAACGCATGCAACACTACACGCCGTCTCGCGATACAAAATTAATGCCATCACGCGCGAAAGGCATGAAGCACTAACTTTTTTTCAAATGGACAGTGATAAAAAACACTACCAATACACGGTTATGTTTTAAAAAACATGGTTAATGCTTATTAGGAAACATGACATTATACTGTTTTTCGTCTGAAATCCTGACAGTACAGAAGACACCCCATCGTATCGAAGTGAACGGGAGGTAGAAGAAAATGCATATTTTGAACGCAGCCACTTAGCCCCATTAAATTTATATATTTCGGTTCCTTAGGACTTGCTGACAAAGAATATGTTAAATGTTACGCAAATAGTTTAGGAATTAACAAATTATAGCCAAAATAAAAGAGTGAGGTTGTCAGACAACATAGGATCAATTTTGCTCATAATGGTGTGTTTGAACAATGCTTTAGAAAAAAATGAGGCCAACAAGTTAAATCCTATTTGATTGGCTAGAAGTATATGTAAGGCGAAACACGATTAGTCGGACTGCAAATACTATTTTTGGTTGTTAGGGGAAACGTAGGAAGGGTAAATTTTTTCAAAAGCTTTTGTAAACATGGTCCTATTGGCTAGACCATTTGATATAGTCAATTAGGAGCGTCTGTTCAGTGCCACATTTTAAAACAAACTTACTGAGAAGCAAGTGCGTTGAGATCCAGCTCATATTTTTCTTATGAAAGCCTGGGACAGAGGCAGATCGGAATTGTGCCATAATTCATCGCCAGTCAACGTATTTGTTTATTATTTCCATGAATTGTGGTAAGATTGACATATTTGATATCTTTTAGATGAAAATTGAATGTGAATTGATAATTTATGTCTGTATATGTGTGTGGTTCAGTAGCAAACATGAGGCAAAGCTTAGATATTGCTCCAACCTGAACAAAACTTGTCGGAGAAAAGTATAACTGCCTGGAACTGCCAAATAGTACTGTGACACCTATCTTATTGTATAGAAGGAATTACAGCTGAAATTGCAGAGGCGTAGTAACCATTAGGGAGAGGAATACTGGTGAATATTATTACATGAGAAGCTAACAGTTGGCCTACCGCGCTGAACTCAGTGTTTGTTATGTATTGTGCTCAGTGTGGAAATAGATTATAAATTAGTTCTGAAGTAGGAGGTACAACCTTCTTGTTTCAGGGACCGTGGTCCTAACTTATTGAAGCAGCACCTGGTCTGAGTTTTGCTGAATCCAGAGGCTGGTAGCTTACTCCTTGGTCAAGATAGCGACCATTATTGTTTCTCAAGAACACGGTGAAGCAAGCGAGCAGAGGAGACTGTTTCCTGCCGCCCTCACAGAAGATAAGAGTCGTTGGCCAGAGCAGCTCAATCTTATGTACCCTCCTCAAAAATTGACAGTATATTAAATAAAGAGGGACAATTAATTGTTTCAAATGACAGGAACTGTGAACTTTTCCCAATATTATATCCACCAGAAGCAAACACTTGAAGTCATGATGACAAACAACCACCTAGCTTGAAAAAGCCAGTATTACCTCATAGTACTACATCACAACTTACACACATATGATAATAATGATAATATATGTATATACAAAGATCATATCTATAAATTATGTACATACAACTTGTAATTACATTTGATTGTGATTCCTGGTTCACTTTGTAGTTGAATCAGGATATCTATTATTGAAAGGAATTAATACATATTTTTAAAGGTAAAACTTGTCTTATTAAGATAGTCTTATAGAGTGTTCTATGTGTGTGAGTGTCACAGTGTTGTAAAGAGTTGTGGATTAAACTAAATTGTTTATCTGTCTGTTGGTTGTTGTGAACATACACTTCATCACTTTCATAACCCTAGACATTCAACGTAGTCATCACAATATTCCAGAATAATTCTGACTGAGGTATAAATGTGGTAGCAAAGTAAGGTCATTTGTAATACACCACACTTATTAGATACAGATACCTTCACAGCTGATCTCAGTCAGTACACTAAGTCCCCTATAGATATTTATATCATCCCACTTTACCACAATATTCTCCTATCCTTATAAGGAGCGATGTTGTTCTGTTTCATGGAAATGTCTTAAATAGTTGTAGTGTCTTAAGATGCTGTTCACATGTCCAAATAAGGAGCGGTTTACTTCGTCTTTTGAGGAAACGCCCTGGACAGTATTAGTTCTACTCAGGTCTGTGCTGTTTGCACATGCGCAGAGTTTTTGAGCGCGAACTGAGAGACTTCCGATTGGAGAGTCGAAGCTGTGTTCTCTGTGCGGACGAAGGTCTGGAGATTTGCTCTGCTGTATTTCTTGGGAAGAAATGTCCTCTGAGTTTCTACGATGTCAGTGTTCTTCCCTAAGTTTATTTGTTACGCCAAAGGAGGGCGTGTTCTGTGATCTAGTGTTTTTCCTAGGATCCAGTCAAGGTAATGATAAACATTTTTGAATCTTCACGTTATACCTTAGTATGCAGACTTGCTGTGAGCTGCAATCTTGAAGGCGACATATTGCCAGTAGAGTTATAGATGACATGATATACGAAGCCTTCTATATGACTCCTTATGTAAACCAAAGCTATGCATCTTATTTGATGAAGAGAACGCAGAGAAAATAGAGCTATTTTGGATCCCACCTTTGTCGGGCGATTTATGGATCAAGAACTGAGGCCTTGCTATCAGGTGATACTCAGAGGTTAACTAATCATAGAGGCCCACAGCTTGGAGGCCTGATATTGTCGCCATAAGAGTCCGCTACTTGCGGCTTATATTTGTTGGAGTTCCTGACGGATGATGCCGAAGGAACTATAGATTGTTGTTGAATCTTTGAAAGCCCGCCCTTTTACTGTGCGGTTAGTCTACAGGGGTACTGACGCGTTTAGCCAGTCATACCTGGAGTAGAATACAAACAGAACATCGAACTGACAAGCCATTAACGTTCTGTTATATTAGATGCTCAATATGTTTAATACCAGATGTCATCACCATTATTATGAACTATACTGCAACCTTGTGAAATGATTGTTGATGTAACGACGTGTATGTTTCGATATTAAATGCTTGTAACGTGACCAGTCAACAACATATCATTGACTTCCTCATTTAGCTGGATGAGTGTATTGTGTAGCAACCTGAATCCTATACACCTTCGCGTCTTCTGTATTCTACACACTCACATGATGTCAACATTGCACCTTGTCAGCGCCCTAAATAGTTGGTGACCTGACCCAAATAACTTAACACTGGTACCCGTCAGCTCCACCTACATTTATGGAGTACAGTACAGGCTGTGACAGTAACACTACACATCAACACATTCCCAAACGGTAACATTGATCTGACCATAATAACAGAAAGAACGATGCAACAGATCTTATTTAGCCTTTAGCACCTCGGAAGGCCATTATGAGTTCAACATGTTGCCGTTTGGGTTGAAAAATGCCCCGAGTGTGTTTTCCAGGATGATGAGAAAATTGTTGGATACACTGAATAATCCACGTATAACGAATTTCATGGATGACATTCTTATTGCTACTGAAACATTCGAAGGACACATTAACTCTCTGAATATGCTGTTCGATAGGCTCAGAGAAGCAAATTTGACGGCCAGACCAACCAAATGTTGTGTGGGTTGTAAAGAGCTGGAATTTTTGGGACACACAGTATATCAGGGAATCATGACCCATGACCCCAAGAACCTGGAGAAATTGCAAAGAACACCTAAGCCACAAACAAAAAAAGATGTGAGATCTTTCGTATCTTTGTGTGGGTTTTATCAGAAATACACAAAGAACTTTAACTCTATATGTGTTCTGCTGACAGATGTAACTCGTAAGAGTCAACCTGATAACATTATTTGGTCAGCGCAGTGTGAATTGGCATACCAAGAGTTAAAAGAGAAACTCACCAGTAAGCCGATATTGAAATTGCCTGATTTGAGTCAGGAATTTGTGGTGAGAACGGATGCTAGCAACGTCGGATTAGGGGCCACATTATTTCAAAGGTCCACTTCACTTGATGGGGAATTAAACCCAGTTGCTTATGCTAGCCGCAAGTTGAATAAGGCGGAGCAAAACTATTCAACAAGTGAAAAAGAATGTCTAGCGTTAATCTGGGCTATAAAAAAGTTCCAGATCTATCTCTATGGTAGAACATTCGTGGTCCAAACTGACCACCAGCCCCCTCGTGTTCTTGTAACAGGCCAAGCATGAAAATGCTCGTCTATTAAGGTGGTCATTACTTATCCAACCTTATTCATTTACAATCGAATACATACCGGGTTCGGAAATGCGGGAGCAGACTTCTTGAGTAGGCATCCTTATGATGAAAATCAGAAAAACGCCTAGGACTTCATTTGCGCTAGGTTGTCTCACAGATTATAACCTGCAATGAATGCAAGTTTTAGGAAGGGAGGTGTGTAGCGAAATCTGTGAAACAATCGCTAAATTCAGTAAGATTTTACCCCAATGATAATAAATAAACCCGCCCGTGTGTGTCTGCCTATCGTCGTCTTCTACGCCAGTAGAGCGCTGAATTTTATGCAGTAGTAATGCTTAGAAAATGATCCCGCCGTCAAATCTTACACGCTTTCCTAGTTTCGTCCTTAAGACTTACAATTAACATGTGCCAAAACTGCGACACCAAACTGCCGTTCTGAATTAACGTAAGATTTTAACTTTAACGCCACTAATAGTAGCAATTCGGACATTTTCCAGAAGTGTAGAACGAAACTGCAGCAAGAATTAACGCAAATATTAAAGCCGCCTTGCAAATCCCCTCTTCGCTCGACACGCAGTTCTATGCCTATATCCACGCTGTTGGACAAGCCAGAATATATAAACACACACACCAGTGTATTTCGGGCTAAAATGTAACTACAAGGTAACATACGGCAAACGCGTGGTCGAATTGTGTGACGTACTACAAAAGCGCTTTTTCGTTCTGAATGAGAACGACAGTTAAAGAAAAATTATAAATTTACGATTTAACGTGGACATTTTTTGAAAATATAGTACGAGAGGGGAAGAAAAGGAGCATAGTTGGTGGTGTCTCAATTTTGTTGTTTACAAGCGGGGCATAGAAGGTTAGATAGAAGAAAAACGTGGATAATTTTCTTATATGCTAAAATAAAAGACAGTGACGAATACAATGACATTAATTCGTTAATAGAAGAGTAAAGTGATGATGTATCTTACTGTAGATAGGAAAATATGTTATTTGAAGAAGAAAAACGATAATAGTAAATATAATAATTAAACGTATAAAAATATAAGCACTGTGTGACAGACAGCAACGGAATCAATAATTATTTATCAGAATTTGAAACATTCAATAAATAAAGGAGATATTGACAGAAAACAGATGGACTAACAGACTAGAGAAAGATGTAGTCTGTTAGTCCATCTCTTTTCTGGACTTGACAGATATTGGGAAAGGGTAGGGTAGTCCAAGATTTGAAATTTGAGTTCAGTTTTGGAAAAAAGGACGCTAGAAGCCTAACAGTCCCTGATTGGCTGGAGTCTAGTATACTAACGGAGGGATAAAACTGGTTTGACGGTAGTGCTAATCGCCACTTGAGAAAATTTGTATTACACTAAAGTTGTGTGAAGACAAGATAGTAGTACGATCTTGTTTTGCTGATCTGCACCAGCAAGCGATCTGGATTTGACCACATTTATCGCAAATCAAACTTATTAGTCTTAATATTTCTCTGATGCGGTAAGAAAGAAAACATTTATATCATCATTATTATTGTTATTATGTATGTATTATTGAATATGTATGAAAATTATGTGGGTAGAAGTGTATCTAGAGGGAAGTCAACATCAAACTTTGTGTTGTTTCACAGAGTAGTTATGAATTATATTAACATGTTGCAGAAAAGCCAGACAGGCTTTCTGACACTTTGAGATAAAGTAAAATTAAATATTAATAGGGAAATTGTTGTATAAGTATTATGACATAAGACCAGGGAAACCACTGGCCGTCTTCTTCAGCAAGTCACCGTGATTGTACAAGACTTGATATTATTAACTTAAAATGTTTCCTTTGTCAAGGAAAGTGTCAAGCTATAGTTTGAAGTTTATTTGACCATGAATGGGGTAACAAACCAATTAAGAACGTTAACTAATTGTTTAGTTGCCATGCTGAGTCTGAATATGATTGAAAAATGTTTATTAGTTAGGGAAAGAGAGAGAATATCAGAGGTTGAGTAGGACGCATTTATATCGTTCCAGGGTTTCATCTATGACTCAAAGTGAGCCCAGGTAAACCTATACCTGTATATATGTCTGCATCTAAAGAAGTGAGGCAGTATGTATGTGTGCCTCCTTGTTATATTTCAAGAGCAGAATCCTGACTTGGCAGTGGAAGCTGGTGATGTGAACATAATTCATCATGTAAACCAGAAGATCCTAAGATAAGAAATTGTCTCCAGGCACTTGATATATCAAACTCAACTACTCTCATTTCCCAAATGTGTATTAGATCATTCAGATGAAGGCAGACGTTCAATCAATCATTACCCATTCATAGGAGCAAGAGTAAATTGACACGGTTCCAGATTGACATATTTAATTAAAGTTTTAAAAAATAATATACTCAGTTATAAATTGAATCCATGTTATGTAAATACTTTGAATTATCATTTTGAGTTTCAATATTCCAGTATATACAAAATTGTGATACTGGAACAATAAATTGTAAAAAAGATTTCACATTTAAAACTTAACTCTGGGTGTTGTTAATTACTTTTTATAGAGTTCTTAGGTTTATTTGTTGCCATTTTATTACAGCACATTTTACATTACCCTAGACACTAGCCAGATAACAGATATATACCATTATTATACTTAGGATAAAATACGTCGCAGGTTGAGGTCGTAGGGTGGTAGCAGAAAGGTACCCTGAAAACACAAACCCTATTATCTATTAGACTCAGGGGCCTTCACAGCTTGACCTCACATCTGCAGAAAATTCACATTTTACCATTTAACATCAAATCAACCACAGCTGTTTAATTTTATTTTATTATGATTATGTAAATAATTTTAGTATTTAATTTGTAAAGATATGCAAAACATTGTGCATCAGGCACAAAAAGTTTTATGTAATTAATAAAACAAAAACAATTGAAATATTACAAAATGTATTAACGGAATATATGTTTTTTTCCTGTTCGAAATACATTGTGTCCCTTGGTAACTAACACAAAAGCATCTTTCCCCGAGTTACACGCAATGTTGTATGTATGTACAATTAATATATCCCATGTTGCTGTAGCGTAAGGTTTTTTAAGATGTGATGATAGTGTTGGAGAGGGAATAGAATAATATTACTCTTCAGAATGTGTATATTGCCAGTGACAGAGAAGTACATTGGTATCACTCGATAGTCACGGCTGCGAAAGTATCTGGAACTGACATTGAACAGTCAGACCTTACTGTGCCACCCCGCTGTGTGACTACTAGTGCTAACAAATCAACAAACTCAACTTCAACTTTAGTGAAGGAATAAAGCTGTTGAATACAATTAATATATCGTCTTTATTTACTTCTATCTAAATGTTGAATTTAATGATGAGTTTTGGAAGATGGTGTAAATGGAAAAGTATATTTACAGTTGATGATTTTACAACATATATATATATATATCCAGTGATAGAAACACTTTTTAGGATTTCTAACTGCCATGGGATTTTTAACGACGGAACTTGCACACGGGACCTCCTATTTTTTCGCCCTTATCCGAGAAGGTTTGGCATCCAATCTCACTACCCAGGAGAGCAGAGGGGAAGTATGACATTATTAGGACAACGGGTTCTGAAAAATTCTATAAATTATATTCGCTCAACGGGGATTTGAACCTGGTACCTGAGGAATTCGAGGCGGGCACAATACCTCTTAGTCACTCCAATCCCCATAAAAGTATTAATATATAATAGTTGATTGATAAATGATGAAGATGGATGTCAGTGTTGATGGTTGTGTTGATGGCGACTATGCTCGTTAGCTTGACTTTTAGTAGTCTCTAGATTTGAAATTCAAAGCAAACATTGTGTTGGTTTATATCCCTTCTGTTATTTGTTTCTCGTCGTCAAAGCTCTTGAATATGTTTCTACATAATAATAATAGCCCCTTCAGTCATAACTGACTATGGGAATGCGCCCCTGTGCTGACAGCCCTCAGCTGCTTATTTTCCTGGTTCGACGTTTTCTCCCCTCCTTTGCTTGTTGTGTGAGCCTCTCTTCGCCCAATCTGAGTTGGCGCCATAAATAGCATCGCCACTTAGTGCGATCGGCAGCTTCACCCTCCCATGTTGCTGGATCCATGTCCAGTGCCCTCATATCTCTCTTGCACACATCTTTGAACCTCAGCTGTGGTCGCCCAACTGTTCTCCTGCCATCTGCTAGTTGTCCGTAGAAGATATCTTTTGGGATGCGACCATCTTCCATGCGGCGAACATGACCAAGCCAGCAACGTCTGCGCTGTCTAAGCAGTGTATACATACTTTGAAGGCCAGCACGTGACAACACCTCGACATTAGTCACTTTATCTTTCCACGAGATGCCGAGGATGCGGCGTAGACACCGTAAATGGAAGGTATTGAGCCTTCTTTCCTGCTTAGCATAGGTCGTCCAGGTCTCGCAGCCATATAGGAGTGTGCTGGTGACGCAGGCATTATATACAGCAGCTTTGGTCTTCATTGTGAGTTTGGAGTTTCCCCAAACACGCGATGTGAGGCGGGCAAAGGTAGCTGCAGCTTTGCCAATGCGGCTGTCGATTTCTGTATCCAGTGAGAGTTTGTCATTGATGGTAGACCCTAGGTATGTGATGTGATGCACCACTGCCAATTCATAGATATCGATAGTGATAACTGGTGCAGCACCCGCATCCTGACTCAGCACATTCGTTTTCTTTAGACTTATTGTGAGGCCAAAGTCCTTGCATGCTTCAGTGAAGCGATTCATCAAGTTCTAAAGCTCCTGTTGGCTTTGAGTGATGACTGCAGCATCATCAGCGAATAACAAGTCTCTTATAGTGACCCTTCTGATTTTTGTTTTAGCCTTCAGCCTTGAAAGATTAAGCAGACGGCCATCTGACCTAGTGTGAAGGCATATTCCTTCAGTTGCATCTCTGAAAGAATGTTTCAAGAGTAGGGCACAGAAGATCCCGAAGAGGGTAGGAGCCAGAACACAGCCTTGTTTAACGTATGTCAAAGGGCTGTGACGTGCTTCCAGCATATTGGACTGTTCCCTTCATGTCATCATGGAATGACTTTATCATTTCCAGCATTTTAGAAGGGCAGCCTATTTTCAGGAGGATTTTGACGAGTCCATCCCTACTAACCAGGTCAAATGCTTTTGTGAGGTCTATAAAGGCGATATATAAAGGCCTTTTCTGCTCTCTTGATTTTTCCTGAAGCTGGCGGACAGAGAAGATCATGTCTGTTGTTGATCTACCAGCTCGGAATCCGCACTGTGACTCTGGATATATGCGCTCAGCTAACTTGTGTATTCGCATTAAGATGACTTTGGCAAAAACCTTACCAACAATACTAAGAAGAGAGATGCCTCTGTAGTTATTGCAATTACTTCTGTCTCCTTTATTTTTATATAGTGTTACAATCCTGGCATCTCGCATGTCTTGAGGAATAGTTGTCTCTTCCCAGCACTGGCACAGCATCCTATGCAGGGGATGTAATAGCGTGCTCTTGCAGCACTTGATTAAATCAGGAGGAATCCCATCACTGCCTGGTGCTTTGCCAGAGGCCAAGCTATCAATGGCCTTGCTGAGTTTCTCTAATGTTGGTTCGGCATCCAGCTCCTCCATAGTTGGCAGACATTTGACAGCATCAAGAGCTGCAGGCGTAACGGTATTTTCTCTAGCGTAAAGCTCAGAGTAGTGCTCGACCCACCTCTCCATCTGCTTACCCTTATCGGTTAGCTTCTCTCCGCTGATGGTTTTTAGCGGTGCCGTCTTACTTTTTTGGGGGCCAAGTGCTTTCTTTATACCGTCATACATTTTTTTAATGTTGCCTGTTTGCGCTGCGATCTGGATGCTCTCACTGCGCTGGAGCCAATAGTCATTTGCACAGCGTCGAGCAGTTTGTTGAACTTTGCTTCTCGTAGCCTTCAGGATCTGTAGGGTTCTAGCACTCGGTGAACGTTTGTATTTATTCATAGCACTGCGCTTAGCTTCAATGACAGGTGCCATCACATCCGATGAAGCTCAAACCAGTCATTTGACTTTGCCGTTTTCTTACCAAAGGTGGCAAGTGCAGTACTTTGAATGGTGTTCCGTAGATGCTCCCAGTTCTCTGTAATAGTATTACCATGCTGAGGGCTACTGAGCACTTTCTTGAAGGTCGCAGTAAATTGAGTGATCATGACAGGGTCTGACATCTTGCTGGTATCAATGCGTGGTTTCCCTTCATGTCTGACACAATAGAGTTTTCTTGGTTGTGCTCTGATTTTGCAGCAAACCAAGGAGTGATCTGTATCACAGTCTGCACTATGGTACGAGCGCGTGGAGAGCACAGACCTGAGAAGTGGCCTTCTGACGAGAATCATGTCCAGTTGGTGCCAGTGCTTGGATCGTGGGTGTCTCCATGACACCTTATGCTGGGGTTTTGTCTGAAAGTAGGTGTTGGTCGCGCAGAGGTCATGGTGGACACACAACTCTAAGAGCTGTTGTCCATTTTCATTCATCTTGCCAATACCAAACCTGCCCAGATATGAAGACCATGAAACATTATCGGCACCCACTCTAGCGTTAAAGTCGCCAAGGAGAACAAGCTGTTCTTGCCTAGGTATGCTTTTGATGACTGCTGCTAGATTCTCGTAGAACTCATATTTAGCTTCTGAGGCAGAGTACAGAGTAGGAGCATACACACTGACAAGGGTGATGGGACCTGTGCTAGTTTGCAGGCGGAGCGTTAACAGGCGTTCTGATCCATTCTCGCCTGGTTCAACCATTTTAGTTAGCGATTTTTTTACCGCAAAACCTACTCCGTGTTCTCTAGCTTTATTAAGATCTTTCCCTTGCCAATAAAATGTGTAGTCCTTCTCGCTCACCGTTCCAGAGCCCGCCAGGCGCGTTTCCTGAAGTGCAATTATATCCACATGAAGTCGTTTAAGCTCATCATTAATTATGGCTGTCTTCCTTACATCGTTTACGTCCTGTAGGTTTCCAGATAGTCCAGTCAACATAGTTCGGACGTTCCAGCATCCCAATCTGAGAGTTTGCTTATTTTTATTATTCTGATAATTGCTTGGTGCAAAACTTTTTGTCCATCGTTCGGGTTTGACCCTAATCCCCATGCACCCAATGGGGAAAGCAGACAGTGGCGGGACAACACCTTATTGACTGGGGGCTGCCCAGCTTGAAGCGGGCGGTAGCTGTCCAGTGAGATCCTAGAACCTCTCCCACTGTCGGAAGTAGCCCCTGGCACCATGCCCTACGCCAATTGGGCAAAATGCTTATAACCGGTAACTGCTACTTCCCGTGTTTTGCCGACACCTATAGGGTGAAGCTGGAGTGTCCTCTCCAGGGCGCGAGATTGGGCACAGTTATATGGAGATCAAGCTGTTGCCCATTCAGCATGTTCCCCCTCTCCACACAGCTGGTAGATCCAAAGGAACGGCAGTAGCCGATACAGTTTGGTACCAGCCACGTCGCAGGAGTTACCAGAATAATGTCGAATCGACATTAGACTGCCTTAGGGACTCCGACTCCTGATTTATCCTCAGGGTTTACTCCCGAAGCCAATTCCATAAATGGATATTCCCGCAAAGCAGCGGAGGTTTGAATTCAGAGTTCCTTCTCTTAGATAAGCTACCAACCAAGGATCACGAGCCCTATCTGCCCGAAGCTGCTGGTTTTAAGGCGCCAGTCGCTCGCCTTTGCCCCTTCTCCCGTCAGTGAAAACAGTTCCGCCGGGCTCAAACTGAGCCACACGTGAAGGCCGGGAGCTGGACTTGGTTGTCAGAGGCTGCTTGAGGCGCGTGCCATCGAAGTATTTTATATGCAGTGAGAGCTTACCCTCACTACAACTCCCGGCTGTAACAACCTACAAAACGTACCTTTATTTAGTCCTTATAATCCCGATGTTACCCGGTATAGAAGCAGTAGTAAAAGATGTTGCACCAGTACGAGTTCATTTCATTTCGACTTTTTTATTTTATTTTTATCAGCACTGAATAACTGGTTATTTAAAGAAGATAACATTATCTGCTTCGCTAGTAAATGAGAAAGCTTCTGCAAGGTTACACCTCAAGAACTTACATACAAGTTAACTAATGCTATTTATTACAATAAGTTAATCCAGTTTATAATGAGCGCACAAACCTCATAAATGAGGGTATCTGAGGAAGGTGGTTAAGTAACAAGAAGAGACATGGTCCTCAACCAGACGATACGTGAAGAACTAAAATCCCACCCCCTGCAGACCCAAGTAGAACAGTCCCAACGAAGATGGTTCGGCCATGTCTGCAGAATGGGAGAAGATCGGCTACCACGACAAGCATGGGAAACAAAGAGCCACGGATCCAGACCCCCAGGACGACCCAGAGTCCGTTGGGAGGACAACATTAGACAATCTATGAAGGACTGAGGACTAGAATCGAACCAGGCCAGGAGGAAGACAGCCGATAGGATAGTCTGGCGCTCTCTCTTCCAAACCTCTACACCTCACGGTAGAAGTGGAACGACTAAGTAAGTAAGTATAATGAGCGCTATATAACGCATTCTTATTAACATACGGATAGACTTAATAAGTATAGTCAGCAGGTGGGCTTGAACATAAATCTAAAGAAGTCAGCGGTCATGACGCTCAATGTGAGCAACAATGGGCCCGTATCAGTAAGGAATCAGCAACTGGAACAGACAGACACCTTCACATACCTAGGGTGCATAGTAACACCAGACGGCAGAGCAAGCAAAGACATCAACAACAGAATGAACAAAGCAAGAACAGCCTTTTTTAGTCTAAAAAACATCTGGAAGTACAGCACAAGCACAAAATTAAGATTATATCAGAGCTGTGTGCTTTCTGTGCTTCTCTATGGTGCGGAATGCTGGAGAGTTACAGAGAAGGAAATGTCGAAATTGTCTTCTTTTCACACAATATGCCTAGGAAAAATTCACCGAATCTTTTGGCCGAATACCATCACCAACCAAGATCTGCTGACTCGGAGCAAGCAAGAGGATATGCACACCATCATAGCTGGCAGACGCTGGAGCTGGGTTGGCCATTTCCTCAGAATAGACCCCGATGCCATAACAAGAACAACATTGCTATAGACCCCTAAAGGAAAACGAAAGAGAGGCCGACCTAAAACAACTTAGCGGAGGACTGTGGAGGCTGAGATGCAAAGAATGAACCAGAGTTGGGGCACTGTACGAAGGATGGCCACCGACCAACCAAAGTGAAATCAATTTGTTGTTGCCGTACAAGACGCCACCAGGCGTGATGGCCACTGACTGCTTTGACGGTCGGCGGCTAAGGATCAAAGAAGATAAGGTAGTCCTAGTTCTGTGCCCAAGCACAACCTGCTACAGAGATCTGCTACATTACAAGGCTGTCTTTGTGCTGAAAACCGACAGGTATCAGATATGGAAGGATAATCAAATACACATTGAGAAAGGGACAAGATACACACACACACACACGCACACAACGGTTAGGACCGACATGTAGACGCCTTGAACAAATAACTTTGGTCAGGAAGGCTTAACGTAAACTTGTAGAAGGTTTGTACGTCACAAAAACTGAACTGAAAGCAATAAAGATGTAATGTGGAAGAAAATTTAAAAACATCATGAAGTTCAAAAAGTTTAGAGGCTAAAAACATGTATTAGTGGTATATATGGTATAGACCAATATTTCCAATACCTTTAGCATCTAATGACAAGGTAAAGGTAACCCCATACCAGATATTGCCTTAGGAGAATAAAGTGTTAGAGACTTCACCATACTACGTCCAGCTTTTTATGAGGTGATAGTGATCAGTTCCTTCCTTGCTGCCTTTGCTTTCCTAACTCAAAAGAAGAGCCAGGTACCGATTTAGAATTGAGTTGGCTGGTGCAAGACGCTGCCGGGTTTCGATCTCAGAACCCCGTAACTGAACCGCGAGAAGAAAGCATTTTAACCTCTTAAACAATCACACACGTCTTTAACATCAAAAGTAATGAGCAATGATATCCTGGCGGAGACCAGCGAACAGTGTCAGCAATATAACACTTGAAAGTGAAGACATACTTGACAGTTTATTACTGTGTGGTGGACAAATCTGAACTGAAAGTTGACTGATATAGGGGACTGGAGTTGATTTATAAATCAAAGTTTGGAAGAGGAGTCAATAATAGAAGAGTCAATCACTGATGCCCTTCAGAGTTATGGAGGAGGCATATACGCGAGTCACCATTTTATATTAAACGTCTTTTTATGTGGGTCAGAAATAAAGATTTATAGTTGTTATACAACAGACAGAGTGGACTGACTGCCCAATAACATAGTGTATAAAATCAGTTTTAGCTCCGAAAAAAGCAACGTATATTTGTAAGATAACATACCTAGCAAAATGTGTAGACGAAAGATAAGAATATTTTGTAACTTACAATTTGTGGCAGATCATTTGTAGATTTTCTATAGGACAAAAAAAAAATGGTTATCTAAAATAACAACAACAGAATATGTTATTTATTACTAGTCATAGTCTCCAGGACATCGAGAACCACATATTATCTAGCCTATGGACATACTGCTCAAGCCATTTGTTATCTGGCGAGTAGGGCGTGTACATTTTCTATGATTTATAATGCATAATGTACATGCCTTCAAAGAAATGTGAAGTGTAAGCGGTGCAATATTTCTATAATCGTTTGGAGCACAATATTGTTATAATCTAGAGTGTGTTGAGGGCTTCTTGCTAACATCTGAATATTGTAGGTTACAATATATCTATAATCTTGAGAGATGGATGCATTATTTCTATAATGTGAAGATCATACGGTACTTGAGTTAGATAATATAGCTAGAATGGACTTTGTTTAATGGTTCCTTAACCTACACAGCAAGTAGTTATATAATAAGATTTCTACATTCAAATAGTCTGGGGTCCGTATCAGTATATTTTTTTCTAAACTCTGGACAGTATAGAGTATGTAAAATAGTTATTTAATCAGGACGACATGGAGTCAGTGCTATTATTAAAACATTATCTAAACTCTGTGTCGTGAAACATTCTAAATCCACATATCTAAATTAAAAGTAAATGTAAAGCCTAACGAATTAATTCATTAAAAGGAAAGAAGAATGGTAAAGAACAGTGCTGTCACAATGACTGTACTCGAGAATCCCCTCTTTCTACTTCGTCTGCATAATTGTAACGCTTTTACGTTTGCTAGTAAAGCCTACTGCATAAACTACACGCGGTTCAAAAATAAAACTGGTACTGTGTTTCTAAGAAAACCTTGAGATAGACACACTGCGTAATGACCTAGATTAATACTAGCATTAATGTCATTATTACACTGCGTAATGAAAAGACAGATGGACTTAGAGAGAGAGAGAGAGAGAGAGAGAGAGAGAGAGAGAGAGAGAGAGAGAGAGAGAGAGAGAGAGGGCTGAACGGAGGAACGCATGCAATACTACCACAGTCTCGCGATTAATAGTAACGCAAATCCCACGCGTAAGGCCTGAAGCACTAACTTTTTTTCAAATAAACAGGGACAAAAAACACTACCAATACGAGGTTAGGTTTTAAAAAACATGGTTAATGCTTATTAGGAAACATGACCCAATACTGTTTTTCGTCTGAAATCCTGACAGTACAGAAGACATCCCATCGTATCGAAGTGAACGAGTGGTAGAAGAAAATACATATTTTGAACGCAGCCACTTAGCTCCATTAAATTTATATATTTGGGTTCCTTAGGACTTGCTGACAAAGAATATGTTAAGTGTTGCGCAAATAGTCTAGGAATTAACAAATTATAGCCAAAATAAAATAGTGAGGTTGTCTGACAGCACCAAATCATAATTGCTCAGTGGCATGTTTTGAAACCACTATTTTACGGGAAATAGGCCAATAAGTTAAATCCCATTTTATTGGCTAGAAGAATATGTAAGCCTAAACATGATTAGTCGATTGCAGATACTATTTTTGGTTGTTACGGGAAACGGTAGGAAGGGTACTTTTTTCAAATACTTTTGTAAACATGGTCTTATTGGCTAGACCATTTAATATAGTCAATTAGGAGCGTCTGTTCAGTGCCACATTTTTAAAATAAACTTACTGAGAAGCAAGTGCGTTGAGATCCAGCTCATATTTTTCTTATGAAAGCCTGGGACAGAGGCAGATCGGAATTGTTCCATAACTCATCGCCAGTCAACGTATTTGTTTATTATTTCCATGAATTGTGGTAAGCTAGAAATATTTGATATCTTTTAGATGAAAATTGAATGTGAATTGATAATTTATGTCTGTCTGTGCGTAGTTCATTAGCAAACATGAGGAAAAGCCTAGATATTGCACCACCAGGAACAAAATTTGTCGGAGAGGAGTATAACTATAGGGAATTGCCAAATAGTACAGTGACACCTATCTTATGTATAGAAGGAATTCCAGCTGAAATTGCAGAGGCGTATTAACCATTAGGGAGAGGAATACTGGTGAATGTTATTACATGAGAAGCTAATAGTTGGCCTACGGCGCTGAACTCGGTGTTTGTTATGTATTGTGCTCAGTGTGGAAATAGATTATAAATTAGTTCTGAAGTAGGAGGTACAACCTTCTTGTTTCAGGGACCGTGGTACTAACATATTAAAGCAGCACCTGGTCTGAGTTTTGCTGAATCCAGAGGCTGGTAGCAGACTCCTTGGTCAATATATCGACCAGTGTGGCTTCTCAAGAACACGGTGAAGCAAGCGAGCAGTGGAGACTGTTTCCTGCCGCCCACACAGAAGTTAAGATTCGTGGCCAGAGCAGCTCAATCATGTGTATACCCCCTCTAACAGTGACTTTACCTTAAATCTAGAGGGACATTTATTTGTTTCAAATAAACAGAAACTGTGACCTTTCCACTATTAGTTCCACGAGAAACAAACACTTGAAGTCATGATGACAAACAACAACATAGCTGGAAAAGCCAGTATTACCTCATAGTACTACAGCACAACTTACACACATAATGCAATAATAATATATGTCAATACAAAGATTCTATCTATAAATTTTGTACATATAACTTGTGATTACATTTGATTGTGATTCCTGGTTCACTTTGAAGTCGAATCAGGATATCTAATATTTGAAGGAATTAATACATATATTTTTAAACTTTAACACTTGACTCATTTAAGATAGTCTTATAGAGTGTTCTATGTATGTGAGTGTCACAGTGTTGTAAAGTATTGTGGATTAAATTAAATTGTTTATCTGTCAGTTGGTTGTTGTGAACATACACTTCATCATTATCATAACCCTAGACATTCAACGTAGTCATCACAATATTCCAGAATAGGTCTGACTGAGGTCTAAATGTGGTAGCAAGTAAGGTCATCTGTAATACACCACACTTATTAGATACAGATACCTTCACAGCTGATCTCAGTCAGTACACTAAGTCCCCTATAAATATTTATATCATCCCACTTTACCACATATATTGGGGTCTCGCTCCCGGGATTTTGAACCTTCCCCTAGCATATATATTGGGAGTAATTCACTGCGGGAAATTATAAAAATTAAAAAGGTATTCTTGGGTGGAAAAATAAAGTTGAGCTCTCAGTGCCTGTGGTTGTCCTTAGATAATTATTTATAGATAAAATTGTTTGGTTAAATAGTGTATACATTTGCCTGGTAGAAAATGGCCGACTTGGCAAAATTTCGATCTGCTGCTGTGCAGACTGCTAAAGAGTTAGGAATGGACGGGCAAGTTATGATTGCTTATGTCACTACTGAATGTGACAAATATATTGAACGTGAAGAAAGAAAATTTGAAGCCGAAAGAAAGTTAGAGGCGGAAAAAGAAATTAAGAGGTTGCAGATTGAGGCTGACAAAGAGGCTAAGGCATGGGATGCAGATAGGGAGATTAAAAGGCTCCAGTATGAAGAGAAGAAATTGGAGGCAGAAAGAGAAGAAAGAAGAGAGGCTGCAGAAAGGGAAGCAGAAAAGGAGAAGAAGAGATTACAAAGGGAACAAGAGTTACGACTAAGGGAGTTTGAGTTTCAAGGCCATGCTCCTGAAAATGGTGCCAGTCCCTTTACCTCTGATGCCTCTGCTAGTCAGGGAGCCTCAACCTCAGCTATGAATTTTCATTTAGATCATTTTGTTGAGAATGAAGATGATATCGAGAGCTATCTAAATAGATATGAACTATTAGCTACCACGTATGGGTTAGAGAGAGAAAGGTGGAGCTTAAAATTATCACAAGGGCTTCGTGGTGCAGCTTATGAAGCTTTTGCCAAAATGAGCAGAGGTGATCAAGAAAATTATGACATGCTAAAGCAGGCTCTTTTGTTTAGATATGAAAAGAATGGTGAATTTTATAGAAAAAAAATTTAGGAATGCTAAACTACTGTCAGGTGAAACCTATCACCAGTTCTCTGCACGGTTAGAGACATACTTGGAGAAATGGACTTCTCTGGGGAAAACCCAAGATCTTAAGGAAATGATCCTTATAGAACAACTAAGAGAGTCCATGGCTCCAGACCTGAGAAAGTTTCTCATGGAACAAGGTGGAGAGAGGCTGGGTGAGTTACTAAATGTTGCTGAAAGGTATCAAGCAGCTCAGGCAGAGGTAACAAGTAATAAAAAGAAACAGGTAGATAATTTTAAGGCACCACAGAACTTTAATAAATTTGATCCTAGAGATCAGAACAAGGGTAAGCACCAGTTTGATAGGCCACGGTATGACAATAAAAATAAAACCCCACAATTCGATGAAAGGAAATTTGATGAAAGAAAATCTTTCAACCAAGGAAGGAGGTGGTGTAAAAATTGTAAGATGAACAATTATGACACTGACCGTTGCAGAAGGAACCCTATAGAAATGGCCACCCTTCAGGTCAGGTCGACCTCAAGGAGGAGGAGGATATTATGTTAAATACCACTCCAGAAGAGTTGAGGAAGGCACATGCTGGGGATAAGACCCTCAAGCCTTGTTTTAAGAAGTTGTCCAATTGTCACACACCTCCAGGAAAAGGAGACTTCTATGTGAAGAACAAACTGATATACCGGAAGACTGGAACTAGATCCAAAGGTCAGGGACAGCTGGTACTTCCTAAAAGGTATAGGACAGACGTAATAAGGAGCTTACATGTGAAACAAGATGGGGACCATGAGAAAATATGTACCATCATTCAAAAGGTAGCTCAGAATTATTATTGGCCCAAGGCAAGGTGGGACATTGAAAATTTTGTAGAAAGGTGTAGCATAGCACATGAGGGAACACCCACAAGTGGGAACATTGATCAGGACCTAGACACGCCACGGAGCAAACGTAGGCCTGAAACTGAAAAGAAAAAGAAAATTAATAAAGTGGACCAAGTGGAATGGGAAGCCCCTTTTCACGGACAAGCTTCAATTAACTGTTTTACAATGGCCACGATGCAGAGAGTGCAAAAAGATGTCTTACCTCAGGATAAGCCGAAAATCCCTCAATCGGTCTTATATAAACTGGAGGAAGAAGATGTAGAGAGGAAATCTCTCATTAAGAATTTTAAGTTGGGGGAGAGCCCCAAGAGAAAAATTGGTAGCGATCGATTTGTGCGTGATGATTCGGGGAAGAAAAGTCATTACAACAGAGCTTCGAGTGCAAAGCACTTGACATGTGCCAGGAAAAATAAGTTTCCGAATTTAAAAGTCCATATGTAACTCTGTTAAGAACGTGGACTGATGAAAAGGCAGAGGAAAATATTACATCCTCATACCAATATGTGAATGAGCTGACCACTCGTTTAAAAACTGGCTGGAAACTTGCCAATGAAAATTTGAGACAAACCAGGAAAAAACATGCTGCCTATTACAACAGGAAAGCTAAAGACAGAGATTTGGCTGTGGGAGAGAAGGTACTGCTTCTTCTACCCGGTAGTCAGAATAAGTTACAAATTGGATGGCAAGGTCCATATACAGTTCTAGAGAAGGTGTCTAGAACCAATTATAAGATAGATAAGAAGGGGAAAGAAAAAATCTATTATGTGAATCTCCTAAAGAAATATTTGGAAAGAGAAAATCAGGAAGAGACACATTTGTTGACCTTGTCCATTGCGATGGAGATGAAAAAGGAACCACTTTCATCATTTGAATATCCATTACACCCCTGTGAGACAGCGGCACAGGTGAAAATCAGTACACACTTAACAAAAGATCAGAAGAAGAGAGTGCAACAGGTTTTAGATGATCATACAGAGGTGTTAACAGACCGACCGGGGCATACAAACTTATTGGAATATGATATGAAGCTGATAGACCCCACACCTGTTTGTATGAAAGCCTATTCGATTCCTTTTGCTAAGGAGAAAGCCTTGAAGGAAGAGATAGACTATTTGTTGAAGGAGGGAATCATTTCACACAGTGAATCTTCGTATAGTTCCAGTGTGGTGCTCTTAAGGAAACCCTCTGGAGAACATAGACTCTGTATAGATTACAGGAGACTGAATGCTATCACAGAAGGTCAGGTGGATCCATTGCCGGATACAAATCAGTTGTTTGCCAGGCTAAATAAAGCTAAATATTTCTCAAAAGTGGATCTGAGTAAAGGATACTATCAGATTCCAGTAAAGCCTGAGGTTAGACCGTACCTAGCTTTTAGTACCTCAGAGGGACACTATGAGTTTAACAGATTGCCATTTGGATTGAAGAATGCGCCTAGTGTCTTCTCTAGAATGATGAGAAAATTGTTGGATCCTCTGAATAATCCATGCATCACAAATTTCATGGATGATATCCTTATAGCAACAGAAACATTTGAGGAACACATTGACTCTCTGAACATGCTGTTTAATCGACTTAGGGAAGCGAATTTAACAGCCCGACCAACCAAATGTTGCGTTGGATGTAAAGAATTAGAATTCTTGGGACACACAGTCCATCAGGGAAACATGACCCCTGACCCCGAGAATTTAGAGAAACTAAAGAAAGCCCCGAGACCACAAACCAAGAAAGACGTGAGATCCTTTGTCTCATTATGTGGTTTCTACCAAAAGTATATCAAAAACTTTAATTCCATATGTGCACCGTTAACTGATTTGACACGTAAAGGAAATCCAGATCGAATTACATGGACAGCACAATGTGAATTGGCCTACCAGGAATTGAAGGAAAAGCTCACAAGCAAACCTATTTTGAAATTACCTGACTTAAGTCAAGAATTCATTGTGAGAACGGATGCCAGTAATATCGTGCTGGGCGTGACCCTGTTACAAAAATCAGATGCACTGAATGGGGAATTAACCCCAGCGGCATATGCTAGTAGAAAGTTGAATAAAGCTGAAACCAATTATGCAACTAGCGAAAAAGAATGTCTTGCAGTAATATGGGCGATAAAGAATATCAATATTTATCTGTATGGGAAGGCATTCAAGTTGCAAACGGATCACAAACCCTTGTCGTTTCTAGCGCAGGCTAGGCATGAAAATTCAAGGTTACTCAGATGGTCCTTACTTTTGCAGCCATTCCAATTCAGCATAGAGCATATTTCTGGAAATACCAACCTGGGAGCGAATTTCCTAAGCCGCCATCCGTATGATGAAAAAAACCGTAAACCCCAGGAATAATAATAAATTTCTCTATGTGTATATAGAATTATAGACTGACATATAACGTCTGTTTTAAGTGGGGAGAATTTGTCGTGAAACATTCTAAATCCACATATCTAAATTAAAAGTAAATGTAAAGCCTAACGAATTAATTCAATAAAAGGAAAGAAGAAGGGTAAAGAACAGTGCTGTCACAATGACTGTACTCGAGAGTCCCCTCTTTCTACTTCGTCTGCATAATTGTAACGCTTTCACGTTTGCTAGTAAAGCCTACTGCATAAACTACACGCGGTTCAAAAATAAAACTGGTACTGTGTTTCTTAGAAAACCTTGAGATAGACACACTGCGTAATGACCTAGATTAATACTAGCATTAATGTCATTATTACACTGCGTAATGAAAAGACAGATGGACTTAGAGAGAGAGAGAGAGAGAGAGAGAGAGAGAGAGGGGCTGAACGGAGGAACGCATGCAATACTACCACAGTCTCGCGATTAATAGTAACGCAAATCCCACGCGTAAGGCCTGAAGCACTAACTTTTTTTCAAATAAACAGGGACAAAAACACTACCAATACGATGTTAGGTTTTAAAAAACATGGTTAATGCTTATTAGGAAACATGACCCAATACTGTTTTTCGTCTGAAATCCTGACAGTACAGAAGACACCCCATCGTATCGAAGTGAACGAGTGGTAGAAGAAAATACATATTTTGAACGCAGCCACTTAGCTCCATTACATTTATATATTTGGGTTCCTTAGGACTTGCTGACAAAGAATATGTTAAGTGTTGCGCAAATAGTCTAGGAATTAACAAATTATAGCCAAAATAAAATAGTGAGGTTGTCTGACAGCACCAAATCATAATTGCTCAGTGGCATGTTTTGAAACCACTATTTTACGGGAAATAGGCCAACAAGTTAAATCCCATTTTATTGGCTAGAAGAATATGTAAGCCTAAACATGATTAGTCGATTGCAGATACTATTTTTGGTTGTTACGGGAAACGGTAGGAAGGGTACTTTTTTCAAATACTTTTGTAAACATGGTCTTATTGGCTAGACCATTTAATATAGTCAATTAGGAGCGTCTGTTCAGTGCCACATTTTTAAAATAAACTTACTGAGAAGCAAGTGCGTTGAGATCCAGCTCATATTTTTCTTATGAAAGCCTGGGACAGAGGCAGATCGGAATTGTTCCATAACTCATCGCCAGTCAACGTATTTGTTTATTATTTCCATGAATTGTGGTAAGCTAGAAATATTTGATATCTTTTAGATGAAAATTGAATGTGAATTGATAATTTATGTCTGTCTGTGCGTAGTTCAGTAGCAAACATGAGGAAAAGCCTAGATATTGCTCCACCAGGAACAAAACTTGTCGGAGAGAAGTATAACTATAGGGAATTGCCAAATAGTACTGTGACACCTATCTTATGTATAGAAGGAATTCCAGCTGAAATTGCAGAGGCGTAGTAACCATTAGGGCGAGGAATACTGGTGAATGTTATTACATGAGAAGCTAATAGTTGGCCTACGGCGCTGAACTCGGTGTTTGTTATGTATTGTGCTCAGTGTGGAAATAGATTATAAATTAGTTCTGAAGTAGGAGGTACAACCTTCTTGTTTCAGGGACCGTGGTACTAACATATTAAAGCAGCACCTGGTCTGAGTTTTGCTGAATCCAGAGGCTGGTAGCAGACTCCTTGGTCAATATATCGACCAGTGTGGCTTCTCAAGAACACGGTGAAGCAAGCGAGCAGTGGAGACTGTTTCCTGCCGCCCACACAGAAGTTAAGATTCGTGGCCAGAGCAGCTCAATCTTGTGTATACCCCCTCTAACAGTGACTTTACCTTAAATCTAGAGGGACATTTATTTGTTTCAAATAAACAGAAACTGTGACCTTTCCACTATTAGTTCCACGAGAAACAAACACTTGAAGTCATGATGACAAACAACAACATAGCTGGAAAAGCCAGTATTACCTCATAGTACTACAGCACAACTTACACACATAATGCAATGGTGACTGTGACAATATGTCAAAATAGTTATTAATATTTGTATGTATGCAATGTCATGTGGTGAATGACAATGTTAATGAGATGTCATGTAAAGATATATTACTTAATATCGAAACATACGAAGGTTATAGGTTATACTAAGTATAAACACCAGTGTAATTCACTTCACGTAGTGACATATTAATGAACTAATGCAATATAAACAGGGTTATTAAAACCGTTCATGTTTGACCATACAAAGTCCTTCCTGTAGAATTTTTTAAAAAAGAATTAAAGTTCCAATAAGTCATTAGTTTGCACTTATTCACACATCATTGTTATTGATGTCCAGTTATGTACATATGCAGGAATGAAATAGTTCATTGAAAAGATCCATTTTTCCTCTATGTCGGATGTCGATGTTTGTCCTCCATGCAATAGCATATACAGCACAGATACCATTCTTCATTCTGTACTTGAGAATTTTATAAGTCCCTGTTGAAATATAATTTCTCTGTTATGTCCCTTTTTGATATTTGGAGTAAGTAATTTATAGTTACGTCCCTTTTTTTAAACGTTTCAATCAAATCATTAGTGCAAATATTTTTGGAAATTGCAGCAAAGTATCTGAAATGTACAGAATTGAATATTCATACTGCCAAGAGTCATTCTACAACGTGTATGTAGTAGCGAAGTATTGTCCTTGACCAAGTGCACTAGACATCACACGCCAAACGATTGAATATATCAGTTGACTCCGGATGGACAGAAATTCATCATCATCATGTTGCTTGGCATAATGTCTCTAGTTTTGCAACCGGTTTAAGTGCATGACGAAGCAATGTGGCTGTAATCTCTGAAGTATGCGATATATCTTTTAACAGAAGGCATATGCCTTAGTTCATGATGCTTCATATTTGTGAAATAATTCCTGACTTGTCAGAAAGGAAGTTCTGTAATTATTGGGTATCAAAGTTGGATTGCAGTAGCATTTGCGGCGACAACTGGAGATAGCGGATGCTTCACGCATCTTGACAATACATCAGCTATCACATTCACTCTTCCCTCGATGGGCTTAATCTGGTATTGATAGGGTTGAAGGGCCAGTGAGACACGGGCAGCTTTTGCATTCTTAAATCTCGCTGTTTTCAGGTAAGAGAGTGCTCTCTGGTCCGTCTCGAGTGTGAAACTTGCACCAAGCAGGTAGCGCTGCAGTATAGAGAAGCAGAAAACAAGAGCCAGAAGCTTTCTTTCAATAATCGGGTATCGCTGCTCAGTAGGCGTTAGCTTCCTGCTAACATAAAATGTCGGATGCAAACAGCTATTCCATTCTTGCAACAACGAACCTCCAATGGACGATTTTGATGCGTCGACCCTAAGGGTAAAATGTTTTGAAGGATCAGGCAATCTCAATATAGGCAATTTGGAAAACAGACATTTTAATCTATCCAAAGTTACATGACATTCCTGACTACAAACAAACCTATTTGGCGACTCATTCTTCACCATTGATGACAATACGGACGTATACTCTGCAAAATTGGGGATAAACTTGCGATAAAAGTTTAGGAGCCCTAGAATACTTCTAACGTGTTTTTTCGTCTTGGGTAAATCAAGATTTAGAATTCCAGAGATGGTAGTATCCTCTGTTTTCAAAAAACCTCCTCCCACTTTATAACCCAAAAATGAAATCTCCTGAAATCCAATTTTAGTCTTAGATGGACGTGCAGATAAATTATGAAGACGTAGAGTGCCAAGTAAGGACTGAATACCCTCCAAATGTTCATCCCACGATTGATGAAACAGACAAATGTCGTCAATGTAAATAATGAGGTCTTCTCTGTCAGAGATGAGTCGTCTCATCATGCGAACGAAGGTCGCAGGTGCGTTGACTAAACCAAAGTACATATAATTGAATTGAAATAGACCCAATGGAGTAGCGAATGCAGTATAAGGCTTGGATCGTTCCGTTAATGGCACTTGGAAATAGCCTTTAGACAGATCAAATTTAGAAAAGAATGTAGCTGAAGCTAGTCTATCCAATAAAGACTCCAACACGGGTAGTGGTTCCGCGTCTTGAATAGTGACAGAATTTAGACGTCTAAAATCCATGCATATACGTATAGATCTGTCTTTTTTCCGGATCAAGACCATCGGACAACTATAAGGGGAATGAGATGGAGAAATGACATTTAATTTCACCATCTGTTCTAGTTCCTCCTTAACTTGAGACTGTAAGTGTATAGGTATAGGATAGGGTTTCAACTTAATAGGTTGAAAATCCGTCAGAATGATATCATGTTCGATGATATCGGTGTGTCCTGGAACATCAGTAAGGACATCAGCAAAATACAGTAACAATTGAGTAGCCTGTTCTTTCCGAACAGAAGACAGCGTTGGAGATATGGAAACTTTTTCCAACTTTCAGTAGCTAACAAGTGAACACTGAGTAACACTAAGAGTGACTCATTTCCATAAGTGAAATCAGAATTTTCCTCCTGTATGACAGCCAAAGAAGAATGACGACTGACAGATTGATCAAGAGCTTCAAAGACTGGTCTTAGATATGGTGGACGTGTATGAAACTGCTGTAATATATTGATATGAAAAGTTTTTTCTTTTCCATCTACTGAGACAATATAATCAACATCAGACAGTCTCTCCACAATCCTGTAAGGTCCTCTCCACGAAAATAATAGTTTGTTATCTTTCTTGGGTAATAATATGTATGTTTCATCACCCAGCCAATGTTGGCGTAATTTGTGATTTGTGACATCATTCAAATAACAATGTGAAAAATTTTTCTCGAAGAAATATCATCTATCTGTCTCTGTCTAAAGGATTCCCTATCAATGAGTTCAATCTGAAATAAAGAATCATCATTAGTATTGACATCATCCATTACATGTATATCAGCATTACTTTGCTGATGATGAAGATTTTCATTATCATCATTATTATTTTTATCTTCTTCTTCCTCTGTAGTAATTTCCTCAGTTATATAGTCAGGTAATATATCCACAACTGATATGTGTTGATCCTTCTCCATGCAAGACTGAGCTTTAGTAGTCACAGCATTATAATGTAGTAAATGTTATCTCTCCCATTTATCAATATCCTCTTTTGTACATTCATGCAAGTAGGTACGTTTCCTAAAATAATCCCAGCAATTGGATTCCTCAAAAGACCTACAAGTGGTAATCTCGCAAAGTATGGTGTATCTAAAAACACCTCAGCCGTGGGTAATACTATACAGTTCCTCCAAATGTAATGCACAATAACTCTAAAATCTGTTAGATGATGCATGATGCATCAACCGTAATTCAAGACAATGGTCTTGAAAATAGGCACCGTTATCACAATTGACGACTCTGTGTGCATCACCATGTGAATAAAAATAAACAAGAGCCTCCCTAACATTATAATTGTTAATAGGTAAAAGCCTTACATATTTCACATTTGCAGTGAATTGAAAAAATTCATCTAGTGCCTGCCAAGTGGCATTTGGTGGCAAATTTTGCACTAGAATGGTGCATGGATATGCCCCTTTATTCACTTGATAATTGAGGATATTCTTCCTTTTTCTCGATGCAATAAACTTATTGTAGGGTACATCATGCTGATTGACCTGAGCATGTGACCTATTCCTATTCAAGCCAGTAGGTTTACATTCTGTCTGAAAAGCCAGCTTCCTTGGCATTTCGAAAAAAATTTCCACAGATGCATTGGTACTAGTTGGAATAGGACATCTAATTTTATACTCCTCTTTGTTAGAGGGAAGTGTGACCTTATGACTTTCATTAGTAACCTTAGTGTCCTTTTTTACGACATTATCACTACTCTTAAGAGTAGTTAAACTGTTACCATGCAGTTGACAAAACTTTTTACAGTGGTCCATATCAAAGTAAATGGACCCAATCTGAACATCATCAGTCAAGTCAGTAATTTCTTGGATATCCTGGTCTGTCCTTTTACGACCTAGGTTCCGCTCCTGTGAAATATTTTTAGCACTGTTGCTAGGCTTCTCAGGCCCCGATGCCACCTCATTATGTTGAACAAGGAATACTGTTTTACCTGTGGACAAAAGACGAACAGATAAATCATTTGTCATAGTATTTATAGCATTGTTGGCATGTCGCCACGAGTCACTCTCAGAAGAGGCAGTATTATTATGAGTAGACTCGTATTATTATAGTGATGTCGAGGGAAGTTGTACTTGCCCCGCCAAGATCCATTCAATCTTTTATGATGTGATGATTTGATCTTATCACATTTTGTATTTTTGACAATTTGTCCACTAGCGTTCCCAAAGCTAGCATTAGAAAGTAAATTGGTGTTTAGTACAACATCGAGTAAACCATCTATTCTCCTTCTAGATAGAGCCAATTCTAAATCTTTCAGTGCAATATCCTCATTCTGGCTCTTAATAGTCTTCTCAAAATTCAAAACATTACTCTTATCATCACTGAGTAATACCTTAGAGGTAGTCACCTCATCCTGAGTCAAACTTTGTTTTTGTTGACCCTGAGGACATTTTAATTTTTGAATTTCAGTATCACGTTCTGAAATTTTACTCTCAAACTCTGCCTCCAACATGGCTCTTTTATTTGTTGCCAATTTCTTTAATCTCCTTACATTTGCCTTTTCCATATCTGGCTGAAGCATAGCAACTTGAATTCTTAGACCACGAATTTTAGCAGCCTGTGCTTGAATGTTAGCTTCCATGGCCTCTTTTGCTTTATAAAACTTATCTTTAACAGCAGTAAGTTTATCAGTATAATCATCACTTTGTTTATCAATTTTGCTCTGATAAGCTGCAATGTTGTCTTGCAGTGACAGAATCTGAGAGTTCAGGACTTTGTTCTCCCCTAAGGCAGTATTTAACGACTCCTTAGATTTCGAAAAATTAACTTGTAATGACACAAGAACAGATTTTTCCACCTCTGCTTGAGATTTTAATACTCCTATCTCATCCAGTAAATCTTCAATAAATCTCTCCCTAACATCAATGATACCCAATAGTTCATTTTCTCTATCACACCAATCTTTTTCCATAGGGAATTCATCACCTCCTTCCATCTCCATCTTCTCCAAATTTTCCATAATAAATTCTTGAAGAGCTGGTCCTTGTAATCCAGACTCCTTTCCTTGTCTCAGAAAATACTCAATGGTAGACATATTTCCCAATTAATTCTTCTTTTTGGAGTTCAACTTGTCTCCTTCTTAATCTTCAATAAATCCTTTAATGAAGTTATGATTTCTTATTATTGAGATTTTCAGTATATGCACAATATTCAAACTTTTATATATATGAATATGTCAGCTCAATATTCATTACTCAATCCACCAATCTCAGATCAATTTATAATTGCAATAATATAGGTGCAGTGAAATACGAGATATGAACAACAAAAGAAAATAGCACGTACACCGAGTAATGGCAAGATAAACAGGGTTAGAGCAACTGACGGAAATACAAATGGAAAAACAAAGGAATAACTATAATATATATATGAATTAATTTAAACTAATGCTCTAGTACAACTAGACAAGACAAGACGCATATCACACCAATTATGACATCTATGAAATAAATGACAGTAAGAGGAGAATGTACAATATTACAAATGATAATGTAACAAACTGAGTAAAATATAACAATAACAAGACTTATGACAACATACAATAATTAAACATGACTATACGGCTAACAAAAATGGATCTGTTAAATTCAAGAGAGGCAAACTTTTATACAACCAGCAGAATATGCTGGGTCCTCTATCTGAATCACACAGATACTGCCCTACAGAACGCTTGATTTGCTCATTCGACCTAGCTTTCGCTGTATTAAATAAACAAATCAAGTCCCACCATCCTTGCCCACTAGTTACAAACAAGTACACGTAATGAAAACCCACATATGGTGAAGTCAGAAAT
Source organism: Oreohelix idahoensis (assembly GCA_024509875.1). NCBI lineage: Eukaryota > Metazoa > Mollusca > Gastropoda > Stylommatophora > Oreohelicidae > Oreohelix > Oreohelix idahoensis. The sequence continues at coordinate 126,827 of JAMPIV010004567.1, forward strand.
CAGGCAAACAGATTGTATTTACAGCCAAGCTGTATGTAACAATACATAGACTTATCTGTTGCCAAAAAACAATCCTCCTTGAGACTTCGACAAGCAAGGACCAATGTGATGGATCGTTATCCAGGCTGAGGTTAGGCCTAGAATCGTAAGGCTGACACTTGAAAAAAACAGCTCTGGTCTATAGCTGACATCTGATGTTAATAGGATGTAAGATCTCCATATAATACATTTGAGTTGATATTGAAAATGTCACTTCTTATTGTTACTGACACTTTGAGATGCGGTTAAATGCTGGAAAGTCTCTTCCAAACTTTAAAACCTTCGGCAGACGATCAATGCCGCCATTTTGAAAAATGTTATATTTGCTTCTTCCAGATTCTGGCCTGTTAAGCTTGGCCCCCAAAATACTGATACGGGTACGATTCCTTAATAGCTTGACTTGCTATGGATTGGATCAAGAGTGCAACAGACTCCATGCTTTGACACTCTGTCTCTATTTAGGCCTTGAGTCGCCTTCCAGGGTTATCCTTATTAGCTTTACATGTAACAATACTGTGGGTTCAATTTTGGCCAGACATATCCCAACTCCCTGGCCCGTACACAGGCACTCAGGCACTAACACGTCAATAACCATTGACAATGTACAAACGTTTATTGCAACATAATGTTGTTTATCTCATCAAGTGCATATTATAAGAATTCTCGTCTAGGCGTATCTAGACTACCGTCTCGTCCTCGGAGACATCATGCATTTTAATAAAGTCTGGTACTCACGCATTTAGAAACTTCACACTCTGCTTTTGCCTAAACTGATAATACACTTGCAGTTGAAGATGTAATACAATTGATGGTAAAATAGCATGCAGGTGGATTAATAACACAAGCTGAAAATATCGTCCACACGGACACATGCCATCTACACAGGCCGAAGACACAAGCCCAAGTGTTTTAAAGGACGCTCAACTTGTCCCAATTCAAAGTTGCCGTCTGCTATTAATTTTGAGCAGAAGACAAGACGTCACTTCCTGCAACCACGGGCTACCGTGTATAAACAATATATCCAGGAAGTGATCGTATACAAAACATGATATGATATTTACTCATATCAGTGAGCTATAAGAAGAGTTCAGAGTAAAGATATACTTGACAGTTAAGTACTGTGTGGTGGAGAAACCTGAACTAATTTGACAGAAGACTGATAAAGGTTAGTGGAGTAGAAGATATTAAATTTAAAAACTGAAACATTATTCTAGTATTCTGATACGGGAATGGGATTGGAAGGGGATTATAAAATCATTGAAATAACCAGAATGTGTGAGGGAGAGAGTAATTATATTTACACTCATAACACCAATCAGCTTAGGCGGCAGTTAATGCCGGTCAAAAATATATCGTAAATCCGTGGACCATTGCTTTCATTAAAAGAAAAAGAATTTAATAAATATTCTTTACACGGTAGTGGTATCCGTTGTATCATTTAATTGTATGTAACAAGTTACGCATTATTTTACCTGTGATTAAAAACAAATATGTAACTGTTTTCAAAGAGAAAATACAGATATTTGCAATAATTATATTTTTTTACAAACAAATGTAATATTTTAAACAACAACAGTTCAAACCAATAACAATTTTTTATTTTTTATTAAAGTTTATTATGTCCCCTGGTAAAGAAAAAACAGAAATACTTCACGTAAATTATTCCCCATATTTTTTTTTTTTTGAGTTACAGTTTTCACAATAAAGCAATCTCCCTTGTAGTGCATTTTGATGTTATGCAATGTTGTTTTTCTGTATTACTATTGTACTGAATGAGGTCAGCTATGAAGGTCCCTGATTATAACAAACTTTGGGTTGATTTATCAGGGTAACCTTTCTGCTACCACCTTATGACCTCAATCAGACCTATTTTTGACTAGTATGTATGATATCTACGTCTAATGTCTAGGGTTATGCCAGTGTGGTGTGATGGTAATTTAACATTAACACACACACATAAACAAATATTAAAGTCTATGATAAAATGAACTAACACATGGGTTAAATTTTTATATGTAAATATTTTCTGTACAATTTTATTGGTCCTGAACCTAGTATTCTTCTGGTCAGGACTTTCAAAATCAAAAGAACTCAAGATATATACATAAAATGTAAATTTTAAACCCAAAGGGACAATTGTCCAAACAAATACTGTTAAACTATACTAATAGTGTTACTAAAATTTTAATATTACTGGTTTCTAACACTGGATGGCTGTTTGGGATTCTTTAATCATCCCCAGTTCTTTAATACACCACTTTCACTGTTTAATTCTTTGGGGAATATTTTTATTATGTTATACAAGGGTGCACTAGTCGTTGATACTGATGAACAATCATGTGCCAGATATTATACTTATCTGGCACAACTTGAACTGTCCATATTCTTGCTGTAAAACGATCACTTTGATACTGGCCCAAAAGTAACAGGGTGGACTCTGTAGACCCCTGTCACTAGTGGAAATGAAAAGACTTCTCAACTGCTTTTCACAGACATCTGGCACAGGGCTAGTGCTAGACAAAAACCCTGTAACAATGAAATAATGTCTCCTTGTTGATATCATACTTAAACTGTTATTTCTACAAATTATAATACATAAGAAATAAAGATCTGGGTCATATCTAATTGACCAACCCAGCGCACCCATTACAAAGTGTACCAATGTTGTTCACATGTGTCTCCTCTAAAGGATAATATTATTAATCTTTCTTTTCTTCCATACAATAAAATAGGGGAGCTGTGTCCATCTGGTCACCTAAAAAAACATTTTTATTTTACAAAACATGTGCATTTTACAAAACTGGCAATGGGTTATAGCATAAGTCTACCTCTAGGCCCTGCATAAATCAGCTAGGGACCTAATTACTTACTGTCGTAATGGCAGTATCTCTCACTCACATTTTTAAACAAAATATATATGAATAATTTCTACCTTACCACAAATTCAATGAATAAACTCAGATACGTTGATTAGCAGACTTCAGGTGTACTGCCGGCTGGACTGTGATGCCTATTATGGTTTACTTTATATATTTAATTAATAAGGCAAGTCACACTTCACAGAATTTCTAACGTCCTGCTCAAGGGACTGTATTATACAAATGGCGTCGAGCCTTTGAATTTTTTCAATATTATAAAAGGCGTTGGCCAATGAGAGCGAATGACTACTTTTAAATTTTGAAAATAAGAGCAAAAACATACTTGATTTTTGGACTTAACAAGTTTTCTCCTCACTCATTCTTAGATTTCTACTGCTAAAATATATTTATTGTTAAGCCATCCCATAATTTCTCTCCCCTTGTCTACCCCTCCTCCAACAAAATACATGCTTGCTTGTCTCATTTCCAACAACGCGTTCAAAATTGTAATCGTTAGTGAAAGTCAAGACGAGCAAGTGTTGGTCTGTCTGTCATAACCAATACAGTCTTTTGTCCATATCTTTCGTGTTATCTGTCGGACTTTATATTTTAAAGCATATTATTTATCAGGAGACGATAAGCTCTTAAACTAGCTAACTTTTAGGATCCTAAACCTATTAATAAAGAATTTCATAAATTTCCATAGTAGTTTCAATTTCTAACATTACACAAACACGCCATCTCTTTCCCGCTTTTGCGTTTTTCAAAACTGAAACTACTAGTCTGTTACGTCATAAAATGGACTCTTTTGCAGCGAAAGCGCTGTCTGTGTGTTTATATATTTCCTCAGTATGCCTATAGTCAACAAAAGTATTGGGTTTTGCGGGTATTTTTAAATTCTACACAGCTTGCGACAACGTTACCGAACACCTGCTAACTGAATCGTCTCGTACTGTCGTCTTGGGTAGCTTGTCCAAGAATCTAACGCTTGACAATTTGTGGCATGTGTTCGCTCTCTCTCTCTCTCTCTCTCTCTCTCTCTCTCTCTCTCTCTCTCTCTCTCTCTCTCACTTTTATGCGTTCGTTTATGCCTCCCCTATTTTATTCTTACTATCTTTCTTGGAACAACTAAGCTTGTCTTTTTTTTTCAAATTTTTACCGTTAACCCTTGACGGGCGAGTGATAAAGTCCAATACCCTGGCGCGGCAATAAGGTTTCACACTACGTTCTTATCCCGTTATTATCTTAAATTCGCGAGGTAAATCTAACATATTGTCATTTAATCGCCGTGTCAAGGCCGTGGAAGGTGAATCTCTTGGAGTTTCAGATTTTACACGCAACAAAAGGAATTGTGTGCAGTTTTTGCAGGAACGAGGAAATATAAACACCGTCCGACTGTGTGCTAACAATCATGTCAAATTACCACTCTAGTTACACTGGGTGGTAACAGGTACCCAGTAAAGATAATATTTTTTATTGAAAAGAAACAGTGGGTCCTAATGATTTCTTAGTACCCCATCCCCCCTCCCCTCCGCATCTGATGGGTAGTGACATCGGAGGCCTAGCAATCGCTGATAAGGGTGAAAAAAAAAAGATTTCCGTGTGCACGTTGCATACAATTAAAGTCATTCAGCACTTGGAAATCACAAACAGTAGGCCATACGGCAGCTACTGTGGAAAAATTTACACAATTTAGAAAACCTACCTACTACAACAATTTTTATATACACATATTTGATCCTCGCTGATGACACTTGAAGGCTCGTTCGTTATAAAAGAATTGATTAATTCTTCGCATAAGGCGACGCATCAGATATAAGTTAATAGTGCTCATATCTATGCAGCATTGTCATTGACTTCTGAAAATATCTTGTGAAACTCCCTTGAAGTAGAAGCATCATTATCCTTCTATCTACAACTCTGCCAAGAGAAATCTTGCTCGAAAGTAGACACCTTTAAAGACCTATATTATATACTCTTGACTGATGGCCACTGGTGGACAACTACTGCAGAGCTAAGGGGAGGGATTCCATGACATTTTGGGGGCTAAACGGGATTTGAACCCGGGACCTCTCGCAAATATCAGTAATACTTCCGATTGCACTTATGCAACTCACAAACACGTCGGCGAACTTAATGTCCTGTCTAATACCTTTCCCAACAAAATCTCTCCAGACGGGTAATCTGTATTATTGGTACAGAGATGGGCCAGCGGAAATGTTACCTTATTATCACCTGGGCCTTCGCACATCTCTCAGATGGCTTTCCTAGACTGACAATCTGACTTGCTTCTGTCGATCGTGCTAGACACCTTGTGACCGTTTCTTTCAAAGGTGGCTAGACGCCTTAAGTGACAAATGTTTTACCCACTGCCCTATGTAATTAGCAATGTCGTGCTATCCCAGACCTAAGGGTCTTTTATAATTGGACATGCGCCCTAATATAACCGACTAGGTTGAACGGGACGCGCCTCACCAAAACGAGGCAAAACTTCATTTTAAAAAAAAACATGGTGAAATATAAATAACTCTAGGGAGTTGTCATAGCAAAAAATATAGGGCTTAAAAAATGCCAAATATTACGACGATCGGTGAGGAAAATGAAGAAATAAATAATAATGCAGGAGAGAACGAATGTTATGTAAAAGGACACAACTGATTTCGTGACAGTGCACTATGCAGTGATTCGGTTTGATCTAAGGGATGAGATTGGAGCACTGCTGGCATAGAAGATGGTCCTTATAACCAAGCAAAATCAAGCCTTTCACTACATTCCGTCATCTAGATATTTCCTTGACTCCAGCGCCTAGTGATTTAAAGTGTGAATTAAAATTAATGTGTATATATATATATATATATATATATATATATATATATATATATATATATATATATATATATATATATATATATATATATATATATATATATATACGAGGAAAGGTCAAAAAGTAATGCCTCCTATTTTTTATGCATGTAAATACTGCATCGGTGTGCAATTTGTAAATTTAGCAGGATTCTTCAAACACTTGTCTGCACTGTATAGCATTATCAACCTGTTTCAGTAAAAGGTGGCACCACTGTAACAGTTTAAAAATGGCTGCCAAAGACGTTCGGTTAAAACAACGTTATGTCATAGAATTCCTCAATGCTGAAGGCGAGACCCCAATTCGCATCCACGAACATTTGAAGAATGTTTATGGAGATTCAACAGTTGATGTTAGCACTGTCCGACGTTGGTACATCGTTGTGACGAAGCTGAAGTAGGTCAATCCTCAATGGCTGACGCAAAGCGGACTGGCCGTCCGTCTACCGCAGTGACTCCACACAACATTCATCGAGTTGATGGCATCATTCGTGGTGACCATCGGGTAACACTGGATGAACTTTCTTCCATGTTGTCCATTAGTAAAGGCAGTGTCCAGAACATCATTAAAGACCTGGGTTATTCAAAATTTTGTGCACGGTGGGTACCCAGAATGTTGACAGACAGACATAAAGAAACAAGGAAAACCATAGCCATCAACCTTCTGCACCGTTACGAAACTGAAGGAGAAGAGTTTTTATCGAATATTGTGACACGTGATGAGACTTGGGTTCATTTTTTTGAACCAGAATCCAAGAGGCAGTCAATGAAATGGCATCACACAACATCGCCGAAAAGAAAGAAGTTCAAAAGTTCACCATCTGTAGGGAACGTTATGGCCACAGTGTTTTGGGATGAGAAGGGTGTGATTCTTCTCGACTTCTTGGAACAGGGAAACACGGTGAATGCAGACCGTTACATTGAAACTTTGAAGAAGCTTAGAGGTTGTCTTCGGCGACTTTACCCATTAAAAGATCAGAGAACTGCACTACTGTTGACGATAATGCCACGCCACACACCGCTAAACGCACCATTGGTGCGATTGCAGAATTTGGCTGAACATTATTACCACATCCCCCTTACAGTCCCGATCTTGCACCTTCTGACTTCCATCTGTTTGGACCACTGAAAGAAGATCTTTGCGGACATCACTTTGAGGACACCGAGACCCTTAAACGTGCCGTACGCCAGTGGTTTAGGAAAAAAGGACACACATTTTTACCGTGCGGGGATATTTGCTCTTGTGAGAAGATGGACAAAAACTGTAACAAATAACGGAGACTACATTGAGAAATAAATTTTTGAAGTTCAGACTTGGAGCTGCATTTCAATGTGAATTTTATCTGTTTTCTTGCCTATTGAATTAAATTAAAAATTACGAGGCATTACTTTTTGACCGTCCCTCGTATATAAAAGATCCCGCTAGATGCCCATTGAAGCATATTGGGAATATGGTGCTAGGCCCTTATATTCTTGACCATTGGCACACTAGGGGTGACGTGGTAAACATCAGACCGACCGTCTTAACCTTCCCAGAATGGCTCTGGTACCCAGTTGGGGCTGGGTCGACTTAGGAGCCGTTTGCAGCCTAAAAAAATCCCACATCATCTGGGTATCGAACCATACACCACTGAGCTAGAAAGCCACTGCACTACCCACTATGCTACCCCGGCTCCCATAAACAGTATATATAATTGAAGTAAAACGTGCCCGTGTCAGTTAAATGCGCAAGTAGTTATTAATGACGAGAGCTAATCCTTTATATGTTTCTGTTCAAGTGGCTACAGGCCTTCCGTCTGAGATGGAGATTCTTGACTGATGTTTATTTTCCTTTCCAGATTCGTTCTTACCCTTTTAGGTTTAATGATAAGCAATATATCGTATAATGGTTTTTAAATGATCCAACTGTAACGTTCCAAATACATACAGCAATGCAGAAAATTCAACCAGATTTTATTGAACGTCATTCGACAAGCACGGGTATTTACACAATGATTTGATTGATTACTTACGCTTAAAAAATCGTGAGTATATCCAACAGGAAAATAAATCCAACAGAAGACAAAAAACATCTGGTCTTGATAATCTCAAAGACGAAATTCACCTAAACTCTATACCTGCCTAGCAAAAATTTCTATCTAACCTGTCTTTCTCGCACATCTCTCCTTTTTATACAGCTCCTTCTTTTTACCGCCATTTATTCACACGTCTCTCTAATTTTACACACGTCTCTCTGTTTTCGACATTTTGCACACGTCTTTATGTTTTTTTTCGACATTTTTCACACATTTCTCTTTTCCACCTAAACAATGGATCAAACCCAAAGATCATAAAATTTACTTCACAAAATCCCACGCAAAACACCCATTCATTATTATTTTCTGAGACTGCTCTGCAATGCCTCTCATAGCCGTGACTGCTAACTGAACCTAAAATTATATAGCGTTTTGTGCAAAAATGCCGTATCTGCTTTTAATGGCTGTCATTCTTATATGTAGCATTAAAGCGTGTATAAATGCTAGTGTAGGCCAGTCGGTCACAAGTCACATGGCCAAAAAATGTATCCCATGGGGAGACATTTTTGTCCTATCAACTAAAAATATTAAGTCCCTAACGTACATACTGGAGCAAAATATTAAATATAAACAAAAATTGTTCAAGTTCTCAGTATACATGTGAGCAAAAAGCACGAAAAAACAAAAAAACAAATTGTGTTCGTAAAACGAGGATCCCAGTAGATTTATAATGTGAAAAACGGGGGGCATATACAAGTTGTTTATACACTTTGCCATTAAACAGTATGGGATATGGATAGCAATGTGCAATACGCAATATGTAAATGATATTCATGTATTAATACAATACTTATGTAAATCCTTACTTAACAAACGCTAGTAGTAATACATAAAAAACATGGAGTTATGATATTCAATATACATAAGCAATATAGGACTTAAGAACTTTTCTCAGTCAACACATAGAAGGTTTGGTCATGTCAAACAAAACTCGAACTTTTAATCAGTACTTCAGGACAATAATTGTACCATAACCTAATATATACATCTGAATCGTAACTGAACTAGAACTATATTTACGTTTCACAATCACCTCCGCGATTGTCAACGAGAGCATGGAAGGTAACGCTGTCTATATAATGAGAAGTCCCATTGACGGGCAGGCACAGTGTAGCGTAAATTAAAGGAGAGCGGGGGTATAATGAAATAGCTGAGGGGTTGCCGGAGGAATGTGAGGCGTGGGAGAAAGAAAAAAAAAGAAAAAAAAACTCGCATGGGGAAGTTCACAGTTAGTCTGTTAGGGTCTGGTGTCTATGTGGTTGCTATAACATCGCCCACTCAGTAGTCGCGATATTATCTCTTATGCGAATACAATTAATACGGTGACAGATACTATTTATGTTCATCAGATAAGTTATTCTAATTACTACAATGACGCTGATAAGTATGACTAATCCTAAAAAGTGTGATTGTTAGACCATGACTTCCGGAATTCTGTTCATTGTTCAATTCAGTTATGAGAAGGGTTATGTCAACAGAGTGCAGGGATTGCAATGCAGGGGTGGGGGAGGGAAGGAGAAGTAGAAAAAGTAGTTCCGGTTTGGATGGATGAATTGAGAGGTTGCAATACCACGAAAGTAGAGATGTAAAATTGAATAGAAATATTCTCAGTGGTAAATACATCTTGAGAACGGAAGATATATGGAACGGGTCATTAGTCCAAAAATAGTTATCAGAAATCTAACAAGTCGGTGGAAGATGAAGGACGTGAAATGGAGGTTGGAACTGTGTGTCTCGGCCGCAACTCTTTGGTAAAAAGATATGATACATGATACATGATACATGACAAATGATACATGATACATGTTACAAAGTTACTTATGCTATAGAAAAGACTATTAATGTTACAGAAGGAAAATGGCGATGCTATACATATCTCCTAATTGTGATGTGATACAATGGTGAAGTACGTGTTAGCTCTGTACACTACAATAGCATACACGTTTGTGTAATAGATAGCTGCTGTATACGCAGAGGAGTCATGGTGAGAAATGATATGGGTAGACAAGGGAGTAGTTAAAGGATGCACACGATAGATGCAATAAATAGCATCGATAATAATCAAAGGCATGTGTTTGTTGTTGTTGTCTACGAAGACTAGGAGTTTGGAGTGAGATAGACATGCCTGAACTGACAAGCATTGATAGAAAGCGAATAAATTCCGTGACATATGAGGTATCAGAGAAGATAACTGGTTAACGATAGTATCAATGAAATTCAACAATGTATAATAAGTAATCATAAAATGATCAATAGCATATGTCTGGTTCAGCAACTCCTGAACAGACAAGAAGAAAAATTTGTTAATTGAGAAAGAAAATGCTCTAAATATTGTTCACCATTTGTGATGCTCTGGCTAACCACATGTGTATTAATGCCTTTTTTCCGACAAGGTCTTAATGTGATGACATAAACTGTCATAGTTGTCGTCCGGTGCAGCGCCATCAAAAAATAACTGTAACGCTTTGCCTACAAACGGCAAAATCGCTCGTTTTGGTTGATGTGCTTGTCTCATATCATGAAAGTGTAGCTTAAGATCAAACATTGTCTTCCTTAACCTTTGAGATTCTGCCTTAGCGGCTAATAGTTCATCAATGTAACCCATGTGCTTGGTTATCTTAAAATGTACAACAATGTTTGAGACATATATTTCTAAGTCCAAAAAAATGTTTTTCTAACTCTGAGTGTAATGGTTTAAACGCTGTAACACGGGTAATTTTGCATGTCGAATAGTGTTGCGCCTCTCCAGATTAGTTTCTCTTCACTGGTGGTTATGACTGCCGCTGATAGCATCAGCAGGACGATATAGAAGGTGGCGGGCAGCATCTGAAAAAAAAACTTTTTAGAGCAACCTAGCGAGAGCAACCTGGGAGACTCTAAAATAACAATGCCTCTCCTGGGCAATCTGCTATCGTGCATGGAGAACAAAAATGATACCATTTAGAGTAGCTTAGTGAGAGCAACCTGGTCGGACTCTAAAATAGCAATGCTCTCCTGGGCAATCTGCTATCGTGCACGGAGAAAAAAGATGAAGCCATTTAGAGTAGCCTAGCTAGAGCAGCCTTGCTATCTCTAATAGAGCAATGTCCCTCCTGGACTATCTTCTATCGTACTTCTTCTCAGTGTCTACAGCAGTGACGGTTGATGCAGTGTTACAAGTAGGGTGTTGCGATGTTGATTCACTGTGCTGTGCAATATTTGTTCGTTTAGTTGGATGTTTCCTGTACAGCTTTGTACGAACATGCTCTTGTGGAAGGTGTATAAACGTTGTCAGTGGTCGCGAACCGTCTCATGAAGATACGTAGGGTCGTTTGGAGGCGAACCTAATCGATGTGTCCATATTATCGTCAATGTGCTCGTTATCATCCTCGTTATCATCTTGTTGTTTGTCAGTGTCAGGGTCTGACTCATCTCGTTGTATTGAAGTAGGAACGCAAGCATTTCGTTCAGTTAGTGTGGCAGATGATAACTCTGTATCAGAAAATAGTGGTATAGCTAGATGGGTGTTGGTATCTGGCACAGCCTGGTGTTGTTGGGCTAGACGTCCCTGTAGTATGTTAAGAGGAATGTTGCCATCACTACTTGTAGGCGAATGTGGGTGGTGACAGCTAGTACCGGGGTTCGGTTGATTTGTACTATAGTACTTCTGTGCTCTTACTGCATGCAAAGATATGTTGCTATCACTGACTATTCTACTTGTCTCAGTTTGCGTGGCAACATTACACATTTTTGTACGACTTGTTTTTATGTCCTCTGTCATGTTAGATTGAATGTTGTATCCATGAAACTTCCATGGTCTATGCCTATTACTTCCTTCCTTTGTTATGACATATTGCTGGCAAGATCGTTTTATCTTCCTCTACCCTCTTACCGTTTCTACATTTATTTTCCAACCATTCTTGGTTGTTAACTGACACTTCTGTTGCTTCCCTGTGTTGATTTTATTTATTTGCGGTGTCATTCCTTTCCCGATTTGACCAACACAATTTCTTACTGCTATCCGATGGTATCTTCTATTTAGACTACTCCAATCTGCTCCTGTTTTGACAGTGTCTCTTTACCATTTTCTATGGTATGGTTGACAATCATATTGCTGTTGCTGGATATTAATCAAGAGTTGTTTTTGCTGCTGTTGAAGCAGTAATTGTCTCTGGGCAAGCTGCTGTTGCAATGATTGTGGATCCGTGATAGTGATTATTCATGTTCGCTATCACTAAATAAAAAGGGCTGTTTACCCGCCAAAATGAGTATGCTTTCACTAAAGAAAAGGGCTGGTCACGGCGCCAATGACTATGTATGTGCCCGTGTCAGTTAAATGCGCAAGTAGTTCTATTGACGATATGCTATCTATCTAATCTGTCTTTCTCGCACATCTCTCCTTTTTATATAGCTTCTTCTTTTTCCCGCCATTTATTCACAGGTCTCTTTTTTTCCACACGTTACATTTTATCTACATTTGCACACGTTTCGCTGTTTTTCGATTTTTTTCATACGCCTCTCTTTTCCACCTAAACAATGGAAACAACCCAAAAATCACATTATTTACTTCACACTTCAAACGCATAACACCCATTCATTATTATTTTCTGAGACTGATCTACAATGCCTCTCACATCCATGACTGCTAACTGAACCTAAAAGTATACTGCGTTTTGTGCAAAAACGCCGTATCTCCTTTTGATGTCTGTCATTCTTAAATGTAGCAATATAACACATATAAATGATAGTGTAGGCCAGCCGGGCACAATTCAGTTCAGTGAGATTTTTAAAAATGAAGTTAGTATAATGATTGTAACAACGGAAAATATTTCTCCCTCTCTCTCTCTCTCTCTCTTTCTCTCTCTCTCTCTCTCTCTCATTTTTTATTATGATTGTATACTGTAAATGAATGCTATTATGTTAACTTTATAATGTTGCATGCCTTTAAATTAATGCTTAAAGTAATATGTGGGAATAAAAGGATATAGTATGCAAGATAAATGAGAGTGAAAGGGCAGAATGTTAGACGGGCCTGCGCGCCCAATTCTCAACCCTTCGAAAATAAAGTTCGTTCGTTCGTTCGTTCGTTCGTTTTCTCTCTGTTTTTCACTCTGTCATTCTGTGGCAACAAACATACTCGCTTACCCAGTACTTGGCGTAGGTGTCTCTCTTGAAAAAAAAACGAAAAACACTAATAACAGTATGACCTGTCGTGTTAGGTTGATTGCCAAATCCGGCCCCTGACTAGCCTTGATACTTAATAATTTCAAGGTAGTCGCCAGAATTGGTGCGTTAATTGTTTTCCTAGATGAGTCCTGTACCTCCTCATATAGTGGTTGAAGTAAGGCATACCCGGGACTGTCACAGTTATAGAAAGAAAAGATGTTCCTGTACTGTCTAACCTCTTGTTGTTGAGACCACTGTTACATAATGCACACTTGTAATTTTAATCCTAACGAAATGGGTGCTGGTTATGAAAAAATAGTTAATTCTTGTGGGTATAATCCAATTGAGAAAACCGTCTGTCATAGGTCGAGTAAAATGTTATATATTTTGCCACAGCGGGCTGATAAAATTGAATATATAAATTTTTTATTGTACAGGTCCAGGTTAATTTTATTATTATTGTTTATAGTTTGGCCTCTCTCGTGAATGAAGAAAGTGGACAGCACCGGTCAAGATCGAAGACCCAATAATAACAATAATGTCACTGGTAGCCTATAAGACTGCTGGTTCGCTGGTTTTTGATCGAGCCTAAATTAGGAAGAAACAAAACACTTTAACCCAAAATGACAATACTATGTTATCACGCGTAAGGTAGTCTCTGATCCTCCCCGCCATTTAATTAAATTAAAAGCACACGTGTCTTATCCTATCTTATCACGCTTCGCTCACCTGTTACGGGTTGGGTTTTAGGGTATGCGCCTTTTTCCTCAACCCGCTCCGGTAAACTCTCAGCGCACAACATCAGTGTTAATTTAATTATGACTACCTTACAAATATCGCTTGTCATTACTAGCTATTTGTTTCGCCACATGATATTACAAAATTACACGTATTGAATTAAAAGTACATTTATATTCCGTCAATAGTAAGTCGCCTAGTGTATTTATTAGTCAATTAACACATCTTTTTCTGGGTGATAGCGAGTGATTAAATTTTACATTACAGCTGGAACAATTAGCTATATGTTATTTAATACGCTAGTTAATTAACACACAGAAAATCCCAGTGAATTATAATGAGTAAACTTAACACATTAAATTATTTAAATGCTAATATATATTACCGCAAATCTGAAAAAAATGAAACTATCTCCACGAAATCTAAATAATCCACTTTGTACAGTGTCTCAAGAATGGCGAGCTAGATGTTTCCAAAAATTGTGTAGCGACTAGATAAACTGACTTTGGGAGATGAGTATAAATACAGAAAAGCCGTTATTTCACTAACTGGTGCGAAAAATCGCGCCTTCGGACATATCAGGGGAATCAAGAAAGCGAGATAAAGAATTTTTTTACGGTCCCTCTGCTCGACCTTGCCAATCGACAACAAAGGCTTCTGATCTCAGTGATTGTCTCCCCGTATGTACAACATCACAGGATTCGCTTTCCATTGTAGAGAACTTCAAAGCTGATTACTTTCCACGTGTTTTGGGCACGTAACATCTGCCAGTCATCGTAATACTGACTGCTCCGCTGGCGTGAGAACTTCTGTTAGACAAGCGTTCTACGCTCAACTGAATGAGTGACAGTTTCAACCGTATGTAAACAACTCGCAAGCTTGTTAAAGCCGAAAAAGATAGGCGTGGCTAAAATATGAAACAAGACAGTCGATGAATTTCGTCAGCGAGTTGCGTGTTTTAGCGTCGCAAAAATTATACTTTAAGAAGGGGAAGCAAGGTGGACTGGACACTGCTGAACTATTTACATATATATGTGACATAAGGTACATATTTGAAATGATTGTAAGTTACGGTACATGCTAGAAATGTGATATTTTTTAAGATTATATTGGTGTAAGAGTAGTCATGTGAAGATTGTATTTAAATTATATTTATCAAACATAAAAACGTTATTTTTGGAGAGTGTATTGAGAATGTATAAGAGTGGTCACGAAAGAGGAAGGAATTTTTGAAGACTAGTCTGATATGTGTTTTGAGTATAGGGTGATAATGTGCATAGAGAAAAACTATTTCTCTAGGATAAATATTTTTTGTGAAGGTAGAGTTAGTGTGTTTACACGCCATAATATATATTAGAATATGATGACGAGAATGTACTGTATGCAAGTATTAAGAGACAGAAAATAGTTACTTTGAGGTCATGTGGAATATTGACGTAGGTTGTCGTACATAAAGCCCTACAGAACGACAGTTCCATCACTTACTTACTTATCCTGGGGGTCTAGATCCCTGGCTCTTTGTTTCCCATGCTTGACGTGGTAGCTGTCACGGAGTGTTTTAAGGCTATTTTGCACGTGTGAATGTTCCCATGCTCCAGCGGGAGGTTATTAGTCATGTGAGTGGTTTTTAGTTGGGAATGCTTGCCTTGTAATCTTTTAGTATATGTACGGCGTGAACATTGCTTAAGACAAGCCGTTAGCCACAGTTATGCGTGAATGAAGATCAGTGGAGCGTGAAAGGGTTTCACGGGTTTTAGTGAATACGTATGAAAGGGGCAGTCAGAGAGAGGAGTGTGTTGGTTTAGACGTGTGTTGAGTCAGTAGAGAGTTGAGTTGGTTTTCTCTTCTGTGCTAGTGGTTATCATTTCTGTTGCTTCACCATGCTCACCATCCAGGAGTTCTGAGAAATATTCTTTCCATCTTTCCATTACTTCCTTCGGGGCAGTAAGCAATTTGCCTTGCTTGTCCTTTATAAATTTGAGAGGGCATTGTTTTTCCTTCCTCATGTTCTTTAGGGTCTTATAGAACAATTTCTGGTTTTCTTGTGCATCTTTTTCTAGCTTTTCTCCAAATTGTTCCCAGGACTTATGTTTTGCTGCTAGCACCTTGTTTTTTGCTTCTGTTCTGAGTATCACATATTCTCTATATTTCTATTTGTACTGCTGTGTTTTTAGATCCTAAATATTGTTTGCATGCCATTTTCTTCTCTCTTATTTTCTCTTTGACTTCCTCTGCCCACCAAGGTGTCCTCTTTCTATTGTTCCCAAGTCAGACTTCACCACATGCTTCTGCAGCAGCTGTCTTTATTATGTCATTGAATTTAAGCCACAGGTTTTCCAAGTCATCAGGTTGTTCTTCTGTGTTTCTCACCGCTGTAGCAATAAACCCCTGATATCTGGTCTTAATTTCTGGCTCTCTCAGCTTGTAGGTCTTAATGCTCATTTCTTCCGTTCGTTTACTTGGTTTCTTGCGTGATGCTGGGCAGTTCCTAGGCTGAGCAACTCTTTCAGTTGTTCTTTTGATTGTAAGCAGGTAGTGATCACTTCCAATCTCTGGTCCCCTCCAGACTCTAGCATCCCGGACATATTTGAATGAGCTCCTACTAACAATGGCATAGTCGATCACTGACTTCTCATTCTTTGTTGGGCTTGAGACCGGCATAGGCGGAGTTCAGTTCCGTCACTCTGAGTACAACTTTGCTTGCAGTAGGGGACCAAAGGAGTAATTACTTCAGTTGTCATACACATGGCTGCAACCATGCCACCAACAGAAGTTTAAGAGGCGTCTGTAAGCAGGCGTTTATTATCAATCCAGATTACATCTTGTGAATTGATGACGATCTACTGAAGTGACAATACATTTAGACAATCAACAAGCGGGATAGTGAAAAGTTTCGTGTCGTCGAATATGACAATTGACAAATATTTGTTGAGACCTAGAGATCAGGTAGGAGATAGACAAGAAGTACAGAGAAAGACATTGTCACTGAGAAAACTAACATTCCCCTGATAACAGAGCATTCCCCGGTAGTAGCCTGGTTCTTCAAAAAGAACATTCACTAGTCTAGACGTTGTCATATACAACTAGACGAAGATAGTGAGATTGTGAGATGAAGCTATGACCAGTGCGATATAACATAGAATGAGAGAAACGTGTATTGTATTCATATCAGATTTCTTTAGATATGTTTGTCAAGAGACTTCAGTAAAGCTGCTCAAACGTATTGATCTTACCATTAAGTCAACTACATCAATGTTTTGTCTAAGTGAAGACAAGTACGTAATTGTGAGTGAGCATCATCGGATGGATTAAAGAATGTGAGCACTGTACGATCCACAAAACGGTTGAGAGCGTCTATGCTGACCACCTGGTCACAATCCATTGAGAAGAAATGAGCGTTATTTCAACAGGCGGCAACAATAATTCCCGTGCCGAAATGCGCCGTGAAAGGATTGCAACTTCAATGGGAAAAGATGGAAGTAACATTACCGAAAAGCCAGTTAGTATGGTTTTTTGTTTTGGAGAATGATGGGTCTTAACACGGGGAAATAATTTTATTTTAAAGGGACACAATAATTGTCAGATAATTAATATTAGCATTTTGGTCTAAAAGTTCCATGTTTAAAATATTTATAATGGTTTTGAAAAAATAAAGAGGGTACAAAAATTAATTTTTTAAGCTGAACAACTTGTCCACCAGAGTAAGAATGTAACTGTTCCTCCTCTTTGTCCGAGTGAGAGGTCCCACAATGTCCACTGCAACTCTTTCAAAGGGTGTTCCCATTATGGGCATTTTCCCTAAAGTTGCTAGAGCAGTCCAATGCTTTGGAGCTACCCTTTGCCATTCTGGAGAGGATTTGACATATCTCTTTATATCTTCCGTTATTCCTGGCCAGAAGTAATGACAAGCTATACGCTGTCCTGTGGCGCTGATCCCCATATGACCACTGAATGGAATCGCATGTCCTAATTTCATCACTTTCTCCCTATATGAAGTGGGAAGCACCAGCTGTCCGTGACCATTGGATCCAGTTCCGGCCTTCCTATAGATCAGTTTATTCTTCATAAAGTAGTCTCCTTTGTTTGGAGGTGTATGGCCTTTAGGCAATTTCTTAAAACACGGCTTGAGTGACCTATCCTCAGCCTGTGCCTTGCTCATCTCCTCTGGATGAGTATTTTTTGGATTATCCTCCTCCTTCCTTGACTGTAACCTGGCCATTATCACAGGTCTCTTGGGACTTCCCAAGAAGACGTACCTACACCCCAATATCAGAGGGTAGATTGGTTCGTTTATCACTGCTGCTTTAATCACTCCTTCCACATAGCGAGTTTTTACACTGATTCTGGCAATGGGAAGTGTCATTGTTGCTACGTCATTCGTTGCCCCTTGGATCTCCACTGTTTCCGTGGTGTATAGATCTGGATGCACCAGGTGAGAGCTCACGACTGAGTCAAAATCCAAACCTGTATCATAAAGGCACCTAATGGTGGCCCCATTGCATACAACATCTTCACAAACTGGGGGGTGATAAGGTTCCTGCTGTCCAGTAGGTTTTTTTCCTTTAATCCTTTGTTCCCCGTTTTCATTGCAGCGAAGTTAGAAGGTTTCTTTTCACAGTCTTTGGTGATTTGAGTGTCCCTCTTACACCATTTACAATATTTCCTTTCCTGGTTGAAAGTTTTTCTTTCATTGAATTGCAAGTTCCTGTCATGTTGGTCATACCTTGGCATATCATAGTTGGATTTACCCTTGTTGTATTTGTCCCTACTTTCAAATTTATTTTAGTTTTGGTTTGGGGGTCCTTTATTATGGTCTAATTGCTTCTTCTTCATTCCTGCTATCTCAGACTGGACTGCCTGATATCGTTCAGCCACATTTAAGATCTCCCCCAGTCTCTCAGCACCCTGTTCCGTGAGACATTTTCTAAGGTCTGGAGCCATGGACTCTCTTACCTGCTCCATCATAATCATTTCCTTTAAATCTTGGGTTTTCCCCAGAGCAGTCCATTTCTCCAGGTATGTCTCCAGGCGTGCAGAGAACTGATGGTTAGTCTCCCCAGTAAGTAATTTAGCATTTCTAAATTTCTTTCTATAAAATTCATTTTTTTTTCTCATACCTAACCAGGAGAGCTTGCTTAAGAATGTCATAGTCGTCCTGGACGTCCTTACTCAGCTTAGCAAATACCTCATACGAGGTTCCCCTAAGTCCCTGGGATACTTTCAGACTCCACTTTTCTTTTTCCAACCCATACGTTGTAGCTAGTCTCTCAAATCTAGAGAGGAAGGACTCAATGTCATCCTCTTTTTCTATAAAGGGGTCTAGATGAAACCCCATGGCTGAGCTGGAGGCCCCCTGGCTTGCAGCAGAGTCGGAGGTGGATGGGCTGTTCCCATTTTCTGGAGCACGGCTTTGTAACTCCAACTCTTTTATTCGTAGCTCATGTTCTCGCTGTAATCGTTTCTCCTCCTTTTCAGCCTCCATCTGTAATCGTTTCTCCTCCTTTTCAGTCTCCAATTTCTTCTCTTCTAATTGTAGCCTTTTTATTTCAGCCTCCCTCTCAGCCTCTAATTTCTTAGCTTCCCTAGCATCTTCTAATAAAATTCTTTTCTTCTCCGCTAATCTATCAGCCTCTAATTTCTTAGCCTACCTAGCATCTTCTAATAAAATTCTTTTCTCCTCCGCTAATCTCCTATCTTCCCTCTCAATAAACTTATCACATTCTGCTGTTACGTATGCAATCAGACCTTACCCCTCCATTCCCATGACCTTCGCAGCCTGCAAAGCAGCAGATCTGAATTTGGCCAAGACTGCCATCTTGTTACTAATACCAGATGTTATTAAACTAAACTAAAATATCCAACAATATCTCTAATTAACACAAAAACAATGGGCAGTGAAAATTCTCTAAACTCTCCACACTTATTTATTTTTAAAATCCCGGAAGAAGCCCCAATATATGTGATGGGTTTAGATGTTACAAAGTTAAGTATTAATTGTCTACAGATGTGAGGTCAGCTATGCAAGCCCCTGAGTCTAAATGTTGAAGAAGATGTTCTCAGGGACCTGTCTGCTACCACCCTACGACCTCAATCTGCTATATATTTTGATCCTAATTAGTGGTTATGGTGTCTGTATATTATCTGGCTAGGTGTCTAGGGTAAAATACAATGTAATGTTAGTTAAATGACAACAACTACACCTATAACTCAATAAAAGTAATTAAACAAGTCACTGGGTAAATTTAGAATGAAAATCTTTTTACAATTTGTTTTGACTGTATCTCAATTGCTGGGATACAGGACTGTTTAACACTCAAAATAAAATTCAATTTATTTACATGAAAAAAATTTAAAACCACAACTAAAATGTTAATGTCAGGAAATGTTCTGATAAATCCTACTCCGATGAATGGACACGCTTAGGAGGAACGAGCTTTGTCATCATGTCAATGTAGCAAAGTTGATTTTGCTGGGGATGTTATGATGGTATCCTAAAATAATGAAATCGGTGTCTGCATTAACCGTGTGAGGTCAAGCACATGTAGGCCCCTGACTCTAAAAGATGAAAATGATGAAATATTTGCAGGGAACCTAACGCTACCTCTCTAGATCTCACACGGTCACTATTTTGGCTCTAGTGTCTGGTGTATGATGTACCTAGTGTCTAGGGGAGAAATGAAATGATGGTAAACAACACAAAAACACGTTAATTTTCTATGAGGAAGTGAATAAAACCAGTGGTTAAGTTTTTCTTTAAAAAAGTAACATTTTTTCTTTACAATTTAATCTGCCTGTCCAGCCATATCATTTGGACAGGACTTTGAAAATGAGGACAAGATAGTTTACAGAAAAGATCAACTAAAATATCTGGACTCTTTGTCCACTAACTATAAAGTCACTATATATATATGATGAAATTAGGACATGCGATTCCATTCAGTGGTCATATGGGGATCAGCGCCACAGGACAGCGTATAGCTTGTCATTACTTATATATATATATATATCTTTCCTGTTGGAATGTTCACAGCTTACACTTTATTCATCTAAGAGGGAGAGTCACTGTGTATGAGGGGCTTTAGTATCATCATACCCCATAAACTTCCTGAGTATGATTTTGAAATACAGAGTTTATTCAATCGAAAATGTCAGATATACCCAGATGCTTAACACATCACCTGGGATTCCTTGTAGAATGTTAATACAGTATGAAGTTGCAGAAAATCTCGCTCTCTCAAAATGCCCAAGCTCCTCCCGTTATCTTTCGACAGCATAAACGAATGGTCGGAGACTTGATGGCTTTATTCTCTCTCAGCAGGTTTCCTGTTACCGGCTGGCAATAGGAAATAAAACCTCTGCAACAAAAGGACACCCTGGCCTTTTATATCTGATCACTTATATATTATTTATTTTCCTACGGTGATATGGGGTCAGCCTCGCGTGCATTACAGGTGCACTCGCCCCTAATTTTACGTGACTCCCACCTTGCTGTGACCACACCTCAGGTCCCTATGGCAGATACGCCACTGTACGTTTACATAGTTTTCATCAATAGAATAATGTGGAGTAACCACATTTCCTTTGGTATGATTGTCTCTTCTTTTCTTTTTTAAATATAAATGCTCCAGGCATGTTAAATAGTGTTCATGGAACACAGAGGCTTACTAATATTCTAATATAATAATATGACAATATAATCATGACAACATACATCAGTTAGATACAGTTCTTTGTGAGGACTCAACAATGTCTGCTCCCGGCACATCCTTCACTTTTCCCCAATAGCAGTATCTAAGTTTGGCAGTGGGATTAAACATAATAATTCATAAAGCATTCTTACCACACATTTTCAAGAAATATAAACAAATGACGCTGACTTGCAAAGAAATGGCCTCAGTTTCTTCTGCACTGTCCAGACTGTGAATACTTATTTATTTAATTTTACAATTAACACAGCTGATCTCAGCGTATTTGCATGAAAAGTTTTGTTCAACTGGCAATGAATAGTGGAAGCCTTTTGCTAATATTTATTAGCACTGGCCAATCGAAAGCTTGCGACCACCATAATTTCAAATGTAGTTTTTGAAAAACAAAAATAATTCCAAACAAAATCTGCGTCTGGTAGTCGATTGGCCAGCCTGCATTAGTTATGCCAATACAAAAAGATGTTTCGTTTTGGATTTCATTTTTCCTCCCGCTCCCCTTTCCCTCCTATACTCTTGTTACCCAAGCGAATTTGAATTTACCTCAATGCCTCTTTTCTAAGCTGGCGTCTCCTTAACGTTATGAAAAAAATAAATCAAGAACAACAGCCTGTCTGGTCGCGCGTCCGTAGACATTTAGTATTTCCTCAATAACTTGGCTAATTCTTGGACTACCATATTATTTAAAACACATTCTTGCTCAGTGGACTCTAAGCTATACTACCATATGATTTTTATTGTCAGTTTCATATTGGTTTAGATTTTCAATTTTGTTACTGTCCATCGTCAAATAAAATTTTTCACAAGACGGCCATCTTCCCTCTCTTTCATCTCTGCAGCCTGTATTTTCAAATAACTAACTTGTTTTAGTGACGTCAGTAATACTACCGCGAGGAGGAAATAAAATTTGTCTGCCTGTTTTTGCCTCTGTTGGCTTTGCCGCAGTGTGTATATATGCAAGACACAACGTGTCAAGCGAAGCGGGGTTGTGCGTGGCGGGTTTAGAATTGGCGTTAATAATTTGTATTGTCTCGTTATAACTACTGGGAAAAGTAAAAAAAACTACCAACTTTTACGTTACTGTTGACAAATTACGTTACTTCAGACAGCAGTTTAGCGTTACATTTCTAACAAATCGTTAATTATAAGGCTTGCCGCAGTCTCTATCAGATCGGGCAAAATGTTAAATATTAGTAGTACGTTTTCGAAACCAAAACTAAAACGCGTGTTAGATTTTTACCGTGGGATCGTTCTATAGGCTTTAGCACTACACAAAAGGCAGCGTTGCTGGCGTGTGAGACCATCACCGTCAGACACAATCGGGCGGGTTTATTTATTATCATTTTATGACTAAAATCTTACTGAAATGAGCGATTATTCTCGTAGATTTTACTACACACCTCCAATCTTAAAAACATGCATTCATTTGCAGGTTATTATCTGCGAGATAACTTAGCTCAATGAAGTATTACGCGTTTTTCTGATCTTCATCATAAGGATGTCTACTCAAAAAGTCCGCACCCACGTTCTTAGGGCCGGGAATATATTCTATCAGAAATGTGTATGGCTGCAACAATGAAGACCATCTCAATAATCTGGAATTTTCATGCTTGGTCTGTGACAAGAACACGAGAGGTGAATGATCCGTTTGGACCACAAATGTCCTGCCATATAAATAAATCTGGAATTTTTTTATAGCCCATATCATAGCTAGACATTCTTTTTCACTTGTTGAATAATTTTTTTCCGCTTTATTCAACATGCGGCTTGCATAAGCGACTGGGTTCAATTCCCCATCTTGTGAGGAAGACCTTTGCAACAATGTAGCGCCTAGGCCCACATTGCTTGCGTCACTTCTCACGATAAATTCTTGATTCAAGTCAGGCAATTGCAATACTGGCCTGCTTGTAAGTTTCTCTTTTAACTCCTGGTAAGCCAATTCACACTGTGCGGACCAAATTATTGTATCAGGTTGACCTTTGCGAGTCAAATCCGTCAGAGGAGCACATATAGAGTTAAAATGTTTAATGTACTTTTGGTAGAAACCACACAACTTCACGAAAAATCGCACATCTTTCTTTGTTTGTGGTCTAGGTGCTCTTTTTAATTTTTCCAGATTCTTGGGATCAGGGGTCATGCTACCCTGATGTACCGTATGTCCCAAGAATTCCAACTCTTTACAACCAATACAACATTTTGTTGGCCTAGCGGTTAGGTTAGCCTCTCTGAGTCTATCAAACAGCATATTCAAAGAGGTAACGTGTTCCTCAAATGTTTCCGTAGCAATGAGGATATCATCCATAAAATTCGAAATACATGGATTTTTCAGGGGATCCAGCAATTTTCGCATCATCCTTGAAATCACACTCGGAGCATTTTTCAACCCAAATGGTAACATGTTGAACTCATAATGACGTTCCGAGGAGCTAAAGGCTAAATAAGGTCGAACCTCAGGCTTTACTGGAATTTGGTAATAGCCTTTGCTAAGATCCACCTTAGAAAAATATTTTGCCTTGTTCAGCCTGGCAAATAGTTGAGTAGTATCAAGTAATGGATCCACCTGACCTTCTGTGACAGCATTCAGTTTCCTGTAATATATGCACAGTCTATGTTCTCCCGATGGTTTCCGCAACAAAACCACACAGGAACTGTAAGGAGACTCACTGTGAGAAATAATCCCTTCTTGTAACAAATAATCTATCTCCTCTTTCAAAGCTATTTCCTTAGCGAAAGGAATGGAATAGGGCCTCATACAGATAGGTGCTGAGTCTAGTAGTTTCATATCATATTCCAACAAATTTGTGTGCCCCGGTTTATCCGTTAACATATCTGTTTGTTTCTCAAGGACCTGTTGAACCTTCTCCTTCTGTCCTTTTGTCAGGTGATTATTGATTTTCACCTGGGCAAACGTTTCACTGGTTTTCAGTGGATATTCGAATGAGGGGAGAGGGTCATTTTTCATTTCGGTTGCTATAGACAAGGCCATTAGATGTGTTCCTTCCTGGATTTGTCTGTCCAGATATTTCTTCAAAAGGTTCACATGATAGACTTTTTTCTTTCCCTTTTTGTCTATCTTATAATTTTTTCTGGATACCTTTTCCAAAACTGTATATGGCCCTTGCTATCCGATCTGAAGTTTATTGCTGCTGCCGGGCAATAGAAGAAGTACCTTGTCTCCTACAGCAAGCTCCCTATCCTTAGCTTTCTTATTATAATACGCAGCATGCTTTTCCCCAATTTAAGTTCATTGTGAGAGATCTTTGCTCTCTTTTCGTTTCCTTCAGTTTATATAATTCTGACCGAGGAATTGTCAGCTTAGTCTGGGGTAAAACTACTCTTGGTGCTCGTCGCATGGTGGCCATTCTAATACATTCGAGTGAAGACTGTGTGTGAAAAGGGGGCTCCCATTCCACGTTGTCTACTGTATTACAATTATTTTTATTTCCAGGCCTACGTTTTCCCCGTGGCGTGTCTAGGTCCTGATCAATTTTCCCACTTGTGGGTGTTCCCTCATGAAACACGCCACATGCTTCTTCAAAATTCTCAACGATGACCATCATATCTGGCCAGTAATATTTTTGAGCAACTTTTTGGCAGATGGTACCTACTTTCTCGTGGTCCCCATCTTTTCCAACATGTAAACTCCGTAATACGTCTGCCCTATACATTTTTGGAAGAACCAGCTGTCCATGTTCAGCTGAACCAGTGCCGGCCTTCCGATATATCAGTTTATTCTTCATGTAAAATTCTCCTTTTCTGGGAGGTGTATGGCAGTTATGCAATTTTTTAAAGCACGGCTTCAGTGACCTATCTTCAGCCTGTGCCTTCCTCATCTTCTCTGGACGAGTATGTATAGGTTCATCTTCTTCCTTTCTGGATTGTGATCGGGTCTGGACTGCTGCCAAGACCACAGGTCTATTGGGATCCCCTAAGAAGACATAGCGACACCCCAATATCAGAGGGTAGATGGGTGCGTCTATCACTGCTGCTCTGATTATCCCTTCCACACAGCGAGTTTTCACTGTTATCCTGGTAATGGGAAGTTTCATAAGTGGTATGTCCTTGGTCGCCCCTTGTATCTCCACTGTTTCTATGGTATACTGATCTGGGTTCACCAAATGCGAGCTCACGACAGCATCAAAATCTAAACCTGTATCATAGAGGCACCTAATGGTGACATCATTGCATACAACATCCTCACAAACTGGGGGGTGATAAGGTTCCTGCTGTCCAGCAGGTTTGTCCTTTATTTCCTGGTTCCCCCTTCTCATAGCAGCTAATCCAGCAGGTTTACTTTTACAAAACTTAATGTCATGTCCCTCCTTCCTACAATATCTGCAATACAATCTACCTTGATGAAAAGGTTTTCTTTCATCATTCTTTCTGTCATTGAAATGTGAGGTTTTATTTTTAAAATCATTTCGAGGCCTATCAAAGTTCTGCTTACTTCTGTTATCAAATTTATTATGGTTTTGAGGAGCCTTATACTAATCTACTGGTTTTTTCTTGATACTAGCTACCTCTGCCTGAGCTGCCTGATACCTTTCAGCAACATTAATTATCTCACCCAGCCTTTCCGCGCCCTGTTCCATGAGAAACTTTCTCATGTCTGGAGCCATGGACTCTCTAATCTGTTCTATGAGTATCATCTCTTTGAGATCTTGGGTTTTCCCTAAAGAAGCCCATTTCTCCATATACGTTTCTAACCGGGCGGAGAACTGGTGATAGGTCTCACCCGACAGTTGCTTGGCATTCCTAAATTTCTTTCTATAAAACTCTCCGTTCTTTTCGTATCTTAACAGGAGAGTCTGCTTCAACATGTCGTAGTTGTCTTGATCATCCCTGCTCATTTTAGAAAACACTTCATAGGCTGTTCCCCGAAGCCCCTGAGACAACTTTACACCCCATTTTTCTCTTTCCAACCCATAAGTAGTGGCTAATACTTCATATCTGCTTAAATATGACTCAATGTCATCATCCTTTTCTACAAAATAGTCTAAATGGAACCCCATGGCTCAGTTGGAGGCCCCCTGACTAGCAGTAGCATCAGAGGTTGAGGGGCTGTGACCATTGTCCGGAGCAAGGCCTTGCAACTCTAACTCTCTTAGTCGCAACTCATGCTCCCTCTGTAATCTTTTATCTTCTTTTTCTGCCTCCCTCTCGGCAGTCAATCTCTTTTCTTCTGCCTCCCTTTCGGCAGTCAATCTCTTTTCTTCTGCCTCTCTTTGCTGTCGTTTTTCTTCTGAATCCCTTTCAGCAGTCAATCTTTATTCTTCTGCCTCCCTTTGCTGTCGTTTTTCTTCTGCCTCCAACTTTCTCTCTTCAAATTGGAGCCTCTTTATCTCAGCCTCTCTATCACCCTCTAAGGTCTTAGCCTCCTTCTCAGTCTCAATTTGTAACCTTTTAAGTTCTTTGTCAGCCTCAATTTGTAACTGTAATTTTCTTTCTTCTGCTAACTTCCTATCTTCCCTTTCAGTATACTTGTCACATTCTGAAGTTACATATTGGATCAAAGCCTGACCCTCCATATTCATTTCTTTTGCAGTCAGCACAGCCGCAGAGCGAAACTTGGCCAGATCTGCCATTCTGATAAATACAAAATGTTCTAACTAACTTTCTAACTAAGTATAAATTTATTTAATTAATTATGGGTTCTGACACTTTCTTCACTTCCCAAATCTTGGGTAATAATATATGATGATTCCCTGGGAAAATAGAATGTTGTTTATGCTAAGACCCAGACCACAATGTATGTAGTACGTACTAGGAGAAATTCAGATGCCCGGACTAGCCTACCAATTTATGTAGCAAAGTTGAATTTGCTGGGGAGGTTATGATGGTATCCTAAAATAATGAAATCGGTGTCTGCATTAACCGTGTGAGGTCAAGCACATGTAGGCCCCTGACTCTAAAAGATGAAAATGATGAAATATTTGCAGGGAACCTAACGCTACCTCCCTAGATCTCACACGGTCACTGTTTTGGCTCTAGTGTATGGTGTATGATGTACCTAGTGTCTAGGGGAGAAATGAAATGATGGTAAACAACACAAAAACACGTTAATTTTCTATGAGGAAGTGAATAAAACCAGTGGTTAAGTTTTTCTTTAAAAAAGTAATATTTTTTCTTTACAATTTAATCTGCCTGTCCAGCCATATATTTTGGACAGGTCTTTGAAAATGAGGACAAGATAGTTTACAGAAAAGATTAACTAAAATATCTGGACGCTTTGTCCACTAACTATAAAGTCACTATATATATATATATATATATATATATATATATATATATATATATATATATATATATATATATATATATATATATATATATATATATATATATATATATATATATATATATATATATATATATATATATATATATATATATATATATATATATATATATATATATATATATATATATATATATATATATATATATATATATATATATATATATATATATATATATATATAAATATATAAATATATAAATATATAAATATATATATATATATATATATATTTATATGTGTGTGTGTATAACTAAATCTTGTAATATACATATTGTAATATATGTATAACTGTTATCTAAATATTATCTGTAAAAAAACAAACAACGCGCCATAATCGAACTAATATATTACTATATAAAAGTCAGTCTTAATATATATATATATATGTCTAACTAAATATATATATCTACATATATGTATAACTAAACATCGTCTACCTGTTGTAAATATATTCTCTAAATACATCGTCTTCTTGTTATCTAAATATATCGTCTTCTTGTTGTCTAAATATATCATCTAAATAAATATCGTCATCCTATTATCTAAATATATGTCTATAAAAATCGTCTTTTTTGTTGTCTAAATATATCGTATAATTGTTCTATATCTAAATATATTGTCTTCCTATTATCTAAATATATGTCTATAAATATCGTCTTCTTGTTGTCTAAATATATCGTCTTCCTATTATCTAAATATAGCGTCTTCCTGTTATCTAAATAAACAACACCGTTATCGAACTAATATATCTCTATATAAAAGTCAAGCGCCTCCTACCTCCTGCGCGCTTATTGAATGCGCTTATATAAAAGTCACTCGCCTCCTGGCGTTTTTGCTATATAAAAGTCACGCGCCTCCTGCCGCACCTCTTGCGCGCCTCCTGAATGATAACCGTAGCGTACATGACATGCTACTCACGAGACCTTCTGTGTTTTCGCCCTTATCCAAGAAGGCTTGGCATCCAATCTCACTACCCAGGAGACCAGAGGGAATTATGCCATTATTAGGACAACGGGTTCTGAAAAATAAATTCCATAAATTATATTCCCTCAACTGAGATTTGAACCAGGTACCTCAGGAATTCGAGGCGGACACAATACCTTGTGGCCACTCCGACCCCCACACAAAATTAATATATAAAACGTGATTGATAAATGATGACAAAGGACACCTGTGTTGATGGTAGTGTTGATGGTAGTGTTGATGGCGACTATGCTCGTTATCTTGACTTTTAGTAGTCTCTAGATTTGAAATTCTAATCAGCCACTGTGTTGTTTGTATACCTTCAGTTATGTGTTTCTCGTCGTCAAAGCTCTTGAATATGTTTCTATAAAACTGACCTGTAGTTAGTCGTTGCAGTACCGATCTTAGCTGGTAAAGAAGCAGTAGTAAAAGATATTGCACCAGTAAGAATTCATTTCGTTTCGACTTTTTATTTTTATTTTTAACAGCACTGAATTATTGTGTTTGTTTGAAGAAGATAACATTATCTGTTTCACTAGTAACAAAATAAGAAAAATTATTCAAGTTTACACCACGAACACTTACATACATTTTAACTAATGCTATTTATTATAATAAGTTATCCAGTTTAAAATGAACGCTATTTAACGCATTCTTTCTTAACATAAGTGCATTAAACATGTAGATTGACTGACATTACAATCATTTTCTACTTTTTCTTTACATCCGGAAGTTGACAGCGCAATGTTTTTCCCCGCATAACACCGAAAAATAGTTTTAAGTTTTATTTTAGGGGAAATGATTTGCTTTT
The DNA here is from genome assembly GCA_024509875.1 of Oreohelix idahoensis. Lineage (NCBI taxonomy): Eukaryota > Metazoa > Mollusca > Gastropoda > Stylommatophora > Oreohelicidae > Oreohelix > Oreohelix idahoensis. The sequence continues at coordinate 156,325 of JAMPIV010004567.1, forward strand.
CCAAGGGAAACAAAACATCTATTAAACGTAATTGTAACATTTAACATTTGGTTTTGTGTTCTTTACATTATTTTAATTTATTTATTAAGAAATAAATAAAACAAAATGTTTTCTTTTATATACACGTATTTATGTAAATATTCTTTTAGCTCTTTATAATTTTGTGCATCTAGGTTTGTTAACCGTTACTAATTGTACACTAGATTCTAGTTTTGGCAAAGTAGTATTTATAAGACAATACATCTCTTAACGTAATTACTCACACCACGTGTCAGTGTATTTTTGACCGGCATAAACTGCCGCCTAAACTAATTTGGTAAACATATTTTCTTTGCCTCAGAAAGATACTTTGTTTGACCTAACGGTGGAGGTGAAAAAAATATCAATCGGACGAATTAACAAATAAAAGTAATTAGAAGAAATATAGAAAACGAGTCTCTCTCGGTGAAAGAAGGAGATCTTGGAAAGTTCTGCAGATATATTTTAAATATCCAGCGCAACAACTCTCCTTACTAGCAAATTACTGACATGTTCCCCGAGATAACCAAATATAAATTACAACATAAGAAACACTGACATACGTTTTTTTTCAAAGCTTGAAACTGGTTTGTAAATTAATTATTCTATTAACATACTGTGAATCTAGATATCAGGTGGAGAAGTGAACACCTAGTCTATAACCCATCACTCCTATAGTACTATTACCACGATGTTGAACTACACTTCTAGTGTTATATTACTCCTACTTGTGTACTTAACTTAGTGACGGGACTTAGTTTTTGAGTGATAGAGCTGGCTTGTCTTCTGGGTCAGGATGGCTCGATTCTGTTGCCATGTGTGACACTTCCAACTTTGATGTGTTACTGAAAGCTGAGACTGTGGGTTTCTGAGATGGCCAGCGTTACGTCCTCTGTCGAGTCTGTCAGGTTTCTAGTCTCTGGAAGAATAGTCAACCCACCCTAGAACATTTATTAGAACTTCCGCGAGCTGCTGGGTAGATAAATGACCCACTGGCATCGAGTTTTTCACAGAAATTCTGAATATCTGGCGCGGGGCTGGGTCTGTGACAAAACAAAATGCTCTCTGTTACAGCTTGGACAAGCAAACCACAAACCACTTTTCGGGTCCTGCGATTGGTAAAAAAGTTACCACTCCATGACCAAGAGCTGACCTGATAAGGAGTCTCTATATACCATTTTGTCTAAAGTACCGTAGCTAAAGAAAGTGTTATCGAGTTGTAGATGTTAAACTCAATTGTAAAGTCAGTCTTATTGTATGGCTCCCAAACATGGAAACAAAAACAAAAAAATAAAAACAGGAAGGAAGAAGCTAGAGATTGTCAAAAATGTGTGCTTGTAGAAATCAGAAGAATTTAACTAGTATGACAAGATGACTCATTTGGAGCTAAGAGAAACAACCAGACAAACTTTAGTAGAACGGAAGGTGAGAAGACATGACGTCATATAGGACACACATCAGTGGAACGGAAGGTGAGAAGACATGACGTCATATAGGACACACATCAGTGGAACGGAAGGTGAGAAGACATGACGTCATATAGGACGCACATCAGTAGACCGGAAGGTGAGAAGACATGACGTCATATAGGACACACATTAGTAGAACAGAAGATGAGAAGACATGACGTCATATAGGACACACATTAAGAAAATCTGTTGATAGTTCCTGTGCTAAAATGTCCGTGTAAGAAAAAGTAGAAACACATGTTATCGCGGGTAAGTGAACTATAGACAGACATGTTATCACGGGTAAGTGAACTATAGACAGACATGTTATCACGGGTAAGTGAACTATAGACAGACATGTTATCACGGGTAAGTGAACTATAGGCAGACATATTATCACGGGTAAGTGAACTATAGACAGATATGTTATCACGGGTAAGTGAACTATAGACGGACATGTTATCACGGGTAAGTGAACTATAGACAGACATGTTATCACGGGTAAGTGAACTATAGACAGACATGTTATCACGGGTAAGTCAACTATAGACAGACATGTTATCACGGGTAAGACAACTATAGATAGACATGTTATCACGGGTAAGTGAACTATAGACAGACATGTTATCACGGGTAAGTGAACTATAGACAGACATGTTATCACAAGTAAGTGAACTATAGACAGACATGTTATCATGGGTAATTCAAATATAGACAGACATGTTATCACGGGTAAGTGAACTATAGACAGACATGTTATCACGGGTAAGTCAACTATAGACAGACATGTTATCACGGGTAAGTGAACTATAGACAGACATGTTATCACGGGTAAGTGAGCTATAGACAGACATGTAATCACGGGTAAGTGAACTATAGACAGATATGTTATCATGGGTAAGTGAACTATAGACAGTTATGATATCACGGGTAAGTGAACTATAGACAGACATTAAAGAGACATAGTAGACAAAGATAGACTTTAAAAGGATGACACAGGACAGACGGAGTTAGTGTGTGTTTGTTGAAGACATTCAAGGGAGGATAAAATATATTGATGATGATAAAAGCTTTATTTAATGTTATCTAAATATTTTAGTCCCGGAGCACAACCTGACACACAAGTTCTATCAATAGATTATAAGGCGGTCATTGTTCTGAAAACTCACAGGTATCAGATATGGACGGAGAACCTAAAACACATTGAGAAAGGTACCAGACACACACACACACACACACACACACACACACACACACACACACACACACACACACACACACACACACACACACACACACACACACACACACACACACACACACACACACACACACACACACACACACACACACACACACACACACACACACACACACACAACGGGTAGGACCGACATGGATACGCCTTGAACAAATAACCCAGGAGAGGCAGGGTAAACGTAAACTGAAAGTAATAAATATGTAATGTGGACGAGAAGTATAGACACTCATTAAGTTCAGAAAGTTTAGAGACTAAAATATGTAGTAGTGGTATATAAGGTATAGACCAATATTACCAATACTTATGGCATCTAATAAAAAAGGTCAAGCTAACCCCATGAAAGATATTGCCGTAGGGTAATAAAATGTTAGAGACGTCATCATACTACGTCCAGCTTTATTTTTAGGTGATAGTGACCAGTTCCTTCCTTCCTGCCTTTGCATTCCTAACACAAAAGAAGATCCAGCTACCCATTTACAATTGAGTTACCTGGTGCGTGACGCTGTCAGGTTTCGATCTCGGAATCCCACAACTGTACCGCGAGAGGAAAGAGCTTTAACCACTCAGCCAATTGGACACTACTTTGACATCAGAAGTAATAAACAATGATTTCCTGGCGGAGACCATAGAACATGGTCAGCAATATAACTCTTGAGAGTGAAGATATACTTGACAGTTTATTAGTCAATGCTATGATTAAAAAATTATTCTGATTCCGTACGCAAGATCTTTTAAAAGACGAAATGGCCGACCGCTGTGTCCACAAGATCTTTTAAAAAACGCTGATTTATTTCGTTGTTTCTGTCTATTCTGATATTTTATACTGCCCGGAATTTATCTCGAACAGAAGTAAACACAAAACTGGACAAATTTCAACAAGCCTCAACGTCTTTTATTTGCGTTTGAAGGGATTTTTTTCACATTTATCTTCATCTTTAATCGTGTTTTGTCGTATCACCATAATGGCCGAAAACACACAGGATATGTTACTAATATGTGAACAGTGAACAAACTGTGTGATCAACCATAACTTTCTTATTTTGTCTGTGTTTCTAAATGGATTACCTGCACAAAGAGAGCAGTGAAACTGTATTGTGATAACATTTTATGTTACAAGCCTTACGTAAGTCGAAGATTTTTGTTCAAAATTTCAAGTTATCTTTTTTTCCGTGTACATGTTATCTGTTATAACATAAACATAAAATAAAATTAGCTAGAAAGGCATATGGATTTATATGGTTCATCCAATGTACTTTAATTTGATATATAATATGTTATACTTAACTCATGATTAGACACACATTGTCAGTAGATGTAAGTTATGTATGTGTAAATTTTTGGGGCTTAAAAATAATTCTGTCGAGAGCTGAAAATAATTACGTACTGAATCAGTTAAATGTTCTTGTGTGAGTGAAGTACATTTTATTCTAGACCTCACAGAGTTCTAGGTCACTGCTGAAAAGAAAACAAGGCTACTTGTACCTGCGCCTCATAACAGACAACTAAAGCGAGGCTACGGAAAACTCTAACAATCTCATAATCTACTACAAATTGTTAGGAAACCTTCTGTGGTAAAAGTACATTAAATACTTGACATCGGGATGGGGTGATAAATGTAACACATTCCCTGTGTTCAGTCTCCAGCAGGTGAGTATAGCAGATCAAAGAAAAAAAAAACGGACAACTCTAGAGATACCAATAAATGTTTTTTTTTTCTTTACACGTACACTGTGTAAATAAAATTGAGGAGACTGGTGTTACAATTATGAATTCACTGATTATTGTTTTAATAGAGAATATGTTATGTGGAGGCAAATCATGGATTATAAAATAGTAAAGCCAGGGGATTAATGGGAACCCAAGTTATGTGGTTTTACAGAGCAGTGTTACAAATCAGATGGACATTTAGGGAATAAAAGATGATATCCCGGTAGAAGGCAGCGTTTAGGATCAGCGAAAAGAAGAGATGGTACGTTCGTCTTCTACCTTGGCTGTAGAGGTTTGCAAGGGAGAACGCCATACTATCTTATCATCTCTCTTTCTCTTGGTCTTTGTGCAGTCTAGTCCTCGTTCTTTCAGAGATTGTTTAATGTTGTTCTCCTAACGAACTTTACGTCGTTCTGGAGATCGAAATCTCTGGCTCTTAGTTTCCCATACTTGTTATGGTAGTCGATCTAACTCTATTCTGCATTCATGGGCAAACCATCGTTATTGGGACTATTCCAATTGGGTCTGCAAGGGCTGGGTTTTGAGGCACTTATGTATCTTAACCATGTTTCTTCTTGTTACTTCAGATACCTTACTCAGATATCTCATTGGAGCTGGCTTTTGTGAGTTGCAGTCATTATCCATGACTCGCATCCATATCGCAAGACTGGAACACAGGTAGAGCGGTATACAGCCATTTTCGCGTTCTTCCCAATTTTGCTTTTGCTGTGGAATTCTCGATTTATGCCCTGAAAAAGTCTCCCAGCTATCGCTCTTTGGGTAGCCAACTCTTCTTTGATGCCTCATTTTCTGTCTATGACAGCTGTAAAGTATTTAAAGTGGATGACCTTCTCTAAGATCTGTTCAACTCTTAAAGTAGTAACAAAGCTATGTCATCAGAAAGGAATAACCGAAACCAGTAGAAAAAGTAAAAAAATAAACCCCAAACTAATATTCAATTCTTGCCATATAGATACAAGTAAGCTTCTGAACAGCACAACAAAATTAACTATTAACCAGTAACAGTTCCATTGTAAGGAATAATACAGAAAAGAACGTATTATATAAAAAAGTGTTGATGTAACCAACACTTACATGCACATAGTAAATGGTTGAAAGAGGCGTGCTACTCAAAAGAAAGTAGTAAACATCAAAACTTAAACAAATAAGAAGTGTTCTGTCAGAAGAATCTAATGCCTTGTTTCTTTCCGGAAAATCACGATGGTTTTTGTATTTTGAGCTGCCGATTACCAACTCTCCTTTCCTCAGCTCTTTCTTCCAGACTTGTATGTTGGATTGCAGATCTGCCTCTGATTTAGCATCAGGGCATCATCGTTGGCATGTTACGTCACCTGAATATTTACAGACCGGCCTCATCTTTTAGTACCCCACTGACTACTTTCTTGTCCTCTCCTTACATGCTTTGATGACATCTGTCATGAAGTCTGAATCATATCTCTGCATCTTTCAAAAAATTATCATCGTACAAACCCTGTGGATGTAACTGACCAAAAAAACGCCAGCTTGGTATAAATAGTGTCTGAAGGTACGCTAGAAATGGAGGAAACGAAAGTGTAGATGTGGACGATTTTTTCAGAAGGCAGTGTGCAAATAATCATGGAGTACCTAGTTAAAGAAGGACCCATTTCAATAATAGGGATCATTAGCCTTAGGCAGACAGCAATAGATTCACTGGATATGTTGCAGAGCTGAAGGTATTATGAATAGAAGACAGTGGAACATGAACCATGTTGTGTTTTTCCCAGTTTTGGCTGCTCCACTGAATAGTCGGATAAACTATAGGATAAAATGGATATCTAAAGTGATCGAGCTCATTTGTATGAGCCCAATAAACGTATGATGGAGGACATCGGTGCAGAAATATGGGTTCCATAATTATTTTAGATTTACTATCTGAGCACATACTATCTAGAGAAATCGGATCCAACACGAAAATAAAAATCTTCAACTCAAATGTGAAGTCAGTCCTATTGTATGGCTCTGAGACATGGAGAAAAACAAAGACAACAACCAAAAAGCTACAGACTTTCATAAATGGGTGCTTGCGTAGAATAGAGGGATTAAAATGGTATGACAAGGTTACCAACGTGGAACTGATGACAAGAACTAGAAAAGTCCCAGTGGAACAAGAGATGAGAAGAAGACGATGGCGATGGATAGGACACACACTGAGGAAACCTGTTGATAGCATTACAAAGCAGTTCTTGTTTTGGAACCCCCAGGGTGAGAGAGGCAGAGGTAGACCAAGAAGCACATGGAGAAGAGAGCTGGAAACAGAGATGAAAATAATAAGGAGAACGTGGAAAGAACTTGAGATGATGGCACGTGACAGGAGGATTTGGCATGTGTTTGTTGAAGGCCTATGCTTCTTTGGGAGTGGAGGGTTATAGATAGATCTAAGCACATCTTGTCTTGGCTTCACGATTGTGGATGCATGCAAACGTACCTTGGCCCAGTTGTCACCTCGTACATGCGCAAGGCCATTATAAGAGGGGAGATAACGAATGACACAGATACACTCGCCACCTAATTCAAACTATAGACACAGAACACAGTATTTATATCACCTCCGTTGCCATCTGGAGAAGTGTGAGCAGACTGTGTAATCATTAAAAGCCTGTCTGTGATTGAGGGTAAGCGAGATGTTAATTAAATATATATATATATGAAAGTGACCCATGATTTTTTTTTGCATTCCATTAAAATTTATTTGAAAAATTAACAAAGAACAAAGAAGAAAAGATCTTGTAGATAAATAAATTATAAATTGTACTCATAGTCTTCAGGGAATTATTTAAATTTGGTTTAAAGTTCTTGTTGTGTAGTTAAATTACCCCTAGCAGAGTCATTATCTGAGGTTAGTCTGGAGAGGAGCCCATAGGTCTCTAAGATAATATAGTACCATCTCATCTAGGAACCTATACAGCTTGACTATACCTTTGATGTCGATACACCATTACTCTTTTCAGAGAATGGGGTATTTCTAGTAAGACCAGTCTCTTATCTGGCACTATCCTGGTATCATCTGCTACATCTATTTGTCCAGGTAAAATCATCATCATTATATATTTCCTCTCGCTACAACATCGTCCATGAGGAGTGTGAAACAATATAGTAACATAATACGAGTATCTCCCTGTCTTTCACCAGTGGTGGTCCTGAACTCTTTCGACTTTTGTCATCACACATTTTCTGAAAGTCTTGTAGAATCTCGGTTGTAGCAAGTGTAATTTGCTGGGGAGGTTAAGATGGTGTTCCTAAAAGAAAGAATGCTGTGTCTGTGTTAACCGCGTGAGTTCAAGCACATGTAAGCCCCTGACTCTAAAAGATGATGATGATGTATTTGCAGGGAGCCTAACGCTACCTCCCTAGATCTCACACGGTCTATATTTTTAATCCAGTGTCTGGTGTATGATGTGCCTAATGTCTAGGGGAGAAATGAAAATGATGGTACATCAACACAATACACTTTAACTCACTATAAGTAAATAAATAAGGCAGTGGTTAAAGTTTTCTTAAAAATGGAATATTTTTTTCTTTTTACAATTTAATCTGCCTGTCCCGCCATCTCTTTTGGACAGGTCTTTGAAAATGAGGACAAGATAATTTACATATAATGATTAACTAAAATGTTTGGACAATTTGTCCGATAAGCATAATGTCACTATATATTTCCTGTTGGGGTATTCACAGATTACAACTTTATTAGGTATCAGTGGTTGTCATTTGTTAGGAGGGGCTGTAGTTTCATCGTGCCCCCTATAAGTCTGGTTATACTTTGGAAATACACTTTTTGTATAAATGAAGTGTCAGATATCCCCAGATGCTAACACATCACCTGGGATTCTTGAAATGATGAAAATATTTCAGTATGTCGATGCAGAAACTCTAAATCGATCAGCCTCCACAAGCTCCTTCAGGTTACACTTTTGTAAGGAGACTTTCTGCTGAATATTCACTCATCAGGTTTCCTGTTACCGGCTGGCAACAGGAAATAAAACCTTTGCAATTAAAAAGACACGCTGGCCTTTTCATATCTGATCACACTTATTTTTCCCTAAGTATACATGATAGAATGGGTTCAACCTCGTGTGCATATACAAGTGCACCAGCCCCTAATTTATATGACTCACACTTTTCTGTGACCGCCCCTCAGGTCCCTATGGCAGATACGCCACTGTACTTTTACATAGTTTGCCTCAATACAATAACATGGAGTAACCACATCTTTTCTTTTGGTATGATGTTCTTTTTTTCTTCTATTATCACTATAATACGCTCTAGGCATGTTGAAGAGTGTTCATAGAACACATGAGGCTTACTAATATCTTCTTATACAATAATATTCAAAACAAAATCATCACAAAATGCAATAGTCAGATACAGTTCAATGTGAGGACTCAATAATGTCTGCTCCCGGCATGTCCTTCACTTTCCCCACTAGCATTATCTAACTTTTTCAGTTTTATCAAGCATATTAATACATAAAGCATTCTTACCACGATTTCAAAGAAATATGTCACAAATAACGCTGACTGGCTAAGAATTGCCTCAGTTTTTCTCTGCCCTTCCCAGACTGTAAATTAAGTATTTATTTTACAAATTAACATAGCTGATCTCAGCGTATTTGATAGAAAAATTTGTTGTCAACTGGCGACGAGCATTGAAAGCCTTCTGCTAATATTTATTAGTACTGGCCAATGGAAAGCTTGCAACTACCAGAATTCAAATGTAGTTTTTGAAAAAGCCAAAACAAAACTCCAAACAAACTCTGTGTCTGGCAGTCCATTGGTCAGTCTGCGTTAGTTATGCCAATACAAAAAGAAGTTTAGTTGGGGTTAACATTTTCCTACCTCCCGACGTTTACTCCTATACTCTTAAACTACCCAGTCGCATTTGCCTTACTCCGATGCCTCTCTTCTAAGCTTTGTACCCACTAAGGTTACCAAAAAAACAAGCAAGGTCGATCGTGCGTTTGTCAGTCTGTATTTAAATATGTGGTTTTATGACAATATTTTGGCTGTTAGTTGGACTATAGAGTAAATGAAAACATATTATTTGTCAGGAGACACTTTGGCATCCGAATATATAAGTTTTATGGACAGTTTCATTATAGTTTAGATTGTCAGTTTTTGTATCTGTAAATTGTCCATTACAATTTTTACCCAGGTCGGCCATCTTCCCCCTCATCTCTGTAGCAATTTTTTATTTTTCAAATAAACCAACTTGTTTGGGTGACGTCCCAAATACACAGCGCGGCGAGAATTTAAACTGTCTGTATGGTTATATCGGCTGGCTTTGCCAACAGTGTGTATATAGTATTAGTCTGGGACTCAAGACGCAGCAATAGAGACCGCAGTCAGCGACTCATAGCTTGACTGCCTGCGTCAGGACCAGCGAATAAGAGCTGGTCAAGACCACACTCCACCTCCACGTGGTGGTCCTGGAAACAGTCTGCAGCAGTGCAGTCTGGCTGAGCGAGTGTGGATCGAAATGGGAAGGCAAACCCGGTCCTAAAAAATGCCGTGCAGAAGTCGGATGTGTCGACCGAAAGGTGCAGATATCACAGCTTTGGCGTAAACAGACACAACGCAACCACCGTCCTTTTCAGGACGAACGAGGAAGAAGAAGTATTAGTTTCGCGTGCAGAACGAAGCGGGTTTTGCAAGGCGGTTGGTAGCATTTGCGTTAATTATTACTGTTGTCTCGTGTTACACTACCGAAAAATGTAAGAAATCTTACAATCAAAGCGTTAAAGTTAATGTATTTCGTTAATTCAGACAGCCGTTTGGCTTCACCCTTGTGGCAGATCGTTAATTATAAGTCTTGCCGCAGTCTCTAGCATTAGGGAAAAATGTTTAAAATGTTTATTTGTACGTTCTCGAAACCGAAACTAAAAAGCGTGTTAGATTTTTACGGCGGGTCATTGTTTTATAGGCTTTTCCACTGCACTAAAAGCATCGGCCTGTTGGCGTTGGAGACGCTTATAGTCAGACACATACGGGCTGGGTTATTTATTTATTATAGGACTATAATATTACTGAAATAAGCGATTATCTCACAGATTTCGCTACACACCTCCCTTCCTAAAACATGCATCCATTGCAGGTTACAATCTGTGAGATAACGTAGCGCAAATGAAGTCCTACATTTCTTTTTTCTGATTTTCATCACAAGGATGTCTACTCAAAAAATCTGCACCGACGTTCTGAGGGCCGGGAATATATTCAATCAGAAATGAATATGGCTGTAATAATAATGACCATCTTAATAATCTGGCATTTTCATGCTTGGCTTGTGATAGGAATACGAGAGGTAAATGATCTGTTTGGACCACAAATGTCCTGCCATATAGATAAATCTGAAATTTTCTTATAGCCCATATCAAAGCTAGACATTTATTTTCACTTGTTGAATAATTTTTTTCCGCTTTGTTCAACTTGCGGCTTGCATAAGCGACTGTGTTCAATTCTCCATCTTGTGAGGAGGACCTTTACAACAATGTAGCGCCCAGGCGCACATTGCTTGCGTCACATCTCACGACAAATTCTTTATTCAAGTCAGGCAATTGCAATACTGGCCTGCTTGTGAGTTTTTCTTTTAACACCTGGTACGCCAATTCACACTGTGCTGACCAATTAATTGTATCAGGTTGACCCTTTCGAGTTAAATCCGTCAGAGGAGCACATATAGAGTTAAAATGTTTAATGTACTTTTGGTTGAAACCACACAACGACACAAAAGATCGCACATCTTTCTTTGTTTGTGGCCTCGGTGCTCTTTTCAGTTTTTCCAGATTCTTGGGGTCAGGGTCATGCTACCTTGATGTACAGTATGTCCCAAGAATTCCAATTTTTTACACCCAATACAACATTTTGTTGGTCTAGCAGTCAAGTTAGCCTCTCTGAGTCTATCAAACAGCATATTCAAAGAGTTAACATGTTCCTCAAAAGTTTCAGTAGCAATAAGTATATCATCCATGAAATTCGAGGTACATGGATTTTTCAGGGGATCCAACAATTTTCGCATCATCCTAGAAAACACACTCGGGGCATTTTTCAATCCAAACGGTAGCATGTTGAATTCATAATGACCTTCCGAGGTGCTAAATGCTAAGTAAGGTCGAACCTCAGGCTTTACTGGAATTTGATAATAGCCTTTGCTAAGATCCACCTTGGAAAAATATTTTGCCTTGTTCAGCCTGGCAAAACGTTGAGTAGTATCAGGTAATGGATCCACCCGATCTTCTGTGACAGCATTCAGTTTCCTGTAATCGATGCACAGTCTATGTTCTCCCGATGGTTTTCGCAACAAAACCACACAGGAACTATAAGGAGACTCACTGTGAGAATTAATCCCTTCCTAAAACAAATAATCTATCTCCTCTTTCAAAGCTTTTTTCTTAGCGAACGGAATAGAATAAGGCTTCATACAGATGGGTGTTGGGTCTAGTAGTTTCATATCATATTCCATCAAATTTGTGTGCCCCGGCTTATCCGTTAACACGTCTGTATGTTTCTCCAGGACCTTTTGAATCTTCTCCCTCTGTTCTTTTGTCTGGTGATTACTGATTTTCCCCTGTGCAAACGTTTCACTGGGTTTCAGTGGATATTCAACTGAGGTGAGAGGATCATTTTTCATTTCGGTGGCGATAGACAAGGCCATTAAGTGTGTTCCTTCCTGGATTTGTCTGTCCAGATATTTCTTCAAAAGGTTCACATGATAGACTTTTTCCTTTCCCTTCTTGTCTATCTTATAATTGGTTCTGGATACCTTTTCCAAAACTGTATAGGGACCTTGCCATCCGATTTGAATTTTATTGCTGCTGCCTGGTAATAGAAGAAGCACCTTCTCCCCTACAGCAAGCTCCCTATCCTTCGCTTTTTTGTTATAATAAGAGCATACTTTTTCCTGGCTTGTCTCAAATTATCATTTGCCAGTTTCCAACTAGTTTTTAAACGAGTGGTCAGTTCGTTCACATATTGATATGATGAGGTAACAGTCTCTTCTGCCTTCTCATCTGTCTACGTCCTTAACAATGCTTCTAGTGGACCTTTATTGGCCTCCCAAATAACAGGGTTGCGGGTGCCATCCCGGTTGAATTATGTGGAACTTCCTGTGGCGGGAGGTTTTATTTGGCTCTAAGATCAGTATAGTACTGACAATTACAGAAATAGAATTTCTGCAGAAAATGGTGAAGTCCCAGTGTCTGAGAGAACTACTGGTATCACAAATTAGTTACGGCTGTGAATGATCTGATCTCGAAAAATTAGTAGAGAGGAGACCGACATAACTTGCCACCTCCGCTGTGTAACTAACTGTGATATTAAGACAAGGAAACAGATTTTACTTAACAATGATAAAATTGACAAGTCTTCAAATACAATTTCTTTATTATTTATTTAGTATAAACACTATCTACTCTTGTGCTGAAGGGTGAATGTTGAAAAATGGAATGTAATGAATTTGGAAGTTTACATATGATTTACAAATATATATATATATATATATATATATATATATATATATATATATATATATATATATATATATATATATATATATATATATATATATATATATATATATATATATATATATATATATATATATATATATATTATATATATATATATATATATATATATATATATATATATATATATATATATATATATATATATATATATATATATATATATATATATATATATATATATATATATATATATATATATATATATAGATATATATATATATATATATATATATATATATATATATATATATATATATATATATATATATTACAACAAGTTTTCCAATTGTAGGAACAAAAATTGTATCAGCTGAGCTGTTATTCAATTATAGTACATGCATCAGCTGTGCTGTTAATTAAGGATATAACACTTATCAGCTATGTTGTTATTTTTGTCTCTTGCTATGCTAATTCACTTTCTCATCACTGACAGTTTCTATGCTCACAATGCTGACAGAAATGGTACTAATGTGTACTCATCTCTCTAAGGTCTGTTCTTCTTTGTTTGGTTCACACAACATCGGCTGAGTATCGTTCCTTTAGCCCACTCAAGACTGAGGGGGACCAAAGATGTAGAGTCAGGACAAAAAATAGTGGCTAATTTCTGTCCTCAAGCCCACCTATTTCTATTGTATATGATATAAGCGTGTCTCAGTGTCTGCATGTAGGATGAATGACAACATGGCTCAGTATGATTTAGCAATGCGAGACAAGACAGGTGTCCACTTGCACAACATTCTTTTTGATAAACTAATACATGGATACATTCAATAATATAGATTCAATACATGAATACATTTAATACATGAATACATCCCATAATATAAATCAATACATGAATAAATCCAATAATATGTACACCTAGGTGTGATACAACAATGTCCTTCCCCCTATAATATACCACGCCCTCTCTGACAAGTGATATACTAGCTGGTAACATATATCCTAACAATATCGTTATGTTCTTATGATAGGAGTATATGAGACGAGGACTGTTTGGTTATATCTCAGGTGGGAGTTATATGGGACAATAGATTGGAGTTAGATGAGACAATAGATTGAGTCCTAACAAGGACTGTTTTGGTTATATTGCAGTTGGTCTGAGATAATAGAGTGAAGTTATAGGAGACAATAGATTGAGTCCTAACAAGGACTGTTTTGGTTATATTGCAGTTGGTCTGAGATAATAGAGTGAAGTTATAGGAGACAATAGATTGAGTCCTAACAAGGACTGTTTTGGTTATATTTGCAGTTTGGAGTTATCTGAGACAATAGACTGAAGTTATAATCTGACAATAGATTGAGTCCTAACAAGGACTGTTATGGTTATATTTGCAGTTGGTCTGAGATAATAGAGTGAAGTTATAGGAGACAATAGATTGAGTCCTAACAAGGACTGTTTTGGTTATATTTGCAGTTTGAAGTTATCTGAGACAATAGACTGAAGTTATAGACTGACAATAGATTGAGTCCTAACAAGGACTGTTATGGTTATTTTTGCAGTTGGTCTGAGATAATAGAGTGAAGTTGTAGGTGACAAGAGGTTGAAGTATGAGTCCTATTAATCTTCGTCTTCATCAATCATATACATTCATAGTGAACCAAAAATATATTAAATATATACAGGTGTAGGTAGTATAATGACACACAACAAATACCAACATTATATGCCTGCTGAAATCCTTTTTTCCTAAAGGTTATCGTAAATATATTTACCCTCTAAGATTCAAATAGGCCAGTTTTTTTTTACTCGACTTTAGCGAAGCAGGCTGCAGGTCGATGCCCTCAGGTAAGCTATAAATCAAAGTTGACAGCTCCTCTTCAGTCGGTCGGTATCTCTGGCTTCGTGTCGGGTTGCGTGCGTTTGCATAAAATTCCGCTCGATTATATAGGTAGGTGAATGCTTAAGCAAAGCTTATGGTTGGTTCCTGGCGGAGCAAGCTGATTGGTTTCTGACAGTTTCGTCTCATGCCCCGTACAGCCTAATTTTATTCAGTTTTAGTCCGCCATCTTGCGTGAACAAGATGGTCGTTAATTTATTCTGTCTCAGAGACTGGTGAACGTTGCTTGTTGATTGGTTGAAGCAAATCTGTATCTCGACATAGTGATTAACAAAGTAGTGGGTTACACTCGTTTCACGACACTTCCCGATACGCAAACAAGGCAGCGGGCAAGTATTGGTCCCACGTATCAGGTTTCTCATGTGCCAGCTTTCTCAGGATAGAAATGAGAGTCCCATTGAACCTCTCTACCTGGCCGTTCCCTTGGGGGTGATACGGACTACAATGAAAGTGCTTGGCTTGAAATAACCTAAAAACTTCTTCTGTTAGTTTCCCCTTGAACTGCGAGCCGTTATCAGTCAAGATTTGATGCGAGAATCCTAACCTCGTGAATATAGTTAGTAATGCCTCTGCCACATGTTTCGAATCGATTGAGGACAGAGCTACCGCCTCTCCCCACATAGAACAAGTGTCCACCAGAGTAAGGATGTAACTGTTCCTCCTCTTGGTCCGAGTGAGAGGTCCCACAATATCTACGGCAACTCTCTCAAAAGGGGTTCCCACTATGGGCATTTCCCCTAGAGTTGCTGGAGCAGTCCAATGCTTTGGAGCTACTCTCTGACATTCTGGACAGGATTTTACATATCTCTTTATATCCTCCGTTATCCCTGGCCAGAAAAAATGACAAGCTATACGCTGTCCTGTTGCGCTAATCCTCATGTGAGCACTGAAAGGGATAGCATGACCTAACTCCATCACCTTTTCCCTATATGAACTGGGAAGGACCAGCTGTCCGTGACCAGCTAAACCAGTGCCGACCTTCCTATATAACAATTTATTCTTCATATAAAATTCTCCTTTATTAGGAGGAGTATGGCTCTTTGGGAGTTTCTTATAACACGGCTTCAGTGACCTATCTTCAGCCTGTGCCTTCCTCATCTCCTCTGGATGAGTATTTATAGGTTCATCTTCTTCCTTTCTGGATTGTGATCGGGTCTGGACTGCTGCCAAGACCACAGGTCTCTTGGGATTCCCCAAGAAGACATAACGACACCCCAATATCAGAGGGTAGATGGGTGCGTCGATCACTGCTGCTCTGAGTACACCTTCCACATAGCGAGTTTTTACATTTATTCTTGCAATGGGAAGTGTCATGAGTGGTAGGTCCTTGGTCGCCCCTTGTATCTCCACTGTTTCTGTGGTATACTGATCTGGGTTCACCAAGTGCGAGCTCACGACAGAATCAAAATCTAAACCGGTATTATAGAGGCACCTAATGTTGACATCATTGCATACAACATCCTCACAAACTGGGGGGTGATAAGGTTCCTGCTGTCCAGCAGGGTTGTCCTCTACTTCTTTGTTTCCCTTTTTCATAGCAGCAAATCCAGCAGGTTTACATTTACAAAATTTAATGTCATGTCCCTCTCTCTTACAATATCTACAATATAATCTACCTTGATGAAAAGGTTTTCTTTCATCATACTTTCTGTCATTGAAAGGTGAGGTTTTATTTTTATAATCATTTCCAGGCCTATCAATGTTTTGCTTACCTCTGTTGTCAAATTTATTATAGTTTTGTGGAGCCTTATAATGATCTACTTGTTTCTTTTTGGCGCCAGCTACCTCTGCCTGGGCTGCCTGATACCTCTCAGCGACATTAATTAAATCACCCAGCCTCTCCGCGCCCTGTTCCATGAGAAACTTTCTCATGTCTGGAGCCATGGACTCTCTCAACTGTTCTATGAGTATCATCTCTTTGAGATATTGGGTTTTCCCCAAAGTAGCCCATTTCTCCTAATACGTTTCTAACCGGGCGGAGAACTGGTGATAGGTCTCACCTGACAGTAGCTTGGCATTTCTAAATTTTTTTCTATAAAACTCTCCGTTCTTTTCGTATCTTAACAAAAGAGCCTGCTTCAACATGTCATAATTGTCTTGGTCATCCCTGCTCATTTTGGAAAAAACTTCATAAGCTGTTCCCCGAAGACCTTGAGACAACTTTACGCCCCATCTTTCTCTTTCTAACCCATAAGTAGTGGCTAATACTTCATATCTGCTCAAATATGACTCAATGTCATCATCTTTTTCTACAAAATAATCTAGGTGGAACCCCATGGCTGAGTTGGAGGCCCCCTGACTAGCAGTAGCATCAGAGGTAGAGGTTCTGTGACCATTGTCCGGAGCAGGGCCTTGCAACTCTAACTCCCTTAGTTTCAACTCATGCTCCCTCAGTAATCTTTTCTCTTGTGCTTCTGCTTCCCTCTCGGCAGTCAATCTCTTTTCTTCTGCTTCCAATTTTCTCTCTTCAAATTGGAGCCTCTTAATCTCAGCCTCTCTATCCAACTCTAATTTCTTAATCTCCCTAGCCTCTTCTAACTGTATTTTCCTTTCCTCTGCTAACCTATGTTCTTCCCTAGCAATGAACGTATCACATTCTGAGGTGACATAGTCAATCAAGACTTGACCTTCCATATTCATTTCTCTGGCAGTCTGCACAGCAGCAGAGCGAAACTTGGCCAAATCTGCCATCTGACAAATACAACAGTGTTCTAACTTAATTTCTAAATAGGTACAAATTTAATTAAATAATTCCAGGTTCTGACACTTCATTAAATTCCAAAATCTTGGGCAATAGTAATTATGGGGATTCCCTGGGTAAATAAAATTTTTGTTAATGCTAAAACCCAGACCCCAATGTATGTAGTACTAGGAGAAATTCAAATCCCGGTCAAACCTACCAATATATGTAGCAAGTGTAATTTGCTGGGGAGGTTAAGATGGTGTTCCTAAAAGAAAGAATGCTGTGTCTGTGTTAACCGTGTGAGGTCGAGCACATGTAGGCCCTTGACTCTAAAAGATGATGATGATGTATTTGCAGGGAGCCTAACGCTACCTCCCTAGATCTCACACGGTCTATATTTTGGCTCTAGTGTCTGGTGTATGATGTGCCTAATGTCTAGGGGAGAAATGAAAATGATGGTACATCAACACAATACACTTTAACTCACTGTAAGTAAATAAATAAGGCAGTGGTTAAAGTTTTCTTAAAAATGGAATATTTTTTTTCTTTTTACAATTTAATCTGCCTGTCCCGCCATCTCTTTTGGACAGGTCTTTGAAAATGAGGACAAGATAATTTACATATAATGATTAACTAAAATGTTTGGACAATTTGTCCGATAAGTATAATGTCACTATATATTTCCTGTTGGGGTATTCACAGATTACAACTTTATTAGTTATCAGTGGTTGTCATTTGTTAGGAGGGGCTGTAGTTTCATCATGCCCCCTATAAGTCTGGTTATACTTTGGAAATACACTTTTTGTATAAATGAAGTGTCAGATATCCCCATATGCTAACACATCACCTGGGATTCTTGAAATGATGAAAATATTTCAGTATGTCGCTGCAGAAACTCTAAATCGATCAGCCTCCACAAGCTCCTTCAGGTTACACTTTTGTAAGGAGACTTTCTGCTGAATATTCACTCATCAGGTTTCCTGTTACCGGCTGGCAACAGGAAATAAAACCTCTGCAATTAAAAAGACACCCTGGCCTTTTCATATCTGATCACACTTATTTTTCCCTAAGTATACATGATAGTATGGGGTCAGCCTCGTGTGCATATACAAGTGCACCAGCCCCTAATTTATTTGACTCACACTTTTCTGTGACCGCCCCTCAGGTCCCTATGGCAGATACGCCACTGTACTTTTACATAGTTTGCCTCAATACAATAACGTGGAGTAACCACATCTCCTTTGGTATGATGTTCTTTTTTTCTTCTATTATCACCATAATACGCTCTAGGCATGTTGAAGGGTGTTCATAGAACACATGAGGCTTACTAATATCTTCTTATACAATAATATGCAAAACAAAATCATCACAAAATGCAATAGTCAGATACAGTTCAATGTGAGGACTCAATAATGTCTGCTCCCGGCATGTCCTTCACTTTCCCCACTAGCATTATCTAACTTTTTCAGTTTTATCAAGCATATTAATACATAAAGCATTCTTACCACGATTTCAAAGAAATATGTCACAAATAACGCTGACTGGCTAAGAATGGCCTCAGTTTTTCTCTGCCCTGCCCAGACTGTGAATTAAGTATTTATTTTACAAATTAACACAGCTGATCTCAGCGTATTTGATAGAAAAATTTGTTGTCAACTGGCGACGAGCATTGAAAGCCTTCTGCTAATATTTATTAGTACTGGCCAATGGAAAGCTTGCAACTACCAGAATTCAAATGCAGTTTTTGCAAAAACCAAAACAAAACTCCAAACAAACTCTGTGTCTGGCAGTCCATTGGTCAGTCTGCGTTAGTTATGCCAATAAAAAAAGAAGTTTAGTTGGGGTTAACATTTTCCTACCTCCCCCCGTTTACTCCTATACTCTTAAACTACCAATCGGATTTGCCTTACTCCGATGCCTGTCTTCTAAGCCTCGTCCCCACTAGGGTTACCAAAAAACAAGCAAGGACGATCGTGCGTTTGTCAATCTGTATTTGAATATGTGGTTTTATGACAATATTTTGGCTGTTAGTTGGACTATAGAGTAAATGAAAACATATTATTTGTCAGGAGACACTTTGGCATCTGAATATATAAGTTTTATGGTCAGTTTCATTAGAGTTTAGATTGTCAGTTTTTGTCTCTGTAAATCGTCCATTACAATTTTTACCAAGGTCGGCCATCTTCCCCCTCATCTCTCTAGCAATTTTTTATTTTTCAAATAAACCAACTTGTTTGGGTGACGTCACAAATACACAGCGCGGCGAGAATTAAAACTGTCAGTGTGGTTATATCGGCTGGCTTTGCCCACAGTGTGTATATAGTATTAGTCTCGCGTGCAGAACGAAGCGGGTTTTGCAAGGCGGTTGGTAGCATTTGCGTTAATTATTACTGTTGTCTCGTGTTACACTACCGAAAAATGTAAGAAATCTTACAATCAAAGCGTTAAAGTTAATGTATTTCGTTAATTCAGACAGCCGTTTGGCTTCACCCTTGTGGCAGATGGTTAATTATAAGTCTTGCCGCAGTCTCTAGCATTCGGGCAAAATGTTAAAAATGTTTATTTGTACGTCCTCGAAACCGAAACTAAAATACGTGTTAGATTTTTACGACGGGTCATTGTTTTATAGGCTTTTCCACTGCACTAAAAGCATCGGCCGGCTGGCGTTGGAGACGCTTATAGTCAGACACATACGGGCTGGGTTATTTATTTATTATAGGACTATAATATTACTGAAATAAGCGATTATCTCACAGATTTCGCTACATCGGTATAACATAGAACACAGGAGCTGGAATATTCTTTATTGCCAAGCAGCACCAAAGTTTGCTCCGTGGGACGTCTTCTCAAAATAAAAAAAATAAAAAAACAAACAAAGATGCATCTCATCGTTATATTCAATGGCATTTTTACTCAGTTGCCTGAGTGTGAATATGAGGTTCTGAGTTTTTCGGTTGGCTCAGAAACCACAGTGGACTTCGCCTATTTTGTGATGCAGCCAGTCGTCTGAGTGTCTGCTCCAGTATTCATGGTTCAGCCAGGCGTCTGAGTGTCTGCTCTAGTGTTCTAGATTAACTTTTATCAGGGACACTAAGAAAGGGATATGCTTCTATAATTTCCACATTGTCGGTTGTCACCCTTTCTGAATGAGCGCGTTGTTGTTGTGTACACGGGCTTCTCAGCTTTCCCTCATTTGCAGCCAACACCAAGTTGAAGACTTCCTTAGTATTATCAATACTTTGGATGTAGGCTTTTCCTGATGATCTTCGACCAGTTAACCTACTGAGCTGTCTGGGAGGATTATGGAAAGTATTATAAAGTCAAGATTACTTAAACGTCTGAAAAAATACCATCAGCGTGATAATGCAGTCAGCTTTAAGGAAAAACCGTAGCACCCAGGACCAGCTATTGTATCTAGCCCAGGAAGTAGAAAATGCCCTTCACGAGAAGAAAAAAGTACTGGCTGTTGCTTTTGGACCTGACAATAGCTTTTATTAATGTATGGAAAGAAGAACTTCTTCTTAAGATGCTGAACAACCAAACTGAAGGTCTAACGTTCAACAGCAAAAGTTCAACTTAATGGAACATTGAGCCATCGAGTCGCTCTTCAACAAGGTTTATCCTAGAGGAGTTATCTCACCTAAACTCTGTATCATTTAAATAAACGACATGAGAGTCGCGCTGATGTAATGGTTACAACGTTGCGCTGTCGATCAGTTGTTTAAGGTTCAAGCCCGGGCGTGGGCATTTGAAGAGGGTCATCGACCAGGATTTTGACTGAATAACCTGAACGGCTCCTGAGATAAACCCTTTGTTGATGGGAAGGAGCGAAACTCCTAACCGGGTTGGAAGGAAAGTCCACAGGCTCCCCAGCCTTGCAAAGACTTGTCATTGGGCCGAAGGGCTGAAATCCCAAGTGCCGCTGGTTAAGAGAAAATAATAAATAAATAAAAGATATTGCAGATAAACTGTCCAGGCGTATCTCTATGGCTCTACATGCTGACGATTATGTGGCCTGGTGTGCTACATAACACTTGTCTACTGCAAAGTTCAGGATGCAGGCAGCACTAAATACCATTTGTAATTGAGCATCTTACTGGGGAGTACAAATTGACCTCTCCAAGACTGTATCATTGCTGCTTCTCGCTGTAAAATTTCCAAGAAAAGGTCAAATTGCAAATAAAAGGGAGTGAACCTCCATATGACGAGAGTCAAATATACCGGAATGGAACTGTTAATTGATTATGATAAGCCAAACTACTGCCATGAAAAATATCTATCACGGAATTTATTGAAATAAGAAAGAAAGGCCACCTGGACCTCCGACGACTAAATACTTTTGCTCAGGAGATGATTGAAGGAACGTATAAAGCCAAGAAATCGAACCATGTATACACAAATGGATCCGCAGAGGGGGCAGTAAAGAATGGCGGAGGAGGCACTTTTGTCAGATTTATAGATTAGAAGATCATCCGTAAGGTCTTCCCTACCAGAAAGATCTCCGATTTCAAGGAAGATGCAATGTCCCTGATGAAATAAAGATTTCGTTCGTTCGTTCGTTCGTTCGTTCCCTAAGGCAAGCTTTGAGAATACTCACTATAGCAAATCAGCAGTACCAGCTAAGATAGTAATCGTTATTGACAGTAGATCACTATTAGAATCAATACAGAACTTCAGAAATAAAAACATGATGCAAGAGATAAAAAAGAACGTAAAGGACCACGTTACACGCCCGTTGAGGCATATTGGGAATATGATGTTAGCCATATCGGCACACTAAGGGTCATATGGTAAGCATCACGCCGACCGCCTTAACCTTCCCAGAGTTGCTCTGGCACCCAATTCTTGAGACTGGGTCGACACTGGAGCCGTTTGTAGTCTAACATATTTCACCTCAACTGGGGATCGAACCATGGATCATCGAGCTAGAAAACCAGTACACTTTATGTTGCATGAGATCCGATCTGTGCTTAACATCATGCAAAGACCGTGAACCATTCCCTGTCAGTGGTTACCCTCCCATTGGAAATTAACGGAATTGACAACACAGATGCTTTATCTGGAAGTGGCAGTAAAATAAAACAGTTCGGCCACCAATTGTCTTATCGAGAAGCTAAAACATCGTCAACAACAAGTAGAAATTCCTGTGGAAAAAGGAAAGTGATATATACAATAAAAATGAGCCATTCTACCAGCTTAATGGACAGCAGCAGACCATCATTTTCCGCCAGAGAACTGGATACTGTAGCACATTTGGGATAAATACCTGTCGTAGATTTGCGATAGGTGAATTAAGTCTTAGATTTGTCCCTTCTGAAAAGAAAATAGAAACAGGTGATAGCTAAGGGAGAGATTCTGTAAATTTTATTTATCATAAGAAAATTTACCACAACACCCAAAGGTAAATATCAAGCATATAAAATACATATGACGTGATGAATACCTAAAAGGATAATAGACTATAGACCCATAGGTGTAATCTTTTCCCTCGATGTTTAGCCCACGATCCCGTTAGAAGAAAAGTGATAGCCCCAAAGAGTCACGGATTTATACGCTATAGTCTAAGATTTCCCTCTAAAGTTAAGAACAGAAATGATACACTAATCTATCCTAAGAGGAAAATGTCATTTGCAACAAATTTGCATAAATGAAATTACAAAGTGGGTGCCTGAATATAAACATGAAAGAATCACTCGTTTTGCTTTCACTCTGTTCTTTCAGCAGGGGCCCCTGTCATACTTTCTTACCTACAATTTGATGTATGTCGCCTTCTGGCGCAAACTTCAGAACACTCCACTACCGTTTAATCTGTCTTTCTTTTGCTGAAGCGGATCCCAGCTCTGCAGATTTTGGTTTCATCCAAGGTTCCGGGGAGCGTCCTCTTCATGCGATATTTTTTTCAGATTAATGTTAGTGTCAATTTAATCAGCTCAGGTAAGAATTAGTTTAAGCGGGCTTACAGTGTCAGAATCACGAGGTTTCCCTTACTTAGGAAAAATGATAGGTTGTAACTTCTCTCAATAGAAAATTCTTGGTCACACCACAATTAGTCAAAATGTCGGACTGTTATTGGTTTGTAATTTTACTCTCCACAGGGCTGAATGTACATGATATTTAGGGAAGAAATATAATCAGGCTTGATAGGCCCAGTATATGCATTTAGTCTTAAAGTTCGTGAGATGGGTACTCTGTCTATTTCTGGATGCAAACACAATGCCAGACAGGTGTTAACTTGTAAACCCACGTGGTTAAAGATAAAAATGTTTCTTCTATGATTCTTCTCAGATGTACTAAACCCGCTGGTAGAAGTCGGGCTTTACCCAGTTTACTGTATAAAGAAAAAGCAACATATAAAATACTTAATCATAATACACACATATCCTAACCTACCCTCGCGTAAAATTAATATTCACTACGGTTATAAACTTAAATATAAAATGCAAGCGTAGAGCTTGTCTTTTCGTTTAAAACCCCCCTGAAATAATTATAGTCGTTTAAAAAAAACCAATCATCATGAATTAGAAATACGTACAGATTTCGTCAATACTCAATGATGAATCCGTGCAGTTATTAGTTGGTTAAAATATTCTCGACTGGTTACTAGCAATTTAATTAAATTTATTTATAGCTGCATGAGTTTAAGCTAGAAATTATAATTTATTTTGCTATCCACTGTAACGCGTAAACTAGAGAATATAACTGACTTATCATTTAATCACTCTGCACAGAAATTAAACTAGTGAAAAATGAAATAGGCGATCTACTACTAAATTACTCAACACTCCTAGTCAATATATTTACTTCAACACAGAACTACTATAAGGCAATAATTCTCGAACGCAAACTGAGAAATACTACTTAAAAAAGTGATTTCTAGGAACGTAGCTAGGTTATGTCTATAGAACTGTGGAGTCTGAATGATGGATCTCGAAAAGCTGGGGTATAAATATCTAAACTGACAAAGAATGCTACGATATTTCTCGAAAACCCGAATAAGCCCGTCTTAACACTTACATTAACTCAGATGTCGGCAATCAAACTGCCAGTGCGCGTTTTTTTACACCTTCTGCTACCTATGACCATTCCCAGCGATCCACGTGTTTCATCTCACACCTATCATCGAGAATAATTAACCATAGGCGAGCCGTGTCAGAGAAAAGTGATAGACGATTGTCTGCCTTCCTATCCCTGTCGAGAACGAATTAACACGATTCGATCTCATCAAGGACTTAGCTTAACAGCAATAAAAATGCGTTGCTAAATAAGAAAAGAAAAAGGTTAGAATTGCTAACAATCTAGCGTATGCGAAAAGAAAGGTAAAAAAATAGCGAAAGAAAGGTAAAAAAAGACAAACGCAGAATAATGACAAGATATCTGAAATTTATTAATCATATCTCTGCCACAATACCTTTGGTATCGATTCTAGCAGTGCAATTTTATTGTTAAATGAAACGCCGTGAGACCACTGCACAAGCCGAGACAAAATATGTCTAGGAAATATGGACGATATACAGAAACATTTGTTGTGTTATTGGTGGCATCGTTCGAATGGAATTATATTAAACAGGATGGATGAAACGTGATAAATCTTTCACCTTTGAACAGTGTATGTGTTATGATTAAAAGTCATAACGATTTTGTCAATATAATTAGGTACCTCGACAGGGCTCCTTGTTTGTTTATTTTATACGTAGTCATTTATTAATACAGGAAGTGACGTCATGCCTATATGGTGTATTTGGCAGACGTGAAACTAAAACTGCAGAAGTAAGAAGATTGTCTGCAAGCCTTCTACCATTGTGTGTCATGGCGAGTGGACGCATGTGTTTGAGCTCCTTTATTTAGATATCTTGTACATCCCAATGTTGTTCCATCACTTATACATCAAGATCTTCTGTGAGGTGTATCTAGTTATATTCATTTAAAGGGAGTATGGATTCTCAATGTCGAGTGTGATAAAATGATTAATAAAAAGTGGAAAATGAAAAGGACAGCGTTCCAGACATGAACGGACTGCCTGAAGTTTTATCGACGACTGCATATACTATGCCATTTATATATTGAGCTAAATTGTATTTCAAGTTGGACCTCGTGAAGTTTGAATAAAAATGTATACTGTCCACTTCGTCCATTGTGGCTCAAATAAGGGTGATTGAAATTGGCTGGTTTCATTGTCAAGATGTTTGCTACCCTAGAAGTGAACTTGACCTACAGGAACCATCCTGTCATTATATACTAACATTATCAAGTAAAAAGTCACGTAACAGCTATAGATGGGGGCCTCAAGCCGGGATTCTGATCAAAATATCTTCCAGTGATGTCTCAACAATTTTTTCAAGTCGGTGGATTACATTTTCTGCATGTGCAGAATACTTTTCAAGATGTCGGTGTCGGTCGTCTGCAAGCTGGTATTCTAGAACTAACCCTTTTAACTGCACTGCATTTGAATCGTCGTTTCCTGAGGCAGAGGCTGATGCCAGGAGGACTTTTTGCATGAAAAAGCATATAAGTAAATTTATTGATTCATGCAGTGTGAGGCTTGAAGATCTCTTTTGACAGAGTTCTTTCTTTTACATGTTATATGTATTTCTGTATCTACATGTATTGTGTTAGACGGGTTTGTTGGTGGGACCAATGAATTCTTTATATCTCATTGACGGTCGTGAATTCGTAGGCGTTCTTTAGTTTTTGTATCTGATTTTTTTTCAACTTAAGGGGCTGGCGAACATAACTGCGTGTTGTTGCCTTGAGTTAATTAACCGGATTCATTATTTGTCTAGTTGTAAAAGGTTCTGACATTTTATAATTTTGTATTTGTTGTCAAGTTAATTGTATTTTTTTGTGGTTTCTTCTCCATTATTGTTTGTAAATTTGTTTATCTAATCTTGCTATCCTTCAGTATTAGATGTAATATATGTTGTGAAATTGAGCTTGTATTGTTATAAGTGTGATAGAGCACATTTTCTTTTTCTACAATTCATAAATTTATGCCTTGTTTAATCATTAGTACTTTCTTCGGTTGGCTCTTTCAACTGTTATACTGTAATCTTGTTGGTATCTCTATTTTTTTTGCCCCTAAAATAACATCTACAATTTGATGCAGATGATTGATATTGATTTGTGAAATAGCTGTTACTAATATTGCTCACTTATATATATATATATATATATATATATATATATATATATATATATATATATATATATATATATATATATATATATATATATATATATATATAATTTGCATTATTATTGGACAATTTGGAGTAACAATAATAGTGATTTACGGCTATCTTGGAATATTTTACCAAGCTTGGAAAGGAGTTTGATATGGACGGTGAAGCTTTAATAACATATGCATCCACTGAGCATGCAAAAGAATTAAAGAGGTTAGAAGATGCGGCAAAAAATGAAAGAATCTCAGCTAAGGAGAAGAAAATTTAGCTGAGAAGAATAGAGAAGAAGAATCAGCTGAGAAGAGGAGAGAAGAAGAATTAGCTGAGAAGAGGAGAGAAGAAGAATTAGCCGAGGAAAAAGACAGGATGAATTGGCTCTTGAGAATAAAAGAAGAGAATATGAACTTGAGGAAAAACATTGGCACATGCACAACCTCAAGCAGAAATAAAAGCACAAGAAGAACTTGAGGAGAAAACGTTAGCCTTTGCTCAAAGAATGGCCGAACTTGAGTTAGACAAATTGTAATTTCAACATAAACAGGTTAATCCAGCAGGTGATGAGGCTGGAAAAAATGGCCATGCCTCTATTTGTAAACTAAATTTGCCCAAATTTAACTCTAATATAAACGATATTTCATGCTTCTTAAATAGGTATGAGACATATTGCCAAGAGTTTAAGATTGATAGAGCTACATGGCCTAGCAGGTTGATGAGTTTATTAGTGGGTGAGGCTCTTACTTCAGTCTGCACCATGGATGATATACTAGAAATGATTATAATGCTGTAAAGGCTTTATTGCAAAAAAAACTATCAACTGAAGGAAAATGGTTACAGATTGAAACTGATATCATTGTTGCCTGATTCAGCTAAGGATTTTGCTGAATTTGTTTCATCAATTAAGCTTTGCTTTTCTAAATGTGTTGAGTTGTCAAAAATTTAAAAAAAAACTGTTGATGGGAGATAAGGTCAAAGGGGAGTAATCCTGAATATGCTTGGTGGACAGGTTAGATTTTGGGTTGCGGCGCTTGTATTCTTGTTTAGCTATGATGCGTGTTTAAAGTTATGATAGGAATATGTTCTTGTATGTTCGAGAACAGAGCGTATGATCGCTACTCACAGCGTTTAGTCCCCGCCTGGGAGGAATTTATCCCTGAGTTGTGTTGAGCTGTGATTAGCTCGCGGCTAAGCTGCATGTATTGAGAACTGTGTTCAAAACAGCGGAGTCTCGTGACTGTTTGAGCGGGAAATGTGTGATCCCGAAAGATTCGGTGTTTGGGCGTGGACCGAGTTGGTCAAGCCCTGTGTTTTTTAGGTGTGTGCCTGCGCAGTGCTGAAGATAAGATGTCGGCTAGTGTTTTTTCGCTATATGTTGATGAGTAAGATGGTTAGTAAAGATTTTGGGAGGCCTGTGTGGCGTTATTTATAAATAAACATCGAAGACTCCCCTCGCTTGTATTATCAGAGTATCAACATCTCCATTGACTTCTACAGTCTTAAGAACTATTTAATAGTGTGCCCTGTGTGTGTCGTATGTACTAAGAAGTTCTCTCATCTGCAGCAGTAGTTAGCCATGTGTGTGGTGTATCAGTGGCGAGTATTATCAGAGTATCAACATCTCCATTGACTTCTATAGTCTTGAGAACCAAAAGTACTTCTGAAATAACGGCCAGTATGGTCTTATGAGAACAAAGTAAAGGAATCATCATCATCATCAACTGTCTACAGTGACCAGTCTTCAATTTGGATAGAATACCTACGACGGTCACATGATCAGATGTACAGCGTTTCTAGTCTATTTTTGTATTGAAGTTTGCAATTAGACTTGGACAGTATTGGGGTTTGCATGTGAAGTGAGAGTTAACAACGGGTTCCAGTACCTGTTCCAGTTCTTGTCATCCTGTGCTCCTGTGCAGTGTGCGAGCACATACCAGACTGAGTCAAGAACCTAAAGGGAGGAGTGTCGAGTTCCAGTGCCTTCCCGCAGTGGAGTGTTTTTAGCATCAAACGTTGTGATATCCAGTGTCGTAGCGGAAAGGAACGGAATTATTGACAGATAAGTGGTTTTTTTTGGTGTAAATTGTGTAACTTTATGCATGTCATCAGGTCTTCCAGTTCTATGCATTGCTTATTCTATTGTTTTTGTTCTTTATGTCTGTAGTGACATATCATTAGAATTTGATGCATAAGTAATTTATGGCTATTGACATATGGTGACTTCCCTGGTATGGTATGACTTGATATAGGTACTATAAGGAAGAATTGGTGTTGCAGGAATTAACTGGATAATTTCAACTTCTTGTACAGATAGTTGGTTTTGTGAGGTGGAGGTTAATAGAAACATATAATGGACTGAGTAATTGAATCACAATGGATATTATAGATCATTTTCACCGAGAGTCAAGAAGATTACGTTTACTTGGTGATGAATGTGAGCATTATGCCACAGAACAGTTTCTACTCCAAGTGAGTAACGATCTAAAGGTATATGCCCTGTGTAATTTTGGATACGGCTATTCACAGGAGAAAGCAGTGAGACTCTCCAAGCTGATATCTACTATTTTTTATGATGAGGGAGAACCAACTACGCAGAACAGTAGTAGTGTTGAGTTGGAAGCATTAAAGAAAACGATAGATGAGATTCAGGGTAAGGAAAAGGCTCTCATTAGTGAGCTGGGGCAAGTTAAAATGAACTATGAGAAATTAAAAGCGGAACCAGTCAGCGTCTAACTAGCATCTGATGTGTTACTTGTTGAGGGCCAGGAGATGTTTACAAGAAAGCGGAAGATTTTGCGTCTAATTTTTTTTAAGACAGTAAATATTTTTTGTATTTTCTAGTATAGTAAATGATATGTTGTTGTTTTGAGTATAACATGTAATTTCGTTGAAATATTTGATGCATCATTTGATTGCCTTAATTTTTTTTTTTTTGGTTTCTATTGTTATTTATACAACTGTTTTTTGATGATGCACCAGTACATTTCTATGCTATTTTTATATTACTGTGTTTGATAATGTGTATCGTGTCAGTTGAAAATGACTTGTCTGTAACTTTTGATGAATTCGGTAAACGATTTGTGTCTATACACGTTGGTCATAAAACTGTGCCAACTTGTACAATGCCTTTATTGACCTTTATTCTCCGTTGTTGAACTTGGAGTTGTTTGTTTTTTATAGTAGTGTTTGTTAGGATAATTTTTTGTACATAATGAGATTGCCAGCCCTATGCACAAAATCGTTAGTTGTAATGGTACAATAGTTACTTTTAGAAAGTTCATGAGTATTCGTTATCCATTACTTAAATTTTTCTCATGCTCTGATAGCACATCAGGTTGAGATAAATGTCGTAAAGTGTAAACACACTTCTTTGTTAATCGCCCAGCCAATCAACGAACACCGTTCACCAGTCTCTGAGACAGAATAAAATTAGCTTTAAGCCCTGTTTTTCGGATGTCGGTGGCAGCCATCTTGTCAACCATTATGGCGGAAAAACAGAATAAACTTAGCCATATGCCCTGTTTTTCTGGGACTCGTCTAGGTCAAGGACGGTACAAAGGACGGTACGGAGCATGGTACAAAACTGCAGACAACCAATCAGCGTGCCCCGCCAGGAACCAACCAAACGCTTTCCTTAAGCAGTAGAAGTTACCTCACCTGCCTATATAATCGGGCGAGATTTTATGCAAAAACACGCAACACCAACACGAAGCCAGATACCGACCGACCGAAGAGGAGAAGCTGTCAACCTTGATTTATTGCTTACCTGAGTGCATTGACCTGCAGCCTGCTTCAATAGTCGAGTCAAAACCTGGCCTGTTTAAATCTTAGAGGGGTTTTATTCGTGTCATCAAACCTGAGGTCGTATGTTCGAGTCAATCCAGCTGCCTGGAATTTGCAGGAGCATAGAGATTGCACAGAGGCTACATCTTTAGTCCCCCTCAGTCTTGGGTGGGCTAAAGTAACGATCCCCAGCAGGTGGTGTGTCAATCAAACTAAGGAGAACATAACGTTTTGAGAGATGAGTACACATTAGTACCATTTCTGTCAGCATTGTGAGCAAATTAACTGTCAGTGACGAAAAAGAGATTTAGCGTAGCAAGAGACAATAATAACAGCATAGCTGATAAATGTTATATACTTAATTAACAGCACAGCTGATACATGTACTATAATTGAATAACAGCTAAGCTGATATAATTTTTGTTCCTATAATTGGAAAACTTGTTGTAATATATTTATATATCTATATAAATATTGGTAAATCATATGTAAACTTACAAATCCATTACATTCCAATTTTTCAACATTCACCCTTCAGCACAAGAGTAGGTAGTTTATATACTAAATAATTAATAAGGAAATTGTATTTGAAAGACTTGTCAATTTTATCATTGTTAAGTAAAATCTGTTTCCTTGTCTTAATATCACAGTTAGTTACACAGCGGAGGTGGCAATTTATGTCGGTCTCCTCTCTACTAATTTTTCGAGATCAGAACATTCACAGCCGTAACTAATTTGTGATACCAGTAGTTCTCTCAGACACTGGGACTTCACCATTTTCTGCAGAAATTCTATTTCTGTAATTGTCAGTACTATACTGATCCTAGAGACAAATAAAAGCTCACGCCACACTGGGGGCTCGTTCCTGGGATATTTCTGTATATTTTTAGCCATACTTAGTCTATTCATCTATCTACACTCTATATTGTGTCACCCATAGGTAATATAAGGAAAATTTTTTGTTTGAGAAAATCATTATTGGATTTTTAAAATATTATTTTCTTAGGAGGAGTACCATTTAGTACTCAGTAAATAGTTGATGCTCACAAAGTTGCACGGAAATTTTTTGTTCATTTAAAGTAATTAAGTTTAATTACAATAATTTGGTTATAGTAAATTTACATACCATCTCTAAGTAACGCCATGGCTGATATAGTGAAGTTCAGAACTGCGATCATGCAGATGGGTAAGGAATTAAATATGACAGGTGATGCTCTTACTCAGTATGTCACAACAGAAGTGGACAAACACATGGATAGGGAAGAAAGAAAGTTGCAATTAGAGACTGAAGCAAAGAAATTAAAGGCTGATAGAGAAGCAAAGAAATTAGAGGCTGAAGAAAGGCGGTTGCTAGCGGAAGCTGAGAGAGAAGCCAAAAGACTGGAAGCTGAGAGAGAAGTCAAAAGACTGGAAGCTGAGAGAGAAGACAAAAGACTGGAAGCTGAGAGAGAAGGCAAAAGACTTGATGCTGAGAGAGAAACTAAAAGGTTAAAAGCTGAGGAAAGGAAATTACAAGCAGAGAGAGACCATCAGTTGAGATTAAAAGAGCTTGAAATTCAAGCAACTACTGGCAATAATGAAGGTTGCTCACCTCACTCTGAGAGTAGCTCCAGCCAGAGCATCTCAAGTGAGGCCATGAATTTTCATCTGGACCCATTTTTTGAGAAAGAAGACGCCATTGAGTCGTACCTGGATAGAAACGAAAGACTTGCCACTACCTATGGCGTAGGGAAAGAAAAGTGGAGTCTTAAACTATCTCAAGGATTGAGAGGTGTGGCTTACGATGTATATTTGAAGCTCTCAAGAGATGACCAGGAAGATTATGAAATCCTGAAGCAGGCACTGCTTGTGAGATATGAAAAGAACTCAGAATCATATAGAAAGAAATTCCGAACAGCTAAACTTCTTCCAGGAGAAAACTATCACCAATTCTCTGCTAGATTGGAAACTTATTTGGAAAAATGGAGTAGTTTAGGAAAGTGTCAGGATCTGAAAGAAATGATATAATGGAGCAAGTGAAAGAGTCCATGCCTCAAGAAATGAGGAAGTTTATCATGGAACAAAGGGCAGAGAGATTGGAAGATATTGTAACTGTTGCTGAGAGATATCAAGCAGCTCAGGCAGAATTATTAGGAAATAGGAAGAAGCAAGGTGAAAACTTCCAATCACCACAAAACTATTCCAAATATGAATAAAAGAACCATACCACAAGGAACAAACAAAGATTTGACCAAAAGGACAAAAACCCTCTAAGATCGGATAAGACACCTTACCGGAAGGAAGGAAAGGGGTGTAAATGTCTAATGATTAACCACAATACTGCAGACTGCAGAAGGAAGAACTCTCTTTATCTCGCTGCGTGTCTTACAACAGAGAACAAGAGAAGGAAGGAACTGGCAGTTAGTCAGAATGACCTCCATCATCCCCCTGTCTGTGAGGAAGTGACATGTAATGGCACTAAAATTCAGTGCTTATATGATTCAGGTTTGGAATTCGACTCAGTCGTGAGTGCAGCCTTAGTGCACCCTGATCAACTTACCACAGAAACAGTGGACATACAAGGTGCAATGCAGGGAACCGACACCATGACACTTCCCATAGCAAGGATCAACGTGAGAACTGGCTATGTGGAAGGAGTGATCAGAGCAGCAGTGAGTGATGATCCTATATACTCGCTGGTAATAGGATGTAAATATGTCTTTTTGGGTGACCCAATAAAACCTGTTGTCATGGCAGCAAACCATACCAGGTCGAGCACCAAAAAGGAGGAGGGAGATCCAATAAACATTCATCGTATAAAGATTAAAAAGGCCCAAACCGCAAACAGCACATTGAAGCCTTGTTTTGGCAAATTGCCAAAGGCCCATAACCCTCCAGAGAAAGGAAACTACTATATGGAAAATGGCCTGCTCCACAGGAAAGCTGGAAACGGACCTAAAGGGCATGGACAGCTGGTAGTGCCAAAATTCTACAGGGAGGAAATTATGGAGCAAGAGCATGCTACATCAGGCAGTGGTCACAGAGGAAAAGAGGCCACTGGTCAAAATATAGCATTGCAATATTACTGGCCAGGAATAATTGAAGACATAAGTTGGTATATGGAATCCTGTTCAGAATGTAACCAGGTAACCTCATTCAGAAGCGTAGACCAGTTACAGGACCTAGGGAAGCATTGTTGCGGACGTAGGCCCACCAAGAAAACACACAAGAGAAAACAACAGGTAGATGCAGTGATAATCACAACAAGTCTACTGTTACACCAGTAACCATGGCAACTCTCCGTATTGTACAGAGAGGGGACGAGAGACATCCCACCAGGACTAGATATTTGTCGGAACACCATGGCCTGGATCATTTGGAAAATTCGGTTAGTCAGCAACCAGTATTATAAAAGTTGCAGAAACAAAACCGAACCATAGGAGGTAGGAAACAGGGCTGTACCAAACAGTTGACGGAGACAGGCCCCACTTCGGTATACTGTCCCTTACAATAGAAATAGGTGTGGGTCCGGCAACGTTGTTGTTTGGCTGTCCCCATACACAATCCACTGGAAGCATTGTTGCGGACATGGACTGAACAAGAGGAAGCACTCAAGGATGAGATTGACTATCTCTTAAAAGAGAAAATTATTTTAAAGTCTGAATCTCCCTATAGCTCAAGTGTGGTGCTATTAAGGAAGCCTAGTGGTGAACACAGGTTATGTATTTACTACAAGAAGCTATATGCTATCACAGAATCTCAGGTGGACCAATTACCTGACACCAACTAGCTGTTCTCTACACTGAGTAAGGCTAGGTATTTATCGAAGGTAGATCTAAGCAAGGGATACTACCAAATACCAGTGAAACCAGAAGTTAGAAAAATGCTGCATTATGTGGGTTCTATCAGAAGCACATACCCCACTTTAACTCTCTGTGTGCACCATTAACCAACTTAACGAAGAAAGGACAGCCTGACAAAATCCAATGGAATGCTGATTGTGAAAAAGCTTACACAGAGCTAAAAGCAAAACTCACCAGCAAACCCATCCTTACACTACCCGATACCACACAGGAATTTGTATTAAGGACGGACGCTAGCAGTATAGGTATTGGTGCAACTCTCTTGCAGAAATCAAAAGCCCAGCCGGGGGAACTTTTACCAGTCGCCTACGCCAGTAGGAAGCTGAATGCAGCTGAGTTGAATTACTCGACCATAGAGAAAGAATGTTTGTCTCTAATTTGATCCATCGACAAATTTTCACCTTACTTGTATGGGAAACACTTCATTGTCAAAATCGATCACCAGCCTTTAACATTCTTGGCTTCATCTAAAAAGTTAAATTCGAGATTGTTAAGGTGGAGTCTGCTTCTGGCGCCTTATTACTTTACCGTGAATTACATTCCGGGAAGAGACAATGTAGGAGCTGATTTTTTAAGTCGATACCCTATTACTCTGGAAGGTCAGATGCAAAATGATTAACTACAGCAGGTGTTTACACGTCAGCTATGACAGGTCACAGCTAAGAAAGGATGAGGCTATGTCGTAACGTAAAAACACACTTCTTTGTTAATCGCCCAGCCAATCAACGAGCACCGTTCACCAGTCTCTGAGACAGAATAAAATTAGGCTTAAGCCCTATTTTTCGGATGTTTGGGGCGGCCATCTTGTCACCCAATATGGCGGAAAAACAGAATACAATTAGCCATAAGCCCTGTTTTTTCTGGGACTCGTCTAATTCAAGGACGGTACGGAGGACGGTACGGAAAATGGTACAAAACTGCAGACAACCAAACAGCTTGCCCCGCCAGGAAGTAACCAAACTCTTTCCTTAAGCAGTAGAAGTTACCTCACCTGCCTATATAATCGGGCGAGATTTTATGCAAAAACACGCAACACCAACACGAATCCAGATACCGACCGACCGAAGAGGAGAAGCTGTCAACCTTGATTTATTGCTTACCTGAGTGCATTGACCTGCAGCCTGCTTCAATAGTCGAGTCAAAACCTGGCCTGTTTAAATCTTAGAGGGGTTTTATTCGTGTCATCAAACCTGAGGTCGTATGTTCGAGTCAATCCAGCTGCCTGGAACTTCGCAGAAGCATAGAGATTGTACAGAGGCTACATCTTTAGTCCCCCTCAGTCTTGGGTGGGCTAAAGTAACGATCCCCAGCAGATGGTGTGTCAATCAAACTAAGGAGAACAGAACGTTTTGAGAGATGAGTACACATTAGTACCATTTCTGTCAGCATTGTGAGAAAATTAACTGTCAGTGACGAAAAAGAGATTTAGCGTAGCAAGAGACAATAATAACAGCATAGCTGATAAATGTTATATACTTAATTAACACACCCGTGTGTTACCGGGGCCCGAAAGGGGAGCAAAGAATAGTAACACTGCACCCTACCACGCATGTCGTAAAAAGCGACTAAGGAGGGTATGGGCATGGGGCTGTTTACCCCATCCCGTAAAAACTTCGCACAGTGGGCTGATCACCTGCTTGCCAACCAATCTGATTACGGAAACAATGATAGATTGTTTGGTCTGTTTTTGTTCCGCAAAGACGCCACTAGGCGTGGTGGAAACAGCGATAGATTGATCAATTTGTTGTTGCCCTAAGACACCACTA
This sequence comes from Oreohelix idahoensis, assembly GCA_024509875.1. Lineage (NCBI taxonomy): Eukaryota > Metazoa > Mollusca > Gastropoda > Stylommatophora > Oreohelicidae > Oreohelix > Oreohelix idahoensis. Next base: position 192,407 of record JAMPIV010004567.1, read on the forward strand.
GGCGTACTGGCCACATACTGCTTTGCCGGTTGATGGCTAAGGATGGAAGAAGAAGAAGAAGACTTAATTAACAGCACAGCTGATACCTGTACTATAATTGAATAACAGCTAAGCTGATATAATTTTTGTTCCTATAATTGGAAAACTTGTTGTAATATATTTATATATCTATATAAATATTCGTAAATCATATGTAAACTTATAAATCCATTACATTCCATTTTTTCAACATTCACCCTTCAGCACAAGAGTAGATAGTGTATATACTAAATAAATAATAAGGAAATTGTATTTGAAAGACTTGTCAATTTTATCATTGTTAAGTAAAATATGTTTCCTTGTCTTACTATCACAGTTAGTTACACAGCGGAGGTGGCAATTTATGTCGGTCTCCTCTCTACTAATTTTTCGAGATCAGAACATTCACAGCCGTAACTAATTTGTGATACCAGTAGTTTTCTCAGACACTGGGACTTCACCATTTTCTGCAGAAATTCTATTTCTGTAATTGTCAGTACTATACTGATCCTAGAGACAAATAAAACCTCATGCCGCAATAAATATAAATTTAAAGCTAGATAATACTAAAACTAAGCTGAACATGATTGTCAGCCGGAAGTAATTTAAAGGTTAAATTTAACTGTATAGGTAGAATTAACAGCGATAGCTGATATTATTATTTTTTTTTTATTGAAGAATTTAGAGATCTGATTTAAGCACTTACTTAACTTATATTTGTTGATGTGTGTCTGTTTAGAGATAGATTGTTTATATGTCCTTCATTTTCTTAAAGTTGATTTCATTGTTAGTTTCTTAATTGTAGATTTGAATTGGTTGCAAATGGAATACCTTTTTTTCTTTAGAATTTATCATTGTGAAACATTTTTGGTATTTTATTTTTCTTAAAAAAATGTATTATTTTTTTTTAACATTGTGAAATTTTTTTTTTTTTTTTTTTCTGCTCCAGCGCTAGACTGTATGTTATAGTTAGTAATGTATAGTGACATTAGTTCTTGGAAATTGTTTTGTTTTGATGTTTTGATGGAGTTTTTCTGTATTTAGCGCGTGACTTTGCGTCAGTGCAAACTTTTTGATAGCATTTTTATTTTTGTTTGTGTGATATTTTGTATAATTTATTGTTAGTTATGTATAAGTTTTATAATGTGGTTAAATTATTTATTATACATTGTTTTGCCACAAGCTTTCTTTTGTGATTCCCTTTACATCTTTTCTGTTGTCTTTTCAGCATGGTCTGATATGTTGTTTATACTTCCGTGCTTCATCTCCGTTTCACTTTATGCTTCTTGTATACTTTTTCTTGTTACGCTACTTAGACTTTCATTCTTTGTATTGTTCAAGTAATGATGTGACTTTAGATCAGGTAATTGGTCCTGATAGTTGTATTTGCTTTACATGATTTGACTTAATTTTTAAATTGTGATATTATTTGATTTTTCTCATATGCTGATTTCATATTTCCCTTCTTTAAGAATTATACTTCGTTTGCTTGATATTGTCTTCTCTCTTACTATTGTTGTTTCGTGTTTTAGTGTTATTGTATATGCTTAGCTTAGTTCTGTAATAGATTAATTTTGAGATACTTAGCTTGGTCTTCTAATAGATTAATTTTAGTATTCTTATTTGATTCCGTTGGATGATTATTATTTACTTTATATTTACTGCTGATATTTTTTGTAGTTGTACTATTTTGACTTGTCATAAAATAAATTTTGTAAGCATATGTTAGAGCTTCATTATTTTCTAAATTTTTTGGTACTTAATTTTCAAAAAAATTGATAGAAACTTTTTTTTCCCCCGGGGGTGTGGTAAAATGTTAAGGTCAAAGGGGAGTAATCCTGAATATGCTTGGTGGACAGGTTAGATTTTGGGTTGCGGCTCTTGTATTCTTGTTTAGCTATGATGCGTGTTTAAAGTTATGATATGAATATCTTCTCGTATGTTCGAGAACAGAGCGTATGATCGCTACTCAAAACGTTTAGTCCCCGCCTGTGAGGAATTTATCCCTGAGTTGTGTTGAGCTGTGATTAGCTCGCGGCTAAGCCGCATGTATTGAGAGCTGTGTTCAAAACAGCGGAGTCTCGTGACTGTTTGAGCGGGAGATGTGTGATCCCGAAAGAGTCGGTGTTTGGGCGTGGACCGAGTTGGTCAAGTCCTGTGTTTTCTAGGTGTATGCCTGCGCAGTGCTGAAGATAAGATGTCGACTAGTGTTTTTTCGCTATATGTGGATGAGTAAGATGGTTAGTAAAGATTTTGGGAGGCTATGATTTGTGCAGGCCATTTTTTGAGAAGTAAGTACTTTATAGGCCATATGATTGAAGATTATTATAGCTGCCGTGTGAGCAGGCTTCGTTGAGTAATGGAGTACTTTATAGGCCATGTGATTGATGATTATTATCGCTGCCGTGTGAGCAGGCTTTGTTGAGTAATGGAGTACTTTATAGGCCGTATTATTGAAGATTATTATAGCTGCCATGTGAGCAGGCTTCGTTGAGTAATGGAGTACTTTATAGGCCATATTATTGAAGATTGTGTATTGATTCTATGGATTCTTGTATGCTTTTGTATCTGTGTAGTTTACCGCCCCTGGTGGATGTTACTGTGAATAAATTATGTCTGTAAGTTGAAAATGAACACCAGTCTGATTCGTTGGTCTATGCTTGACCGTACGTTGCTATGGTGTGAGTGATTGTACCATCCATACCACTCACTTCAACATCTTCACAGTGACAGAATACAGTAGTAACACATACTTAGAAATAGCCCTGTGTGGGCGTGGCCTTACTACGGAACCTCGACCTATTTAATGATCTAGCCTGTGTGGCGTGAGCAACAACCAACTTAACTGTATCAATGGGCTGGCTGACTTAATTTTAAGAGACGAAGTACTATCTTCAGTCTGTGGTGACTTTTTGTCCTTTTTGCAGGAAAGAAAGCCTGAAACGTTATCTGCAGCTGAAAATCTTGGACGACAATACCAAATTGCACATCCTGGTAGAAATCTTAGCAGGAATAACAAAAAGGATTTATTGCCAGTAGCATCTGCTATAACTATGATATCGATTCCACCCAGACAAAAAAAATTTAGCATGGACATAAATTTTTGATTAAATCGAGATAATAACAATGGATCTTTATGAGGGAGGTATAATTTTAATAATAGGTCACAACAACCTCAAAGAAATGTTCATTCATATGATGATGGATATCTACCTCAACAATCATCTTTCAGACCTAACATGGAATGGAACAGAGGTGGATATAATTTATAGTCAAACAGAGGCCAAAGGTTATTTTACGAAACAATGTCAATAATTACAACAACAGAAGTTCTCAACAGAACAATAACTTTCGACGTTTGAGAAATCTTGAACGTTCCAATGCAGTTGCGCATGAAAATGACAATAATACAGTACAAAATGACAATGTTGTTTCTCATGCGAATGCATGTAGTGTGGACTTAGCCAATAGTACTAATTGTTCTGAATGTAATTCTTTGTTTCAGCTGGAGGGACGAGTTCCCAGACTCCGATGTGGACACCCGTTACCAGTGATGTCCTCTTATTATGGGACAGGATCAGTGGTATTCGATAAGAGTTTTGTGAACAACCAACTTGTTTCAGTGCTCAGGGACACTGGTTCCGCCACGGTGGAGGTTCGAGATCATTAGTGGACCCTGCTGCTTACACAGGCGATGAAGTCCAGTGCATTACATTCGGCGACACAGTTGAATATTATGCAGCCGCAGTAGTACTTTTTAGATACCCCTTATTTTACAGGCAGGACCCTAGTATGTCTGTTGTAAAAACCAGTCGCTGGGATCATTTTAGGAAATATCCCTGGGCTTCATGAATGCACTAGTGATGATATTTTGAGGTGTGAATAACGACATGTATACACTGCCAGGGCTGATACTACCAGAGCACAGGCTCTTGGTCATGTGCATGAACGGTCACATGATCGGACTCAGAGTGACACAGTTTTGAGTGATGGTGATGGTGATATTACACAATTTCTTCCTCCCATCATTGAGGAGTCGCTTGATGATTTCCAAACTATTTTGACTCGAGTGAATCACTGGTTGCTGCTAATATGGGACAAGCCACATCCATTATTGATGAATGTGATACCTGGCATTGTTGATGTTAAGGTTAATCGGATGTCAAGTTTAGTTTGGCCGTATACTCTTCAGTCAAAACTGTATATTTGGCTGTTTGTTTTCCTTTTTTCCATTGTCATTTTTTTATATGATTCTTCCTTTTCATGTAGGTACTTCATGAATATTAATATTTCCTCAGCTTTTTTCTTTCAGATGCTGACATACCATGATTTCATGTGGTATGTGCTAGTCACTACATTGGGTATTGTGGCGGTTTTAACGATACTATTTCTTTCTTCAGGTGCTACAAGTCGTTTTCCACCATTTACAGAACACAATAACTTCATACTTGTTCCTATACATGGACGTGAATGTTTTCTTTCCACTAATCATGTACAGGAGGTTTTGTTTTCCATTGATGCTTATGATGAGGCTACTAATGTTGTACATTTTCATGGTCATTGTTATGTAGAATGCACACATTTTGAGACTATACTTTGACTATTCAAATGCTATTTTCTATGTTGAACCTCTGACTTTGTTAGATTCTGTATTGGATAGACTATCTACAGCTACTTTTTTTAAAGTAAATTTGATTTGTCTAAAACTTACTAGAAACTCCCCTTGTCGTACAGAGCAAAACCTTATACTGCTTTCACTACACCTTTGGAATTGTTCCAATTTAATTGTATGTCTTTTGATCTCGTTAACGGGACCTCAAGACGCAGCAATAGAGATCGCAGTCAGCGACTCATAGCTTGACTGCCTGCGTCAGGATCAGCGAACCAGAGCTGGTCAAGACCGTGCTCCACCTCCACGTGGTGGTCCTGGAAACAGTCTGCAGCAGTGCAGGCTGGCTGAGCGAGCACGGATCGCAATGGGAAGGTAAACCCGGTCCTAAAAAATGCCGTGCAGAAGTCGGATGTGTCGACCGAAAGGTGCAGATATCACAGCTACGTTGTAAACAGACACAACGCAACCACCGTCCTTTTCAGGACGAACGAGGAAGAAGAAGAAGATCTCGTTAACGCTCCAGAAACGTTTTTTCGTATGATGAGAAAAATTTCTCTACTCGTGATGACATAATTCCCTATATTGATGATATTTGTCTTTTCCATCAATCTTGGGAAGGACATGTTCTTGGAATTCAGTCGTTGCTGACTACTCTTCGTCTCCATCATATCACTGCTAGACCTTCGAAAACTAATATTCGCTTCGGCAGTTTTAGTTTCACGTCTGCCAAATGCATCTATAGGCTCAATGGTGAGTAATTTACATTTTTTCTTGACCGTGTAGACTTATGTCTGTGAAGATACTAGAAAAAGACCATTGCTCTACATGCAGGTCTTAACTAGCGACTAAAGTCAGGTTGTAGAACGTGTAAACAATCTCATAATACGGTACATAAACTACTGCAGCTAAGCACATAAAATGTAGCACTTCGAGATTGTGAGGTTAATCTAACAATTTATGGAGGCTCATTCCGTAACATATGGGCATGCCATATGACAGAGAGACAGAAAAACTTTGGACAACCCCATTAGTATTGTCTTCTAGAGATGGCAATATATATGACATTTTTTCTTCACGTACAATGCCATAGTAAGGTGGGGAAAGGGCCGTCATAGTAGCGGGTTTACCGATTATTTTTGCAGAATTTATGTTACGTTGAAGACAATCATGGACAATAAATAAATTACCCGGAGGAGAGGATAAATGGGGAACAAAGTGATGTGGTGTTAGACAGTAGTGTATCAAATAACATGAGCACATGAAGAATGTGATTATAAACTATTGTTAGAACCAGATGTTGGCAGTGTAAAAATTAACATGGGGCACACGAGGAATAGGATTATAAACAATAGTTAGAACCAGATATTGGTAGTGTAACAGATAACATGGGACACATGGGGAATGGGATTATAAACTTTTGTTAGAATCAGATGTTGGTAGAGTAACAAATAACATGGGACACATGAGGAATGGGATTATAAACTATTGTTAGAACCAGATGTTGGTAGTGTAACAAATAACATGGGAAAAATGAGGAATGAGATTATAAACTATTGTTAGAACCAGATGTTGGTAGTGTAACAAATAACATGCGACACATAAGGAATGTAATTATAAACTATTGTTAGAAACAGATGTTAGTAGTGTAACAAATAACATGGACACATGAGGAATGGGATTATAAACTATTGTTAGAACCAGATGTTGGTAGTGTCAAGACGACACTTTCAGACAAGCCAAGACCGAAGAAAAGTAGGATTCAAATAAAGGAGACCGGACTAAGTATTGAGGATTTTCTGAAATTAACGAGAAAGAATCCATTTTATAATACTGGAAACCACAAAGTCCTCGGAACCTATATAAATGAATAACAATGGGATTAGAAATAGTATTGATACCATAACTACCTGTAAGACAGCCTTATAACTAGTGGGCCAGACATTATTCACAAGTTTTGCTATGCCAGACGTCTGTATAATTTTATTCCCGAAAAAAAAAACTCCGGGTAAGTGGTACATTTAACTATTTTATATTTTGCATTTGACTTGCTGGTGGTTGTACAGGTTCATACGAGGCTGGATATCTCAGCATATGAAAATGATAGATTCATGAAACCTCACAGCAAGCTCTGGTGATTGCTTAATCATGCAGGTTCTCTCACAGGAAAATTAAAAGCAGAAGTAGGCCCAGGCTCACAGTAGGGCAGGGAGTGGAGAAGATGACAACAAGGTGTACATATTTATTATATTTAAATGTTAATAAGTTTATATGTATATTTAAACTTGTGTAAATCAGGCAAAAGTATATTCCGCTGTCCAATCACTTTTGTTCATCATATTAACTGAGAGTACTGATGATATTTCATCCAATTCACTGGGTTTATGATTGACGTTCTGTGAAGGTAAAACTACTGAGAAAACAAGGAAAAGGTTGGTGTAACTGACAGCGGGAAGGCGCCTGACTAGAGTCAGGAAACTTATATTTAGCAGAGATATTTGGTTGTTTTGAAAGTCTGTGGTTCAGTTTGGAGATTTCAGTGTGGTACCAGCTTGATACGAGTCTGTGGACCAAACGCTTGTGGTCTGCACCAGGTGCCTGCCTTTGACTGGTTGTAAAGATCCTTGCCTTGACGTTCGGAGCGGTTACCCGTGCAATTACGCTTAGGACGTACCCTCACCACATAAGTCGATAATTGACGGAGCAGTCAGCATACCAGTTTCAACATTTGGCCATTTAAGTTATTTTAACCAGAACATAGCATAAATAATTCTCACCACTGCATCAAACCACTTTAACTATTTTTCTGTGAAGAAAAACTCAACATTTTTCAATTCATCAACTTCACTTTATTTATTTACTCGTGATAAACAGTTATTGATTATTAAATTTGTTATATGTAATAATAATAATAATAGCCCCTTCAGTCATAACTGACTATGGGAATGCGCCCCTGTGGTGACAGCCCTCAGCTGCTTATTTTCCTGGTGCTCCTTTCGACGTTTTCTCCTCACCTCTGCTTCTTGTGTGAGCCTCTCTTCGCCAAATCCAAGGTGGCGCCGTAAATAGCATCGCCACTTAGTGCGATCGGCAGCTTCATCCTCCGATGTTGCTGGATCCATGTCCAGTACCCTCATATCTCTCTTGCACACATCTTTGAACCTCAGCTGTGGTCGCCCAACTGTTCTCTTGCCATCTGCTAATTGTCCGTAGAAGATATCTTTTGGGATGCGACCATCTTCCATGCGGCGAACATGGCCAAGCCAGCAAAGTCTGCGCTGTCTAAGAAGCGTATACATACTATGAAGGCCAGCACGTGACAACACCTCGACATTTGTCACTTTATCTTTCCACGAGATGCCGAGGATGCGGCGTAGACACCGCAAATGGAAGGTATTGAGCCTTCTTCCTTGCTTGGCATAGGTCGTCCAGGTCTCGCTGCCATATAGGAGTGTGCTGGTGACGCAGGCATTATATACCGCAGCTTTGGTCTTCATTGTGAGTTTAGAGTTTCGCCAAACACGTGATGTGAGGCGGGCAAAGGTAGCTGCAGCTTTGCCAATGCGGCTGTCAATTTCTGTATCCAGTGAGAGTTTGTCATTGATGGTAGACCCTAGGTATGTGAAGTGGTGCACCACTGCCAATTCATAGTTATCGATAGTGATAACTGGTGCAGCACCCACATCCTGACTCAGCACATTCGTTTTCTTTAGACTTATTGTGAGGCCAAAGTCCTTGCATGCTTTAGTGAAGCGATTCATCAAGCTCTGAAGCTCCTGTTGGCTTTGAGTGACGACTGCAGCATCATCAGCGAACAACAAGTCTCTTATAGTGACCCTTCTGATTTTTGTTTTTGCCTTCAGCCTTGAAAGATTAAACAGACGGCCATCTGACCTACTGTGAAGGCATATTCCTTCAGTTGCATCTCTGAATGCATGTTTCAAGAGTAAGGCAAAGAAGATTCCGAAGAGGGTCGGAGCCAGAACACAGCCTTGTTTAACGCCACTTCGTATATCAAAGGGCTGTGACGTGCTTCCAGCATATTGGACTGTTCCCTTCATGCCGTCATGGAATGACTTTATCATTTCCAGCATTTTAGAAGGGCAGCCTATTTTCAGGAGGATTTTAAAGAGTCCATCCCTACTAACCAGGTCGAATGCTTTTGTGAGGTCTATAAAGGCGATATATAATAGTCTTTTCTGCTCTCTTGATTTTTCCTGAAGCTGGCGGAGAGAGAAGATCATGTCTGTTGTTGATCTGCCAGCTCGGAATCAACACTATACCTCTGGATATATGCGCTCAGCTAACTTGTGTAGTCGCATTAAGATGACTTTGGCAAAAACCTTACCAACAATACTAAGAAGAGAGATGCCTCTGTAGTTATTGCAATCACTTCTGTCTCCTTTATTTTTATACAGTGTTACATTCTTGGCATCTCGCATGTCTTGAGGAATAGTTTTCTCTTCCCAGCACTGGCACAGCATCCTATGCAGGGGATGTAATAGCGTGCTCTTACAGCATTTGATTAAATCAGGAGGAATCCCATCACTGCCTGATGCTTTGCCAGAGGCCAAGCTATCAATGGCCTTGCTGAGTTCCTCTAATGTTGGTTCGGCATCCAGCTCCTCCATAGTTGGCAGACTGTTGACACCATCAATGGCTGCAAGCGTAACGGTATTGTCTCTAGCGTAAAGCTCAGAGTAGTGCTCGACCCATCTCTCCATCTGCTTACCCTTATCGGTTAGCTTCTCTCCGCTGATGGTTTTTAGCGGTGCCGTCTTACTTTTATGGGGGCCAAGTGCTTTCTTTATACCGTCATACATTTGTCTAATGTTGCCTGTTTGCGCTGCGATCTGGATGCTCTCACTGAGCTGGAGCCAATAGTCATTTGCACAGCGTCGAGCAGTTTGTTGAACTTTGCTTCTCGTAGCCCTCAGGATCTGTAGGGTTCTGACACTCGGTGAACGTTTGTATTCATTCATAGTACTGCGCTTAGCTTCAATGACAGGTGCCATCACATCTGATGAAGCATCAAACCAGTCATTTGACTTTGCTGTTTTCTTACCAAAGGTGGCAAGTGCAGTACTTTGAATGGTCTTCCGTAGATGCTCCCAGTTCTCTGTAATAGTATCACCATGCTGAGGGCTACTGAGCACTTTCTCGAAGGTCGCAGTGAATTGAGCGATCATGAACGGGTCTGACATCTTGCTGGTATCAATGCGTGGTTTCCCTTCATGTCTGACACGATAGAGTTTTCTTGGTTGTGCTCTGATTTTGCAGCAAACCAAGGAGTGATCTGTATCACAGTCTGCACTATGGTACGAGCGCGTGGAGAGCACAGACCTGAGGAGTGGCCTTCTGACGAGAATCAGGTCAAGTTGGTGCCAGTGCTTGGATCGTGGGTGTCTCCATGACACCTTATGCTGGGGTTTTGTCTGAAAGTAGGTGTTGGTCACGCAGAGGTCATGGTGGACGCACAACTCTTAAGAGCCGTTGTCCATTTTCATTCATCTTGCCAATACCAAACCTGCCCAGACATGAAGGCCATGAAACATTATCGGCACCCACTCTAGCGTTAAAGTCACCAAGGAGAACACGCTGTTCTTGCCTAGGTATGCTTTTGATAATTGCTGTTAGATTCTCGTAGAACTCATCTTTAGCTTCTGAGGCAGAGTACAGAGTAGGAGCATACACACTGACAAGGGTGATGGGACCTGTGCTAGTTTGCAGGCGGAGCGTTAACAGGCGTTCTGATCCATTCTCGCCTGGTTCAACCATTTTAGTTAGCGATTTTTTGACCGCAAAACCTACTCCGTGTTCTCTAGCTTTATTAAGATCTTTCCCTTGCCAGTAAAATGTGTAGTCCTTCTCGCTCACCGTTCCAGAGCCCGCCAGGCGCGTTTCCTGAAGTGCAGCTATATCCACCTGAAGTAGTTTAAGCTCATCATTAATTATGGCTGTCTTCCTTACATCGTTTACATCCTGTAGCTTTTCGGATAGTCCAGTCAACATAGTCCGGACGTTCCAGCATCCCAATCTGAGAGTTTGCTTATTTCTATTTTTTCGATAATTGCTTGGTGCAAAATTTTCTGTCCACAGTTCGGGTTTGACCCTAATCCCCATGCACCCAATGGGAAAAGCAGACAGTGGCGAGACAACACCTTATTGACTGGGGGCTGCCCAGCTTGAAGCGGGCGGTAGCTGTCCAGTGAGATCCTAGAACCTCTCCCACTGTCGGAAGTAGCCCCTGACGCCATGCCCTACGCCAATTGGGCAAAATGCTTATAACCGGTAACTGCTACTTCCCGTGTTTTGCCGACACCTATAGGGTGAAGCTGGAGTGTCCTCTCCAGGGCGCGAGCTTGGGCACAGTTATATGGAGATCAAGCTGTTGCCCATGCAGCATGTTCCCCCTCTCCACACAGCCGGTAGATCCAAAGGAACGGCAGTAGCCGATACAATTTGGTACCAGCCATGTCGCAGGAGTTGCCAGAATAATGTCGAATCGACATTAGACTGCATTAGGGACTCCGACTCCGGATTTATCCTCAGGGTTTACTCCCGAAGCCAATTCCATAAATGGATATTCCCGCAAGGCAGCGGTGGTTTGAATTCAGAGTTCCTTCTCTTAGATAAGCTACCAACCAAGGATCACGAGCCCTATCTGCCCGAAGCTGCTGGTTTTAAGGCGCCAGTCGCTCGCCTTTGCCCCTTCTCCCGTCAGTGGAAACAGTTCCGCCGGGCTCAAATTGAGCCACACGTGAAGGCCGGGAGCTGGACTTGGTTGTCAGAGGCTGTTTTAGGCGCGTGCCATAGAAGTATTTTATCTGCAGTGAGAGCGTATCCTCACTACAACTCCCGGCAATAACAACCATTGGAACTTTGTTATATGTATTTACAAATTAATAGTTGATATAATTATTTCAGAGAGATGTGCACACGTTTGAATCAGTTATCTTAAATATAAATACAGCAGAGCTACTAAAGTAATATTTTACTAAATAATTCAGTGGGGCGGTGTGGGGATCAGAAATGAGATAATATATCTTTATCAACATGGGGGGGGGGGGGGGGGGCAGATTTAACGTTCACGACCTCTTGGAGAACCTCCTACGAAGACTCCCTAAAATAGAAGCACCATCTTTCTATTTACAACTCTACCAAGAGTAATCTTGAGCGAAGGTAGATACCTTTAAAGACCCTCATTGCATACTATACATCTTGGAAATTTATGGACTGTCACTGTAGAGGAGAGAAGACAATCATGTGACAGAAATATCGCTCATTTTCGCTTACATTAATTTTAAGCGATAAAACAAACATTTTAATGGAAGGTAAACATATCAATAACTGCAGGTCTTACTTATTTTAAATTTTCATAAAATGATGTTTAAACTTGAGAGAAAATCCACAAAAGTTCAAAGGTTAAAAACTGAAGTTGTTATCAGTGAATGATTTCTCTCAGTTATTATTATTAAACGGAAGTGGAAGATAATTCTCCATTGAACGAACTAGAATTAAACTTACTTCCAGATAACATCGTTTTTTGACAAGGTCTATGTTATATCAAATTTTTTTTAAACATAATAAAAAAAACTTTTAAACGAGTTAAAGATTATAACAATTAGACATCACGCAATTTTTGGCATGTTTAGCCCCCAAAATACAGACTACCGCTTACATGACGTCACAAAAATCCCCTCTCTCTCTCTCTCTCTCTCTCTCTCTCTCTCTCTCTCTCTATATATATATATATATATATATATATATATATATATATATATATATATATATATATATATATATACGAGTATGATAGAAAACTCTATACGGAGGCAATCAGAAGAAATCCCCCCAAATGTTTCGGCCCTGAATACTCCTTTACACTCTAAGGGTCATGGCTCCCAAGTGTCTCCGCCTCCTGTTGTCTTATGTAGTAAATGAACCCACTCCACCTTGGTAGCAGCCGTAAAATACATAATTCTGCCAGCCGGAGGTAATTGTGAAAGTATGTGGATATATATATATATATATCTTTCCTACAACTACACATACACACGACACTGAAGCTAAGTAAGCTGTACTGTTGATTAACGTTATATATATATATTTATTGATTTACAATTTAACACCACTCTGACGTCAGCTCATTTAGGTAAAGGACACAGGCATGTGTTTCGGTTTTTAAAGGCCATATTCATTGCACACGGACAATTCTATCAGTGCTCAGATCTCCTTTGTTAGATCACACAAGGAGGATCTCAGCACAGTTACCAACTTTATTCTTATTGTCATATTATTGCTGCTAATGGTATGTGTATGATTCTCCATCTTGTAGTCATGTTTCTTCACGTGTAGCATTGCTGTCGTTTCTGTCATTTACTCTTGTCATCTTTGTATTTCCTTGTACATTTTCATACCCACCAGCTGTGACCTTTCATCTACCAGCTGTGACCTTTCATCAAGTATTTGCATTGTGTCCTTCACTGATTACAATTATGTACAGAAGTGCCAGTTCGTTGGCAACACTGTTAACTGTGCGTTAACTAGCGCAGAGAAAATAATATTTTAAGCAAAATATTGTCAAATTAGTAAGGCTTTTAAACAGATCTTCCCTTTCATATGCTGCGTCCCAGCACGAGCTTGGGACCAACCTTTGAAGTACTCTACTAAAATCAATTGTATCCTCTCTCCCCACCCACACACAAACACACACACAGTACTCACACACACACACAATTGATTCAACTAGCTAAATGTTTGTGTCTTTATCTCACCAGACTGTTGTCGCTATGGTGATTACTAGTTACGGTTTTTTAAATCTAAATTTACACAGTCTGCTTTTTGTTATTTTAAGATGAGCATTACACTATTTATATAGCTATAAATATTTTATAGTTAAAGGATATATCAATTATCCGATATTTCAGCTGCGATCATATTATTAATATTAGTCGTCCAAGCAGGAGTTGATAACTATTGCGGATTAAAGTTAAATAGTGAAAATGAAAGTCAACTATTGCTGATAAAAATAGGATCACCATTTATGAAAGTTGCGAGTGTGACTTGTATATTTTTGTGTGACGGCACATTTTTCCAAACCTTATATCCTCACCCAACGTTATAACATTTTTGCCAACTCTCTCCCCCCCCCCCCACCCCTATTTTCCGTGCGTGATGTCATATGTGAATGACCCCTGTGACGTCTAACACCCATTTCTGCTTGTTGTAATAGCCTCTTTTTGCATAATGTAAGGTGACGCGGTAAACTGTATCTCCACATGGTGCGAAGGGTAGTTCCGTCCTGATGTGAACTTACTGATGTAACTCACTTTTATGTGTTCGCTACACAGCCAGACTTTGACATTGAGAGCTATTGTTAATTTTCTTTCAGGATCACCTCGCATTTTTCCTCATACTCAAGTATTAATGTACTGGTATCCAGATAACTATGGGACGTAATTTGTATATTTTTTTAAACCAAGGGATACAATTTTATTATAAATTTAATTACTACATTTAATGCATTAAATTATAAACTTTGAACTATTTTCAAACATCTTTTTTAGCAAAGAGGACCCCATCGAGGCTAGCTATTTGACGTGGAGATGGGGCTCAAGTACAGCCATCAGCGGCTGAAAAACCAAGACTGGCCAGGCCCTCCTAGACTCGAGCAAGACCACAGTCTGCCTTAGCAAGTCAAGGTGCTGAAGACGGAGGCAACCGGCCAAGAGGCGCACCACAGCAATCAGGATGCCACGCACATGCGCTATGGGAAGGATGCCTATATCTGCAAAACGTTATGGCACTCGCCCTGTGACGGACACCCAGGCAGGCGCAGTGCCGGGCCCTCTGCCTCGGAAGGGCCCAACCCCTACTACTGGGGGTCCTTCTCAATTGCCCCGTGGTGCCAGGAGGCATGAGAATAGAGCTACTGGCCAAGCAAAGAAAAGACCATTTAAAATAATGCACTGGAATGCTGAAGGCGTCAATAGTAACAAGACGGCTACAGCAAAAAATTAGAGCTCGAAAATATCTTGAATGAAGAGCAAGTAAATGTATGTTGCTTGCAAGAAACCCACCTCAACAAAGACATAGCCTTCAAAATCAGAGGCTACCTGTGCTACCGATCTGACCGAATAGACAGGCGAAAAGGTGGAATACTGACACTCGTGAGGAATAACATCAGTGCATGTCAGCTTGAAACATATACGGAGGGGGCGGAATACCAGATGCTTCATCTCAGGACAGAAAGTTCAGAATTCCACCTGCTCAACTACTACTGTCCGAGCGACCGCCCACTGGCACTAGATACAATCCCAGCAAAAGAAAGACTGATTGTATGCGGAGACTTCAACAGCCACTAACAGAGCTGGGGCTATGATCACATGGACAGGAGAGGTGAGGAGCTTGAAAACTGGCAGGATGACAATGGGCTTATCCTGATTAACCAGCCAATCGACCCACCAACCTTCTACTCGAGATCATGGCACACCACCTCTACACCAGACCTGGCATTCCACTCACCTGGCTTGGAGTGGAACATCACAAGCGTTGTAGGGAAACAACTTGGAGGCAGCGACCACCGGCCAGTCTTCCTAATTGTGGAAAATGAACTTGTCAAGGAGAGCAGCACTCTCTCTAGGTGGAACTACAAGAAAGCAGACTGGACAATGTACCAGCACCGTACTAGTATACTGGCTAGAGATCTGACTGTAGACAAAGACATCAATAAGCTAGTCGATGAATTCAGCAGATGCATATTACAGGCTGCTCGTAAAACAATACCTAGAGGGACTCGTAAGCACTACAAACCATATTGGAATAGTGAACTAGAGCAGCTGCACAACGACGTGGAAACATCTCGAAAGCAGGCAGAGACCAGTCCATGCCAAGAACAACACAATAACTACCAGCAAGCTAAGGCCAAATTTCAAAGGGCCAAGTTGCAGGCCAGGCGAAGAAGCTGGAAGGAGAAAACAGAGTCCTTCAACTTTGAAAGAGATACGAGGAAACTGTGGAAGCGGGTAAAGCAACTTAACGATGAAGGTACAGGGAGAAACTCAAGGATTGCTCTGTACAAAGATGGAAACATCCTCATGGGAAAACAGGCAGCTGATCACTTTCCATACTCCTTTGCTAAAGACAACAACATCGAAGTTATCCCAGAGAAGCAACAGGAGAGTCGTGAGAAACAACACGCAGGACAAGATGGAACCATACCTGAAGTTATGGAGGCACCAATCACATTCAGAGAACTGGAGCTTGCAATATCCAAATTAAAAATAAGAAAGTCGCCAGGAGTTGATGGAGTGTCCAATGAAATGATTAAGAACTTGGGAACCGCAGCAAAAACAAAGCTGCTGCAGATCTTCAATATCTGTTGAAACTCAGGCAGAGTTCCACAGACCTGGAGGGAAGCAATCATGATACCACTCCTAAAACCAGGAAAAGACAGTCCCACTGCCTCCAGCTACAGACCAATCAGCCTTACAAGCTGCCTCTGCAAAACAATGGAACGTATCATCAACCTCAGGCTACAGTGGTACCGTGAAAGTAAAAACCTTATTGTACCACAGCAGGCGGGCTTTAGGCAGTGCTATTCCACCGAAGATCAGGCAACTTACCTTTCCCAAGAGATTGAGGATGCGTTCCAAGATAAGAAACTGGTACTAAAAGCATGGATAGATCTAAGGAAAGCATTTGACAAGGTTTGGAAAGAAGGGCTTCTGAAGAAACTGAGAAATTGTAGAGTGAATGGTAAGATGTACAAATGGGTGAAAGCATACTTGCATAACAGAAGAGCCCGAGTACAACTAGATTGCCTCAAGAGTAAGAAAATTCTACTGCGTCATGGCGTCCCTCAGGGAGGGATTCTGTCCCCCACACTTTTCCTAGTCTACATCAACGACCTGGTTGCTGAACTACCACATGGAATGAAAGTGGCAATGTACGCTGATGACCTGGTTATATGGTGCACAGATGAGCATGCAACAGTGGCCACCAAACTGCTACAAAGAGCTATAGATGCCTTAACCTCATGGGCAAATAGATGGTGTGTCAGCATCAACACAGACAAGTGCAGCACTACGCTCTTCACCCTCTCTCCCAAACAAAAAGCTGGTGTCATCAAGATAAACGAAGAGCTCCTGAGAGAAGATAAACAACCCACCTATCTCGGAGTTACATTCGATGATAGGCTGACATGGAAGCAGCACATCAACAAGGCAGCAACAAAGGCCAGGAGGAAGCTAGCCATACTGAGAAAACTAAGTGGAACCACATGGGGAGCTTCGGGAAAATACTTAGTAAAGTTTTCCAGCAGGGCATACGACCACACCTGGAATATGGGTCAGCTGCGTGGTGTCCAGCATCAAACACCACATTACAATAGCTAGATAAGGTGCAAAACCAGGCGCTTGGAGTCATCACGGGGGCAATGAATTCGACGCCTATAATGGAGATGGAGAAAATGGGGAGGATACAAGCACTAAGAGAACGCAGAGACACGAAAGTGCTAACACAGGCAGAAAAGTTCCTCTGTATGCCGAGCCATCCAATGAAGGACAGATTCCAAAACCTAGCAATGGGGCGACTGAAAAGAAGCAGCTTTATCCACCAGGCCAAACGATTTCGTAGACAAACCTCAGACCTGCCTGAAGTTAACAGCCCCCTGAAGTCTGTGCCAGAACAAACCCCTTGGAGAGAGGAGCATGGACTACCAGTACACATCCACACAAAAGTGAAAAGAATATTCGACAGGGATGAACAGAACAGCGTGCAACGTAGGACAGTCACTCTCAGTTTCCTGGATGAGGAATACCCACAGGACCTCTGGGTCCGAGTATACACGGATGGGTCAGCACAGAATGCAGTAAAGAATGGAGGAGCAGGAGTGTACATAGAATACCCAAACAGCACTAGGGATACTGTCAGAGTACCTACGGGGAAATTCTGTAACAACTATGATGCAGAAGTCCAGGCAATCATAGTGGCAACTGAGAAACTACTGAACACCAATTTCGGTCCACAGCCTGTAGTATTCCTGACAGATGCAAGATCAGCACTCCAAGCACTTCAGTCCAGAAAATTGCAGGTATACAAGCCCTACTTTCTGAACTGTGCAACCAGCACAGGGTCGCCATGCAGTGGATACCGTCTCATTGTGGAATACCAGGAAACGAGAGAGCAGACGGACTGGCTAAAGAAGGTGCTGCAGACGAGCAACCGGATGTACCAGTTACGTACCATCAGAAGAAAAAGATGATCAAATCTATCAGAAAGCCACCAACATCAACGCAGGATGACAACCAAGCTATGAACAGATCAGAACAAATAGTCATTCTGCGCCTCAGAACAGGACACAACCGCCTCCGCAGCCACATGTATACAAAATTCAAGATTGGCAATTCAGCCATGTGTACATGTGGACAGGCACCCCCAGACTGCGGAGCACGTACTTCAAGATTGCCCCGAATATGATATATTGAGGCAAACCCACTGGCCCAGAGAAACAACACTGGAAACAAAACTATATGGACCTCTGTATGAACTACAAAAGACAGTGAAGTTTATACAAGAAACAACAATGCAGATATAGACAATATATTTCAAGCGAACGAAAGAAGAAGAAGAAGAAGAAGCAAAGAGGAAAGTTATAAACTATTTACACAATTTAGTGAAAATGTTTGTAATATACTATAAGTATAGAAATGTAAATTTACATTTTATAAAAAATAACCCAAAATGTATTACTAAGTTTACATTCAGTCCACTAAATATGTATAAGGCCAGTCCCTCTTAATGAGTAAAGATGTACACAATCAAAAGCGTATTTTTGCCCGGCACGTAGTGCTGCCTAAACTAACATCCCTTTGTGAGCCCGACAATGATTATAGTCCACACAACCCCCTGCGCCAACCATTATTATGTGAAGTTCACAACAGTAGCTGTGAATACATTGTGATCTCTATGAAAATTGTCTCATAAGACACCAGGAGGCGGAGACACTTGGTAGTCAAGATCCAGGTGAGTTCGCCCTCCTTAGCGTGTAAAGGAGAATAAAGGGCCGAAACACTTGTTTGAAGGGAAGACCACCTCTGATGATCAGATAGCCTCCTGTTGTATCGCTCTGTATAGAGTTTCCTATCATGTAGTCGAACACAAAAATAACAACCATCAACTCACATATTAAGTCTCACAGGATGGGTCTGAAACACAGAGAACAACGAAAACGTAAAAGAAGCAGTGGCTGTATCACGATTAACTGTACGTTGCCATTTGGTCAAAAAATAATCACGTTATAGCCTAACCATAAATCCAAACGCTGAATCCCGCTAGCCGTTATCTAGATCAAGTTGTTTTTTTTTTCTTTTGTAATATTGTTGATATAATGTCAGTTCTATCTAAACTCTTTAGCGCTCCAAGGACCATAACCCGTCAACAAACACACACCAAGTCCTCCTGTCACGTGACATGACGTACAAATCTTCCTGATCGTTGTTATTTAGTCACCAGTTGTCTTCTCCTGGTGTTCTTCTGTCTACCTCTACTTCTCTTAGCTTGGGGATTCTAGAACAAGGACTGGGGAGGGGGGAGGGGCAATAATGTTAACAGCCAGCTTTAATTAACGTGTGTCTAATCTCTCGTCAACGTCTCTTTGCGTCCCTTGTTTGACTGGTACTTATCTGGTTCTTGTCATCAGTTCCATATTGATAAAATTATCTGGTTCTTGTCATCAGTTCCATATTGATGACCTTGTCTGGTTCTTGTCATCAGTTCCATATTGGTGACCTTGTCGTACCATTTCAATCCTACTACTCTACACACGTATCCAGTTATCTCAGTCCTTTACAACTAATTTGGTGACGTTTAATAAACATTTATTCGTATCCAGGTTTCTGAGCAGCGTGATTAATTTACCAATTTTGAGCTTCAGTAGGCACTGAGGTATTGTAGATGGACACGCCGGATTCTGAACCTGAACTGAGAAACCAATAGTATCATTGTTGTCTTCAGTAAACATCGAGTCTAGCCTCAAAATAAACTGAACACAGAGAAATAGACATCATGAAATCGTACACCATCGTGCTTTCCCGTCATTTCTTACATCGGCTATGGTACGAACATGTTCTTTACTTTTTATTTCATTATAATGTTTATGCTGTCTTTAGTTTTAACAGAACGTTCAAATAAAAATGAAGGACATTTATTATGTGGCTCTGATATTATAACATTAATATTACAGTTCTCGGCAATTTCTTAAAATGTTAGGCACAAAGAGATCTGTGAAATTCAAATGACACTTAGATGTTGGCCACTACTTGGATGATTATAATTAGTACCCAAAATAACTTTCACTGAATTCACCAAAAACACTTTCACTGAATGCACCAAAATAACTTCACTGAATGCACTAAAATAACTTTCGCCGAATGCACCAAAATCATTTTCGCTTAATGCACTGAAATAACTTTCACTGAATGCACATTGCCGTTTCCACATCTTTCTTAACAGAGGTGCTGTTGTTTCATCTGTTACAAACGCTACTTAACTTCCTACCAAGACAATTATCATTGTTTCATCTGTTACAAACGCTACTTAACTTCCTACCAAGACATTTATCATTGTTTCATCTGTTACAAACGCTACTAAACTTCCTACCAAGACAATTATCATTGTTTCATCCGTTACAAACGCTACTAAACTTCCTACCAAGACAATTATCATTGTTTCATCCGTTACAATCGTCACTAAACTTCCTACCAAGACAATTATCATTGTTTCATCTGTTACAAACGTTACTAAACTTCCTACCAAGACACTTATCATTGTTTCATCTGTTACAAACGTTACTAAACTTGCTACCAAGACAATTATCATTTTTTCATCTGTTACAAACGTTACTAAACTTCCTACTAAGACAATTATCATTGTTTCATCTGTTACACACGTTACTAAACTTCCTACCAAGATAATTATCATTGTTTCATCTGTTACAAACGTTACTAAACTTCCTACCAAGACAATTATCATTGTTTCTTCTGTTACAAACGTTACTAAACTTCCTACCAAGACAATTATCATTGTTTCATCTGTTACAAACGTTACTAAACTTCCTACCAAGACAATTATCATTGTTAAGATTGAAGAAACAAGAAACAAAAAACAACAAAAAGAGAAAGTACTGGACAGTGTGACGTCATGCTATGGCAAGAAAGTCAACAACAAAATTTATAAATAACACAGGAGACAGAAAGTTGAGGAGAGACATGATCACATACGCCACCAGCCATGTCACTTGTAAAAGAAGAAGAAGAAGATGTATGTATTCAGTTCCTGTCGTTTTCATGTAATATTGGTCTAATGTGGAGAGTATGAGCTACAATATTTCTGTACTCGGAGAGTATTGGGTATAGTATTTATATAATGTGAATTGTTTGGAGACGGTTTAATTGTGTTTTATAATCTGGAGTATGTATAATGTTGTTTAACTTGAAATATATTGGGCTGTCCTCAATACATTATATAAACACTCACTTGTTAGTGATATGTATTTTATTCTAGACCGTGTAGGACCCCACGTCTATGAGGATAGAAAGACAAGATTACTTCGTCCACACGCACGTCCTAACAGGCAGCAAAGGTGAGGCTACTGAAAGTGATAGCAATTATATAAGGCACTACACATTGTTACAGAAACACGTGCTGCAAAACTATGTAAACATGTCTTACTTCAGGATGTGTAGTTGAATCTAAGAATGTCACTGTTCTGGTTCTAGAGTATGTAAACATGGCAGAGTACAGGAAATATTTAAAAAAAAAAATAGGACAACTCTATTAGTCTTGTCTTCTAGACATGATAATAAACGTGACTTTTTCTCTTGATGTACACCGCTTTAATTTAGGTGGGGATAGGGCTGTCAGAATAGTGGGTTTGACTGGGGTTTCTTGTCTTCAGACAGCATGTGGTATATGGAAGCAAATCATGATTACAAAATGAGTAAAGCCATAGGATGAATAGGAGTTAACATTATATGGTTTTACAGAGCAGTATTTCACATCACATGTGCATCTAAAGAAATGAAGGATTATGGCACCCGGTGGAAGCCAATCGTAAGAGCCAATCTTCTTGAAAACGTAAGTTCCTCTTTTCTCTACGGTCTCTACATTCTTCTCTAGTCCCAACGTCTCCTGTCCCAGCTACTCACCAACTGCCCGTGCAGAACCTGTTTTTTTCTATTTCCTGTTGACCGCTAAGTATCTCTACTTCTGATTGGTCTGGCCACCTGACCTAAGCCCAGTCACCTCGTTTTATACTTAATCACCAAATTTGCATTGAGTCCTGGCGAGCTCACGGCGACGATCATGCCGTTCTGTTTTAACTTAACCTTGCAACTACTACCTCTTATTTAGGTCTTTCGTGAACGTTCTTATCTTACTTTTCCTTCCTTATCAACTCCTCCTTTAAACTCAATTCCCTACTACATAAGGCTGGAAAAGTTATTATAAACCTGTGTTAGTGTATCGACATCGAAACAGTCAATCTACATTGAAAGCCAGGAGTTGTAGAGGTAGGACGTTAATAGCAGGTGTCGTGACACGCAACGGGACTTATTTGCGTGTACCACTATATCAATTCTAGCGACACTTGGTGCCGGTCAAAAATAATTTTTTTTTTATTACTGTAAGTACTGCATAAAGAGAAATACAAATTAATAAATAGTTACTGCACGAACTAAGAACGAGTTTCTAATTTAGTTTAATCTTAGAAATATATTAAAAAGTAACTAAAGTAGAAAATAATCCTAAATCACTCCTTATGCACAAAACATCTTTATGTGTTTTACATTACTGTTACACAAATTTTGATAACATTTGTTATAAACACAAATATAAGGCATACAAAAATCTTTAATTTATGTTGTATAATTTTTGCCCTATAAATTATTTATTACTTCCCCTGAATTGTGGACAGCAATATAGGAGTAAATGTATATACGTGTGCGCGCTTGTGTGTGTGCGTGTGAGTGAGTGTGTGTGTGTGTGCGTGTGTGTGTGTGTGTGTGTGTGCGTGTGTGTGTGTGTGTGTGTGTGTGTGTGTGTGTGTGTGTGTGTGTGTCCTCCTTCATCTTAGTTCGTTCTCAAGTGAATTCATCTACCTCAGTTGGTATTTCGTCTCAGGCGTCTAACATCACCATACAGTTTCTCCGTCAACTGGGCTAGAGAAGGTTGTGCGGCCACTCTGCTGCTCTCATGGAGGACACATTATACTATTTGTCCTCCACACAACGAGACATATTTGTTTGTCAAATTTTCTATTTGTTGAACAATTGGTATTTGTTTCACCACATGACATTACACTAGTCACCTATATAATTATACAAAATGAATTAGAAGTGAATTGTATTCCTTCAATTATCAGTCGCCTAGTGTATTTATTGGTCAATTAAAACATCTCTTTCTGGGTGATAGTGGGTGATTAAATCTACATTACAACTGGACAAAATAGCTATGTGTTATTTAATACGCTAGTCTAACCACCTAGAAAATCCCAGTGAATTATATTGATAAACTTAACTTCCTACCAAGACAATTATTATTGTTTCGTCTGTTACAAACGTTACTAAACTTCCTACCAAGACAATTATCATTGTTTCATCTGTTACAAACATTACTAAACTTCCTACCAAGACAATTATCATTGTTTCATCTGTTACAAACGTTACTAAACTTCCTACCAAGACAATTATCAGTGTTTCGTCTGTTACAAACGTTACTAAACTTCCTACCAAGACAATTATCATTGTTTCATCTGTTTGTTGCTGTCGTTTTTGTCGGAGTCATAAAAGTAAATCTATTTAATACTTTTGTTGGTCAAAGTTGGAGAACTGGGTTTTAACTTCTATGACAGGTTGGTTAAGGGTTATCTTCCCTTTCTTTCAATCATTGTCGTTGATCTGTCTTAACGATGCTCAGTTTTATGTTGTCTGGGCATGCGCAAGTTCTGACCGTGAACTGAGGGAACTTCCGTCAGGAAGAGTGTGTTTTTGGGCTGTCGGACATGATGTCCGTTGTGATTTTCTCTATATCATCGTGGGGATTGGAAAGTCTTCGATATGACTGAAATGTCAATGTTTTCCCCCCAGAGATTCCTTGTTCGTCAAGAGTGACGACAGTTGTTAATTGTGTATCCGAAGGATTCTGTAAAAGGTAAAGAGACATTCTTATTAATATGCCTTTGGTTGCAGAACATTTGAAGTTACCTATCTGCGAGTGAAGCTCACAGATCTTGAGAGACAGAATTCCTTCTTGCTTCTTGTGTTAGCCAAATGATACTATGTGTCTTCTATTGAACAGAAGCCTAATGATCATGATAGATTATTGTGGACACCGCAGGTTGGCGGTATATAGGTTTAGTATGGTTGATAGTGCCTGCTAACGAAGGATACACAGCTGTCAACATATTGAGGGCCTGTATTACGGCCAATATTTTTCAGCAAGAGGAAATATACCTGGCGGGCTATGCCAGTTGGATAACAGCCTTAAGTATTATTGCTACGCAATTTAGGAGCTCGTTTTTTGGACGACGGAGTTAATGAAGTACCTGACGCGCTGAGTCAATGGTACGGAAGCTACATTATAAACTGTAACATAAGGACAGATGATGATTGAGTATGTCCTAATCGATGTATGATTCAAGCCTTAGATTACCAGACATTTAACAGTCATTCCATATTTATGTGAAGTCCTTGATCATGTCAATTTGACTGTTCCTGTTGATGCTACTGTCAGTTTCGTGAATAAATGTTTGAAACGTGCTAGCAGTCTTCAAACATCATTGACTACTGCATGCGAGTGTATGGGTGCATTATCGACTTTAATAAGAGATTCACGCATTCGCGTTTTCGTCTACACCCACACTCAGCACATCATAATACCAGTACCACACATCTAATAACATGTATGCTGTTTTGTGTGAGTGACCATATTACCCCTGGCAGCGCCTCACGCTGGTGACCTACATCAACACCGCAACATTACACCGTCCAGGTGATAAGCGACACGCTCACTCTGCCAGCTTACACATCATGCATAAACAGTACGTTACATTTCTGGTGGACCAGATTTGTGGGTTTTCTACATTTTCAAGACAGTGGTAAATAGTTCAACAACTGCTGACTCACATAAACACTGGCGTTGGCATGTTTGTGTTACTACTACATGGACCACAACTGCTACGGAAGTGAAGTTTCATTGTTATACATTTCTGGAGTTCTACAGATGATGGCAATATATCTGGGCGATCAAGTCACATTGTTCCCTGTCAACCTAAGATCGTAAACAGTACCGCTTGTTGTTTACACTACATTCTACAAACATATCGAAGTTGGATCTTCTAGTCTCAACTGAAGTCGAGTATGATTTTTGTAGCTACACTTTGGAGACCACTGCCTGTTATCAAGTTACGGTGACCTTCAACGGTGGATCGTCTACCATTGTTGTTGACAGTAGTACCGCATTGTACTGCATCTTTGAGGCTGTTGGGGATTGTGCTTAAAGATAAGTGTCCTGTTTAGTGTGTAAACTGTGCCTTTAGTTTGTGTAAAGCTGAGCCTTCCTCTAAACACATTCTATATATTGTGTATTTACATATGCCATGCATATTTTTTGTATTCATGTTTTTGTTTACATGTTTATTTAGTGTGTATTTCTGCGGGCTGGTTGGGAAGGTGACTCCTTTAGAATATACCACGTGAAAGAGGTTCTACTGAGAGCGTTTTCTGTAGGGACTGTGCACATTTTCCACAGGGAAATTTGTTAGAAATATTTGTTGCTATGTACGTTTAGTTGTAACGAAGTGTGCATTTTCGTGGTTTTTGTAATATTTTTCTGTTCTTTAGTTTTGATTTGATTCGGTTGTATTTGTCTGCCTCTTCTGTCTATCATTTATTTCTATACATATTTTTGTTTATAACAGTGTTGCCATTTGTGTGTTTATTTTCGCAGTCATCATTACATATTTTGTAACAATTTTTCTTTAGTTTCGCTGTATTGTTTGTTTGACTTCTGCGAACGTTTTCGGTTGTTGTTTTGTATTCTTGTCCTTGTATTTATTATTGAAATACAGTGTTGTCATACAGTCTATAGATATACTTGATCATGGACTATTATTATTAATATCATACACTTTTCAGATAGAGGTTACTTATAATGATAATATTATATAGAAACAAGGTAACTATACAAGGTCTTTGAATAAGACTTGCCTCTCAAAGAGAGTGACATAAAGTGAGGTGAGTATACAAGTCTAGTATTACAGACTTGTCTCCCATCGAAGTGGGATAAGGTAATTTATTTAATTTTTCATATCTGATCTCACATAGTTAGACAGAATGTCTACACTAGACTACTTTATTTAACAAGGGAAAGCCCTTGGGAAGACAGGTGAGAAGTTAGAAGAATTCGCAACTGCTCAATTTCACAAAGCATTGAAGTCTGAAGAAAAGAGACAAAAAGAGGAAAATAAAAGATTAGACAGAGAATCTGAGAATTTAAGATTACAGATGCAGGCAGATGAAAGAAAACTTCAAGCTGTTGCTAAGAAGGATAAACTTAAAGCTGCTGCTGAGGAGAGAAAATTTCAAGCTGCTGTTGAAGAGAAAAAAACTTCAAGCTCAAGCTGCTGCTGAGGAGAGAAAATTTCAAGCTGAGGCTGAAGAGAGAAAAGCAAAAATGGAACATGATGAAAGTCTCGCAGCTTTGGAGTTAGAGAAATTAAAATTGATGAATGCGGGTGCTCATCAAAAAACTTCGGTTACGACAAAGGAGAAGTCTAATAAGATAAAATTACCTCATTTCAATCCTTTAAAGGACGACATAACGGATTATGTTGATAGATTCCAATTTTTATGCGATACACATAAAATAAAAAAGGAAAAATATGTCGAACAACTGATGGAATTTTTTTCAGTTGAACCAGTAACTACTCTTGTGACAATAGAGGAACATGACAGGACTAACTATGATGTTGTCAGAGCAGCATTACTTAAAAGATATCAACTAAAAGAAGAAGATTATCGTCTTCGTCTTAAGACAATGTTGCCAGGAAATGAAGTAGATTTCTCTGACTTTATTACAAAGATACGTCGTACATTCACACGTTGGATTGAGTTGTCTCAGACTGAAAAAACATATGAAGGCCTAATGGACTTATTACTTCGAGACAAAGTTATGTCATCGGTCAACGAATCTTTCCTTGATTTCTTCATGAGCGTAAACCTAAAAACATAAAAGACATGGAGAAATATTGTTGCCAGTACGTCACTGCGCATTCCCATGCCACAGTTAGCAATTTTAAAGCAAAAGAAGGGTTGCCAGTTGCTTCAGCGGTACCATATGGCTCTAATTACAATCGTAAATTTCAAGGTGCTCAACAAAGCTTTAATAAGAAGAGAAATCAGAATTACACTCAATATCAAAGCAATCCATCACACAATGGGTTTTCTTCAAAGAATTGGAGACAAGCTGATAGTCCTCGTAATGTTGGGTCTAATAATTATAGACACTTTCGCAAAGGTTATCACAATAGAAACTATCCGAGTTTTTCTTCTCGAGATAATTATCCTCGCCGTCAAGAATATTACGATGATGGTTATGGAAACTGTGATTCAAACCAGAATAATGATTATAATGGGCAATATAATGATAATTACAGGGGAAATAATTATCGCGGCAGACCTAGACATAAAAGAAAATCTTTCGTCAGGCAAACGCTGCACAACATGAGTCTCAGGAAGCCTGTAGTCAAGTGAACGATAGTAGAAACTCTAATGCTATCACTGGCTCTGCTTTCGATTTTGGGAGATCAGCTAAGTGCCCCCAATGCTCAACATTGTTCGAGCCATCTACAGTATCTACCCTAATTTGTGGTCACCCTCTTCCCGCTCTTCCTGCTACAGTTGCGCATGACAGGAGAGGATCTCTTATCTTACATAAAGGTCTAGTGAATGATAATCCAGTCTCAGTACTTTTTGATTCTGGATGTACTACTATTGGGGTTAGGCAATCTCTCATAGATCCTTGCTGTGCCACGGGAAAGGTGGTTAAATGTGTGACATTTGGTGGCACTTTGGAGATATATCCTACTGTTATCATCCACATGGATACTCCCTTCTTTGAAAGAAGATGTCCACGCGTGTCTTCTTCCTAATCCTTTTGCGGATCTTATAATCGGTCGTATTCACGGGGTTAAGGAATGTACCCCGCAGCAAATTGCTGCTTGGGAAGAACAGAATATCCAAACAGCCAATGCGGTTGTAACAAGAGCACAAGCTCTTATTCCTTCAACTTCATCTAATGATGGTAATGAAGTTGGTAGCCAAGATGATCACTTGGTGATTTCACATGACTCGTTTGTGAAACTACAAGAAGAAGACCCTTCTCTAAATAAATACTTTCTTCTCGCTAAAAACGATGATCGAAATCAAAATACAATTCACAAATCGTATATCACTATGAAGAATGATATACTAGTACGTATGGTACAACACTCAGACACATCTATGCACTCTCAAATTCTTGTGTTCAAAAGTATGAGAGCCTTAATTTTTTAACATGCACACGATTCTCAGTGTGCTGGACACATGGGTTTTTCTCGCACTAAGTCGAGAGTTCTAGCGGCTTTCTTTTAGCCATTCGTGAACAAAGACATACAAATTTATTGCCGATCTTGCAAGATTAGTCAAGAAGTCAAATCTAGAGTTCCACGACATGCTTTATCTATCCAGGCTGCAGACATTCCTATTCGACCATTCCAGAAGATGGCAATAGATATTATTGGCCCTTTTAAGATTAAGTCAGCCAGAGGACATCAATTCATCCTAACATGCATCGACATGTGCACACGTTGGCCAGAAGCTATACCTCTAAAGAGCATATCTACTGCCGATATCGCAGACGCTCTTTGGCTAATATTTTCTCGTTTGGGTTTTCCCAGAGAAATATTGTCAGACCCTGGTACTCAACTGATATCAGACACTATGTCGCAGGTGATGTCTATCCTAGATATTAAAAGGTCTCTCAGTAGTATTTATCACCCAATGTCTAATGGGTTAGTTGAACGTCTTAATAGAACACTCAAGAACTTACTTGGCAAGATTACTGAGGATCATCCTCAGGATTGGGACAGGGTTTTACCCGCGGCTCTCTTTGCCTATAGAGAGGTCCCAAACGAGTATACAGGGTTTTCTCCCTTTCAACATGTTTTTGGCACGCAACCGCGCGGTCCTATGTCCTTGCTACACGATTTAATAACTGCCGATAATGTTGACGATGACACTCAATCTTCATATGAGTATGTCATAGCTCTCAGGCATAAGATTATCGAAGCATGCAAGTTAGCGACTTCATCCTCCGAATTTGCCAAAGAAAAGGCAAGGCAATTCACTAATAAGAAGAGACGCCTACGTCAACTTTGTCCTGGAGACAAAGCGTTTGTCTTACTTCCTTCGAGGCAGAACAGACTTCTCATTGCATGGAAAGGTCCATATAGAATAGTCTCAAAAATTTCCGATGTCGACTATGTGGTCGATATTGATGGAAGGCATAAAACCTTCCATATAAATATGCTTACGGAATTTATTGAACGACCAGACTATTTGCAGCCTATTTTCCAGGCGACGGACGATTTTCCAGTCCAACATGGTCATATCTCATCTTTGTCGGTTATACAGGAGGAGGAAACTACGTTTTTAGATGCTAATCTACCTCTTCCTATGATTCCACTCAATTCTACGGAATCATGGAGAAACGTTAAGGTTTCTTCTAATTTGTCTTTTGAGGAACAACGCCAAGTATCTTCTTTGCTACAATCATTTCAGGATGTCCTTACCGAAATTCCTGGACACACACATATTATCAAACATGACATCATACTTACTGATCATAATCCGATCAGAGTAAGACCATATCCTTTCCCTATTCATTTCCAAGCACAAGTCGAGAAAGAATTGGATGAAATGACACAATTGAAAATAATTGAACCATCCACTTCAGCATACTCTTCGTCCATGGTTATTGTTCGAAAGAAAGACAATAACATACGTCTTTGCGTCGATTATCGCAAATTGAACCAAGTTACGAAGTTCGATGCTTAACCTATGCCTTTATTGGAATATCTACTTACTAGACTTTCTAAATCGTGATTCTTTACTAAACTTGACTTGTCGAAAGGCTATTGGCAAGTTCCGTTAACTGAACGCGCCAAACCTTTCACTGCTTTCTCAACACCTAGAGGTTTGTATCAATGGAATGTAATGCCTTTCGAGCTGATGAACGCCCCAGCTACTTTCGTACGCATGATGCGTCGTACTCTCTTATATTGTACAGATGTCATCGCATACTTAGACGACATCTGTCTTTCAGCGATACTTGCGAATAACACTATTCGGGTTTAAATGAGTTACTGTCTACTCTACGCGAGCATATTTTGACTGCAAAACCCTCTAAAGCCTTTGTTGGGTTTAGTGAAATTTCTTTCCTAGGTCATCGTGTTGGTCCTGGTCTATTGAAGACAGAGGACCAAAACATTTCGAAGATATTAAATATCTCCGTTCCTAAAACAAAAAAGCAAGTACGTAGTCTCTTAGGATTAATACAATTCTACGGAAGATTCATTAAGAATCTGTCCTCCATTATGGCACCTCTTTCAACTTTATTGAAATAAGGTTCTCCTAATATGGTTCGCTGGTCCCAAGAATGCCAATCTTCATTGGATCAGATTAAGAATTTGTTCTCATCTCCTCCTATCTTACGACTACCATCGATTGATCAAGACTTTTGTCCTTCGTAGTGATGCCTCTTCCACTGGGATCGGGGCGGCACTTATGCAGGAGTATTCAGGAACTCTGCACCCTGTGATGTATATCTCTAGGAAATTGAATGCAACAGAAAGGAACTATTCGGTTCTAGACCGTGAATTGTTAGCTATGGTTTGGTCCATTCTTAAGCTACAAAGATTCCTTCTAGGCGCGCATTTCATTATGGAAACCGACCAAAAAGCTCTTACAGCTATGCAGAACAAGGATTTGAAGAGCTCGAGATCTACTCGATATGCTATTGCTCTTCAACCTTTTCATTTCACGGTGCGGGCTATCCGTGGTTTGGATAATGTGATGGTGGACATACTGTCTAGATGCCCACATGATTCCACTTAAGTCTTGTGTCCTAGGATTCATGATACACTTCCAGACTCATGTCTGTTCATAGTATACATTAACACATTTATTTCACCTTAGATTAGTAAATTGATTGTTTTCTTTCTATATTACTATCTTTGGTGTAATGTGGAAGGTTGAGTTAACATAAAATAAAGGTCAAAAATAAGAAAAGGAAAAATTTTAAAATGGCCACATATAATACTTAAATAATTTTGTAGTGACTATAGTGCATTATAGCATGTTACTAATTGTGTCATTTATATTGTTCTCAGTGCAAACTAGTACCAAGTACGGAGCGCTTGTGAGAACCATGATGATGTCATACCTTACATTTGTTCCAGAGATCGTAGCCCTTATTTGTATATAATATACTTCTATTGTTAGATAATGTGTAAGGAATTTCACAAATTTGGTCATGTCCATCCATTACATATATTGATAGTATAACATTGTATTATAGTATTGCATAATTTTTTGATAGGTATGTAATTTTTGTTAGTATCGCCAGCAACTGTGGTTTCTTTGATGGTACCTTCCCATATATATTTTCTCTTATTTGGTGAGATGATTTGATTCTCTCCAGACGCTCTATTTGTGCGTCGATTCAACCTGACATTAGGTTGATTCTTTCATTGACGCATTATTCATGCGTCATGAGCTTGTGGTATCTTGCTCATTGATGTATTTTAAAAAAATGGGTCATTTTTTGTTATACGGGGGGTGCGGTAGTCTGTTGCTGTCGTTTTTGTCGGAGTCATAAAAGGTAAATCTATTTAATACTTTTGTTGGTCAAAGTTGGAGAACTGGGTTTTAACTTCTATGACAGGTTGGTTAAGGGTTATCTTCCCTTTCTTTCAATCATTGTCGTTGATCTGTCTTAACGATGCTCAGTTTTATGCTGTCTTGGCATGCGCAAGTTCTGAGCGCGAACTGAGGGAATTTCCGTCAGGAAGAGTGTATTTTTGGGCTGTCGGACATGATGTCCGTTGTGATTTTCTCTATATCATCGTGGGGATTGGAAAGTCTTTGATATGACTGAAATGTCAATGTTTTCCCCCCAGAGATTCCTTGTTCGTCAAGAGTGACGACACTTGTTAATTGTGTATCCGGAGGATTCTGTAAAAGGTAAAGAGACATTCTTATTAATATGCCTTTGGTTGCAGAACATTTGAAGTTACCTATCTGCGAGTGAAGCTCACAGATCTTGAGAGACAGAATTCCTTCTTGCTTCTTGTGTTAGCCAAATGAGACTATGTGTCTTCTATTGAACAGAAGCCTAATGATGATGATAGATTATTGTGGACGCCGCAGGTTGGCGGTATATAGGTTTAGTATGGTTGATAGTGCCTGCTAACGAAGGATACACAGCTGTCTACATATTGAGGCCCTGTATTACGGCCAATAGTTTTCAGCAAGAGGAAAAATACCTGGCGGGAAATGCCAGTTGGATAACAGCCTTAAGTATTATTGCTACGCAATTTAGGAGCTCGTTTTTTGGACGACGGAGTTAATGAAGTACCTGACGCGCTGAGTCAATGGTACGGAAGCTACATTATAAACTGTAACATAAGGACAGATGATGATTGAGTATGTCCTAATCGATGTATGATTCAAGCCTTAGATTACCAGACATTTAACAGTCATTCCATATTTATGTGAAGTCCTTGATCTTGTCAATTTGACTGTTCCTGTTGATGCTACTGTCAGTTTCGTGAAAAAATGTTTGAAACGTGCTAGCAGTCTTCAAACATCATTGACTACTGCATGCGAGTGTATGGGTGCATTATCGACTTTATTAAGAGCTTCAAGAATTCGCGTTTTCATCTACACGCACACTCAGCACATCATAATACCAGTACCACACATCTAATAACATGTATGCTGTTTTGTGTGAGTGACCATATTACCCCTGGCAGCGCCTCACGCTGGTGACATACATCAACACCGCAACATTACACCGTCCAGGTGATAAACGACACGCTCACTCTGCCAGCTTTCACATCACGCATAAACAGTACGTTACACTTAACACATTAAATCACGTAAATGCTAATTTCTATTACCGCAATCGGAAATGAAACAATCTCCACGGAATGCTATAACACACTTTTGCAATGGCTCTAGAATAACGAGCTAGATTATCCGAAATTTCTGAGCGACTATATAACTGACTTTGAGAGAACGGAGTATTTATACAGAAATGGTGTTATTATCACGAAAGGGTTCGATAATTCACGCCTTCGGCCGTATCAGGGAAAATCAACGAGATCGACTCCCGAGGTAAAGGATTTTCCTGATCGCTCGCTCACGATGCCGAAACGATATCACAAGACCTGGCCATGCGAACAGGCCTTCTTTGATTTCGTCCCTCTGCCGTAGATCAAATAATTTCGTCTCCTGGGATCACGGACATCAAATGTGGTCGGTGCTGCGGTCGGAAAATTAGCCCAACGGATTGTTGAAAGCTTGATAGTCAATCGTGGTAACTGGGTTTACCGTTCATCATTTTTGCATCGTGCCTTCGATGTTAATTACGCGAATGTGGGTTTAAATACTTTGAAACCATGATAGTAATAATTGAATCTCCCAAATGTTCATAGACGGGATAAGTCATGTCTAGAGTCCAAACAAACAATTTATTATACATTCTGTAGACATCGTACGTTTATCATGAATTACATCACAAATATAATTTAGAATCCTATGTTGAGTTAGCTATCTTGCATATCAGTCCTTTGTCTCGTACATCTGAATTACTGTAGGCAGAACGACATAACTATATGCACGCGTGGTTGGTAATTTCAACGACCGACAGTGAGATTATGCGTCTGGCACTAGTATAACTAAAACGGACTGTTAATTCATCTCGACAAGGTTTAGTCAATTACTAACCTGTAACTTCATCTTTCTTCATCATAACAGTGGACTGGCCCATGTCCATAATAAAATACAATGTAACTGTGTGGCATTCCATGCCCGACACTATAAGAATATAAAGACACGTCTTCTCCGTTCGACGGTCATTCAAGAAAGGGTCCCGTCTCTTGGTCACCGTGCGTGACTACCAACGCTGAAACGTCACAGCGTTCACTAGGCTAATAATACTTTTACATTACATTAAACGTTGTAACCCCTAAAATCGCATGCTGCTAACCTCTAGCAGACAATGCCAATTAATCTACCGTAACAGTCGGTAAATATTATTATCGCCCTTGCATTTGCTACCGACGTCTGATCTGTCTCTATCGATGATTGACATCTCAACTCGCTTGATAATTCAGATAAACGAATCATAACTCGCTGACTGTTATCTGGCAGGTCGTGGGATAAATAATAGGTCTGTTTGTAAACACGCATTTGCGCACGTAAGTCAGGAAAAATAGGCATGGCTTCCAAGGTGAGTCAATAACAGCAAATTGCGTGGTTGGCTTTAGCAAAACGTAAACTCTAATTAAAGGAAGCAAACGTAGTCGGATCTACGTTGCTATATTTACGTCACACGTCACATAAACATTATCTAGTCTTTAACAAATAGTCTGTGAGGAACATTATCTAGTCTCTAACAGAGAGTCTGTGAGGAACATTATCTTGTCTCTAACAGAGAGTCAGTAAGGAACATTATCTTGTCTCTAACAGAGAGTCTGTGAGGAACATTATCTTGTCTCTGACAGAGAATCTGTGAGGAACATTATCTTGTCTTTAACAGAGAGTCTGTGAGGAACACTATGTTGTCTCTAACAGAGAGTCTCGGAGGAACACTATCTTGTCTTGGTGCAGGCGTCCTGCAGGACTAAGTACAATGGTGACTTGGTGCAGGCGTCCTGCAGCACTAACTACAGGGGTGACTTGGTGCAGGCTTCCTGCGGAACTAACTGCAGTGGTGACTTGGTGCAGGCTTTCTGTGGGACTAACTACAGTAGTGACTTGGTGAAGGCTTCCTGTGAGACTAACTACAGTGATGTCGTGGTGCAGGATTCCTGTGGGACTGACTACAGTGGTGACTTCGTGTAGGCTTCCTATAGGACTAACTACAGCGGTGACTTGGTGCGTGCTTTCTGTGGGACTAACTACAGTATTGACTTCGTGTAGGCTTCCTGTAGGACTACCTACAGTGGTGACTTGGTATAGGCTTCCTGTGAGATTAACTACAATGATGACTTGATGTAGGTTTCCTGTGGGACTAACTACAGTGGTGACTTTGTGTAGGATTCCTTTTGGGACTACCTACAGTGTTGACTTGGTGTAGTATTCCTTTTGGGACTAACTACACTGTTGACTTGCTTTAGGCTTCCTGTGGGACTAACTACAGTGGTGACGTGGTCTAAGCTTCCTTGGGGACTAACTACAATCTTGAGTGACTTGGTGTAATCTTCCTATGGAACTAACCACAGTGGTGACGTGGTGCAGATTTCCTGCTGGACTAACTACAGTGGTGACTTGGTGCAGACTTCCTGCGGGACTAACTACAGGGGTGACTTGGTGCAGAATTCCTTCGGGACTAACTACATTGGTGACTTGGTGCAGACTTCCTGCGGGACTAACTTTAGTGTTGACTTGGTGCAGACTTCATGCGGGACTAACTACAGCGGTGACTTGGTGCAGACTTTATGCGGGATTAACTACAGTGGTGACTTGGCGCAGACTTCCTGCGAGACTAACTTCAGTAGTGACTCCATGCTCCATAAGGAGCACCAATAATGTGGAGAATATCATCATCATCATCAGTTGCCATCTCCACAACGAAGGTTGGCTGTAATGGATCTCCAACGTCTTCTGTCTCTTGTCTTGGTGGTGCACTCTAATAGACTCTTTCCTGTCCATCTCTTGATGTTATCTTCCCACTTATAGCGTTGTCTTCCCCTTGCACGTTTGCCTTCAACTCTCCCTTCTGTTATGGTCTTCTGCAAGGTGTTATGCCTTTTTATGTGGCCAAAGTATTTTAACTGCCGAACTTTGACCTCCCTCATTAGTTCTCTTTTCATACCTAGATTTTCTAGGACCTCCTTATTTGTATTCATCTCTTTCCATGAGATACGCCCCATTCTTTTATATATCCACATTTCAAGAGCCTCAATTCTTTCTTCCAAATGCTTATTCATCGTCCATGTTTCTGCACCATACAGAAATGCAGAATATATGTAACACTTTATGATTCTCAGTTTTGATTTGTGAGATAACTGTTTGGATGTCAGTATATGTTTCATGTTGTTGAATGTAGCTTTTGCCATTCCTATTCTCTTCTTTATTTCTGTTTCACATCTGCCATCTTCTGTTATTATATGACCAAGATATACGTAGCTCTTGACTTGTTCCAGGATTTTCCCATTTACGCTTATCTTTAATGTGGGTTTATCGTTTGTTTTGCTAATTATCATAGTTTTTGTTTTCTCAATATTAATGTCGAGTCCATATTCATGACTTATGCTGTTCACTTGCTTCACTAGTTCTTGTAACTTCTGTTCGCTTTCAGCTAACAACACGGTATCATCTGCATATCTAAGGTTGTTTATTGACCTTCCACTGATGTTCAGTCCTGGTATTTCCTGTATCTGTTTGAAAATTTTTTCGGTGGAGAATATAACGTTTATTTAATCTGGAGTAGACGAGGGTCAGTGTTATTCTTAAAACATTATCTAAACATACAGATTGTAAAAATATACTGATGTACTTAATTTAACCTGTGGAAAATACAACTTGAAGATCGACACATCAAAAACAGAAACTATGAAGATAAGCAGATTGCCCGGTCCCCTTAACATACGTGTCAACAATATCAGCCTTATGCAGGTTCCAGAGTTCAAATAACTAGGAAGCTTTTTTAATGACAAGGGAAGAAGTGGCTGAGACATTGAAACAAGATGTTAAAAAGTCGGGGCAGTGACATGCCAGCTGCCACGACTAATCAAACATCTGAATACCAATATGAGAAATAAACAACTGATAACTAATATATTCTTACCAACTCTTTACTATTAGCGTCAATCATGATCCTTTACCCAAGCCAAGGAGAGGAAAATCACATCCCGTGAGATGAGAATTGACAGGGGTCATTGGTGTTGCCAAGATAGACAGGATCAGAGGTGATGACATCAGAAACATTCTCAGAGCTGCGTCCTCTATTGGGTGTATGATAAGACGAGATTAAGTGGTTCTTCATCTCCTGAAAATAGAGCGGACCGGGGCACAGATGGATGAACTACGTCACTGACATCCTACAACGATACGGGCTTGTGGCGGCCAACGCCACACACTTGGCTCAAGTACACAAATATCCACTCCTCACTAGGCTCAAGTACACATACATCCACTCCTCACTAGGCTCAAGTGCACAAACATCCACTCCTGACTTGGTTCACGTACACAAACATCCACTCTTCACTAGGCTCAAGTACACAAACATCCACTCCTCACTAGGCTCAAGTACACAAACATCCACTCCTCACTTGGCTCAAGTACACAAACATCCACACCTCACTAGGCTCAAGTACACAAACATCCACTCCACACTTGGCTCAAGTACACAAACATCCACTCCTCACTTGGTTCAAGTACACAAACATCCACTCCTCACTTAGTTCAAGTACACAAACATCCACTCCTCACTAGGATTCACGACAATAGTGACAGGAAAAAATGTAAGTGAATTTATTATCTAAACGTTCATTTATGGGTGAACTACATTTTATTGTAGACCGTGTAGAGCCTCAGATCTGTGAAGATACAACAATAAGACGCTTTCTTCTACCCGCATGTCTTAACGAGCCATTAAAGTGAGGCTGTAGAACGTGCTATCAATCTTATAATGTACTGCACATTGTTACATAAACTACTGCTGCAAAAGCACAAGTAATACAATACTATGGGGTGACCAGATGAATGTAACAATGTCTCGGTGTTGGTTCTGTAGTGCGTGAGCATGACAGAGTACAGGAAGACAGACAAATGTAGGACAACCCCACTAGTCTTGTCTTACAGAGTTTGTAATATGTGTGTCATTTTCTCTTCACGAACACTACATGGACTGCAGTAGGTAGAGGGCTGTCAGTGTAGGGGGTTTAATTGATTATTTTTGTAACAGTACGTGAGTTGTGTGAAAGCAATCATGGACGATAAATACACAAAGCTACATAATGATAAAAGAGGGAACCAAAATTACGTTGTTCTACAGAACACTATCAGAGATCACATGGATATCTAAATACTGAGATTATAAACTATTGGAAGGTTCTACAGAACACTATCACAGATCACATGGATATCTAAATACTGAGATTATAAACTATTGGAAGGACCCGTTGTTGGGCAGGGAAGAGTAGCAGTATGGATCTACATACAGGATTGTAGTAAACAAGGTAGATACTATAATGGTGTATCCCATCCTGACTTAAGGCAAATATTGCCCTGCCTGTGTCTACTTTAACAAAGGTTGTTCAGTTATCCTGTCTCGTTACTTCGAAAACTGTGATGTAACCATATACAACCAACTCACCCCCTGCACAGATGTGTGTCAGTGGATTTCAAACAAGGTCAGATATCAAGATAACAACATGAAACCTGAGAAGTTGTGGGAAGAGGAATTGGTAAAGAGGAATGGGTAAAGAGAAAATAGCTGGATTGGCACATAATTTTAATCGCTGCTACTTCCGGATCTTGTAGCTACAGTCGTCATGGCAGAGCTATCTTCATCATCAGACCACTGGTTAGCAGAAGGTATTGTAGGTGTTGAAAACGTTCTGAGATGGTGCACTTTACTCTGTAATAATTAAATCAGCTATCAATTTATATTTACATTTAACAAATTTAATAATCAGTTATTGATTAACAAGAGGAAATAAATAAAAGTACCACGCCTGATAGAGTATTTTCTTATCTTCTTCTTGTCCATTCTATGATGTAAATTTTTCCAGTATGTTCTCCTGTTGTCATCCTGTATCTGCTCTTCTTTGTCACACTAAGAGTTATTGTGTTACATGTCTCAAGGAAGTGGCGTGATAATGGTGGAAGAATCACATCAATAAAATCAACCCATAAATAATAATTAACAAAACTGAATATGCCTAAATATTTTATGGCTGTTTATCAATATCGCATGTCAATATTATTTCTGAATGAGTCCTCACATTCAAAACCAATGATATACCCTTATGATTAATTAATATTGAACATAAAAGTACGGTACACATTGTACGAAGACAATGGCTGAGCCTTGCGCGTGAGGCTGGCAACATCGTCATGTACCCAGTGAGCCACACTACTCTCCCTTAACGAAGAGTTATAGACCATGTCACCGTCACCAAGCTGTGATAAGCTTTCATTCGTCTGTGGATGAGTTGAATTATTTAAATTATTTCCCTATGGTGGATTTGATGTTAAGAAGTGTTGTTGTTATGTTCTCTAGTGTACTGCATGAGGTCGGCTGTGAAGGTTCCTGATTCTAACAAATTTTGGGTTGAGTTATCAGGAAACCTTTCTGCTACCACGTTACGACCTCAAACAGACCTATTCTTGACTATAATGAATGATGACTACGTTTAATGTCTAAGGTTATGAATATGTAGTGTAATGTTGCATTAACCAATTTAACATATAAACAACTATTTTATTATCCAACACACACAACAGTACTACGACAATCACATACAAACTACACTTTAAAATACTATCGTAAGTAAGTCAGTGGTTGAATTTTAGGTAAAGTTAATTTACAATTTATTTTCCTGACTCTATTTGTTTTGAATCAGGAATGACAATCAAATTGAAATTAAAGGAAGTATTTACATTAATCAATGAACACAATGGATCTTCTGTCCATACATACAAATGTTATTATAATATACGTGTGTAGTTGTAGTTTGCTACTTGAGGGTAATACTGGTCTATAATGGTAGGTTGTTGGTTAACATCACACCCTATTGTCTATTTTCTGTTCGTTTGACACTGGTGGAATTTTTAATTAATATTCACAGTCTTTATTTTAAAACTAGATAGTTCTTAGAGGTTGAGCAGCCTGGTGCCGAACATGCATTTATCGTCGAAGGATAACACCGGTAGATCTTTTCCTATGCTCGCTGGACAATCTGTTACACTTCTTGAAAGGCAATGGCATCCAGCACGTGCCCGAAATATGCAAACATTGTCAGGAATCAATCAGTTCCCAAGAGCTTGGTACTACGTTAATGTCAGTACCAAAACCCTGAAATAAGAAGGTTATGCGTCCTTCTTTATACCAAGTATACAATAATATTCCACAGTTAATTACAGGCACAGTACAAACAAACAAATAGGGTCAGATCTTTATGACAACTTATTTCACCATTATATTTTGATGTGATTAGAGTTGGCCACTCGAAAAGCAGCGGCTGGGAGACTTTTTCAGGCCATAAATCGTGGATTCCTTAGCAAGAAAGAGGTTGGTAGGAAAACGAAGATGGCTGTATACCGCCCCACCTATGTCCCAGTCTTCACATATGGATGCGAGTCGTGGGCAATGACTACAACCCACAAAAGCCAGATCCAAACCTCAGAAATGAGGTATCTGAGGAAAGTGGTTGAAGTAAAAAGAAGAGACATGGTCCGCAACCAGACGATCCGTCAAGGCCTAAAATCCCATCCACTGCAGACCCAAATAGAACAGTCCCAACTAAGATGGTTTGGCCATGTCTGCAGAATGGGAGAAGATCGGCTACCACGACAAGCATGGGAAACAAAGAGCCAGGGATCCAGACCTCCAGGACGACCCAGAGTCCGCTGGGAGGACAACATTAGACAATCTTTGAAGGACCGAGGACTAGAATGGAACCAGGCCAGGAAGAAGACAGCTGATAGAATGGTCTGGCGCTCTCTCTTCCAAACCTCTACACCTCACGGTAGAAGGGGAACGACTAAGTAAGTAAGTAAGTATATTTTGATGTAACAATGTATACCAGTATTCCTCTCCCCTAATGTTTACAACGCCTCTGCAATTCCAGTAATAATCTTTTCCATACAATAGGATAGGTGTTATACTCCTTGATGACAATCATATCTAATCTTGTAATTCTACACCTCTCTGATAGTCTATCATATGATGGATCAATCTCTAGGCTCTGCCTAAGTCTGCCATGGACCCACTTACTTACAGTCGTATATGTTTATTTCACATTCAAACTTCATTTTAAATAAAAGGTTAATAAAGTCAATCTTACCGCAAATTTCAATGAAATAAACACAAGCGAACGATGACTGGCAAACAAATTATGGCACACTTTAGATCTGCCTTTCTGTCCAGACTGCTTTCTATAGGTTTGAAAAGCACAAGCCTGCGCTCATCGCTTCTTGTTCAACAGGAAATTTTCTTAAAATTTCAACGAGCAGTCTACTTTTCCGATAATATATAATACATTGGCCAATGGGACCATGAACTCATTTATTTTGAATCAAACTTTAAAAAAAACAAAATCCCAAACTACTATGTTTACTACTGCAAATATATTTTTAGTTTTAGGTCAACCAATCCTATCTCGCCTTTCTTTAAACTACAGCCAATCAAATTACAGGTACCTTGTAGTCCTTATTTTCCCTAAAGCTTTTTTCAAAACATGCTATGAAAAAATAAGCAGGCATGATTTTTTTTCGTCAGTCCGTCTTACAATACTTAATATTATTGCCCATATCTTGATTATTTATTGTGCTAGTGTGTAACTGACACCATATTTTTGCTCAGGAGATCATAAGACATCCGAATATATAATTGTTATGGCCCTATGTATTATGGTTCATAATTCCATATTTTTTCTATGTTAGTCTTTCAAATCTAGAAACTTCCACCTGTTCACTTCTTTTACAACTATTTCAAACTAAATACGAGAATCTTCCGTAGTCCGTTAGAATTACGTCATTTATTTATAGCTAATGCTGTCTGCGTGACCAAATTGACGAACATTTTTTAGTTTTTGTATCGTAATTTGAAAACGCTCAAGGCTATGTAGCGCGAGTTGGCTTTTTGAAATCAACGCGAGACGATGTCCCTTAGGTTCTGTCTTTCTGTCCCTCCCTTCCTTTTCCTTCACTCTATCACTCTGTCGTCTTGGCAAAACTACTTAACCTTGTAAAAGTGTTACATTTAATCTCAAGGACGAATTCCATTCGGCTATTAGGCTTATCAAAACCTATAGGCTGGCGGCGTGGGGGAAGAAGACGCTGGACTCAATTTTTATTTTCTATTTTATTTTTGGCTTCATAATTAATGACATTTTATGTAAGTGAGATAGAGGTAATGAACGAGACAATATTTGCGCGTGTTGTCCATACAGATCCATATTACGACATAATGTCCCCCGTTAGAAAAGCTTGCATCGCTAATGCAACTTTCAATATCTGTATGGCAATCACGATCAAATTAAGTCAACCTGACTTTACTCTGCCTTTATTTTGATCATGGATTTATGCAGGTGGGTCAATTCAAAGTAAGCACTACTAACGAAGGTTGCCTCAGACCTCTGCAATCCAAGAATCTATTTCAGCTAAGTTACTGAACAGCTGCAAGTGTTACTGGTTGTCTAATGCTGATTATAAATCACTTCTTGACCATTACTCTTCCCTGAGTCTATCCCATGACATGTCCAGAGATTCTTTAGAGGTTCTAGACCTCCCTCAAGTTTGCAATAGTTATGAGGGAATAATCTATAAATATGGTGATGGCCGAGTTTTGTAGGGGATCCAATAATTCTCTTATCAGCATGGAATAACACTCGGAATATCTTCAATTCAAAAAGGCAACCTAGGGATTCATTATACTCTTCCGAAATGTTCACAACCAACAATAGGTCTGCGTTCCAGCTTGACTTGAATTTGGAAACACCCTTTAATAATATTCATACATAATTCTATAATGTGCCACTCAAATGGAATCCATATTTACCAACTGATTTCTCCGCCTAACGACAATTTTGGTGAAATAATGTAATAGGTGGGGAAATGAATTTCTGCATCATAAATCAATTCACCCGTGTGCACTGCTATAATATATGTGGGTAATCTCCAGCCAAGGTCCGTACAATACTTCCCCGTGGACTGTGTAGGGTCGGTTACTACCACTGTCACAGGTGCCCTTATAATGCTAAATTAATAGCCATATTGTGAAGCGCGTTGAACATTTTCCTCAGTGCTCAACCGCTCACTCCCCACTTTTCTATTGTTAACATTGAGTTTCGGTTTCCAATTGGGCGGATCATCTTCAATGTCAATGTCTGCCAGCTCCCTGAATGCGGCTTCAAATTTAGCGTGGGATGGCTGGTCTGTGTTTCTATTTTCTCTGGGTGCCATACGCAGAGTTGCCAATCTAAATATTTTTGGGGAAGACGGGTTGTGGGAAGGTGAATACCTATCCTCTGTGTCTACCTTATTATGTTTGTTTTCCTTTCTGTTTTTAAGCCCATATTTTTCTCCACAATGCTTTCTTAGCAGGGGAGTATTATTTTTACACCCTGTGGAATCTACCTTGCTGCACTGGTCACAGGCTTCAACAAATGTTTCAATGTCTTTCGCTACGCCTGGCCAGAAATATGCTACAGATGTCCTTTGACGTGTAGTACCCATCTTCTGGTGTCCACCGTCTGGTACAACATGTGCTTGTGCCATCGCTTGTTCCCTATAACTCTTGGGCAGCACTAGCTGTCCTTCCTGTTTGGATCCTGCTCCAGCTTTCCTGTAGAGCAGTCCCTCCTTCCTATAGAATTGTCCTTCATTAGGGTGCGCATCGCTGTTGGGCAATTTGCCAAAGCAAGGTTTTAGTGATTTGTCCTTTGCCTGGGCCTTTCTAATCTGCTTATGAGAATAAATTAGTGGTGGTTCCTCCTCCGTTCTACTAGGGGTCGATCTGACCTGAAGCGTGGCCATTAACACAGGTTTTACAGGGCTTCCTAGAAAAACATATTTCTTTCCTAACACCAGCGGGTAGTTAGGGTCGTCGCATACTGCAGCTTTGATTACTCCTTCCACGTACCTTGTCTTGACCTCGATCTCGGCAACGGGAAGTGTTATGGTGGCTATTCCCTTTACGGCCCCTTGTATCTCCACTTTCTCCGTGGTATACTGGTCAGGGTGCACCAGGGTTGCACTCACAACTGAGTCATATTCCAAACCGGAATCGTAAAGGCACCTGACTCTGGCACCATTACATATTACTTCTTCACAGATGGGGGGATGTTGAGGTTCCTGCTGTTCAATAGCCAGGTCCTTCTTTCTCCCCTTGTCCACTGTCTTCATGCTTGCAGCGCGGTATGGAGGAACTTTCCTACCACCTTCCATTGCATTTGGATTTTGCATCCTATAGTTTTTTCCCCTTTTTCTTCTGGTTTTAAGGGTTTCCGTTCATTGAATTGCGGGTTTTTGTCGCTATGATCAGATCCTGGCCTATCCCATGCTTGGTTACCTCTGAGGTTTTGATCCCTAGTATTTTTGTTATAATACTCATCTGGGTCTTGGGGGGTTTTATTACTCTCTACCTGTTTGTATCTATGCAGTT
Source organism: Oreohelix idahoensis (assembly GCA_024509875.1). Lineage (NCBI taxonomy): Eukaryota > Metazoa > Mollusca > Gastropoda > Stylommatophora > Oreohelicidae > Oreohelix > Oreohelix idahoensis. The sequence goes on from JAMPIV010004567.1 coordinate 236,757, forward strand.
GAAGTTCCATTTCTTTTAATCTTAGTTCATGATCTCTTTCTAACCTTCTTTCTTCTCTATCTATAAATTTGTCACATTCTGATGTCACGTGAAATCAGACCTTGCCCCTTCGATACCATTTCTCTTGCAGCCTGAACAGCAGCAGATCAAAACTTTGCCAGATCAGCCATTCTGTACTATGCAATCTTTAAAATTTCTAACTAGACAAATTTCTAATTATGGCTAACAATTTCTAATTATGACTAAGAACAACCACAGGCACTGATAGCTCAACCACTATTTAAATTCCACAAAAGACTACTTTTAGTTGTATTTTACAGGTAATTAAAAATCCCTGGAGCGAGCTACCCAATATAGCTGGTGCTTTGAGAAATTCAAATCCCAGGAGCGAGACCCCAATATAGCTGGTGCTATGAGAAATTCAAATCCCAGGAGCGAGACCCCAATGTATGTGATGGATTTGATGTTAAGAAGTGTTGGTGTTATGTTCTCTAGTGTACTGCATGAGGTCAACTGTGAAGGTTCCCGATTCTAACAAATTTTTGGTTGAGTTTTCAGGAGACCTTTCTGCTACCACCTTACGACCTCAAACAGACCTATTCTTGACTTTAATGTATGATGACTACGTTTAATGTCTAGGGTTATGAATATGTAGTGTAATGTTGCATTAACCATATTAACATATAAACAACTATTTTATTATGCAACACAACACAACAGTACTACGACAATCACATACAAAATAAACTTTAAAAGACTATCTTAAATAAGTCAGTGATTGAATTTTAGGTAAAGTTAATTTACAATTTATTTTCCTGACTCTATTTGCTTTGAATCAGGAATGACAATCAAATTGAAATTAAAGGAAGTATTTACATTAATCAATGAACACAATGGATCTTCTGTCCATACATACAAATGTTATTATAATATACGTGTGTAGTTGTAGTTTGCTACTTGAGGGTAAAACTGGTCTATAATGGTAGGTTGTTGGTTAACATCACACCCTATTGTCTATTTTCTGTTCGTTTGACACTGGTGGAATTTTAAATTAATATTCACAGTCTTTATTTTAAAACTAGATAGTTCTTAGAGGTTGAGCTGCCTGGTGCCGAACATGCACTTATCTTCGAAGGATAACACCGGTAGATCTTTTCCTATGCTCTCTGGACAATCTGTTACACTTCGTGAAAGGCAATGGCATCCAGCACGTGCCCGAAATATGCAAACATTGTCAGGAATCAATCAGTTCCCAAGAGCTTGGTACTACGTTAATGTCAGTACCAAAAACCCTGAAATAAGAAGGTTATGCGTCCTTCTTTATACCAAGTATACAATAATATTCCACAGTTAATTACAGGCACAGTACAAACAAACAAATAGGGTCAGATCTTTATGACAACTTATTTCACCATTATATTTTGATGTGACAATGTATACCAGTATTCCTCTATCCTAATGGTTACAACGCCTCTGCAACTCCAGTAATAATCTTTTCCATACAATAGGATAGGTGTTATACTCCTTGATGACAATCATATCTAATCTTGTAATTCTACACCTCTCTGATAGTCTATCATATGATGGATTAATCTCTAGGCTCTGCCTAAGTCTGCCATGGACCCACTTACTTACAGTCGTATATGTTTATTTCACATTCAAACTTCATTTTAAATAAAAGGTTAATAAAGTCAATCTTACCACAAATTTCAATGAAATATACACAAGCGAACGATGACTGGCAAACAAATTATGGCACACTTTAGATCTGCCTTTCTGTCCAGACTGCTTTCTATAGGTTTGAAAAGCACAAGCCTGCTCTCGTCGCTCCTTGTTCAACAGGAAATTTTCTTAAAATGGCAACAAGCAGTCTACTTTTCCGATAATATATAATACATTGGCCAATGGGACCATGAACTCATTTATTTTGAATCAAACTTTAAAAAAAACAACATCCCAAACTACTATGTTTACTACTGCAAATATATTTTTAGTTTTAGGTCAACCAATCCTATCTCGCCTTCCTTTAAACTACAGCCAATCAAATTACAGGTACCTTTTAGTCCTTATTTTCCCAAAAGCTTTTTTCAAAACATGCTATGAAAAAATAAGCAGGCATGATTTTTTTTTCGTCAGTCCGTCTTACAATACCTAATATTATTGCCCATATCTTGATTATTTATTGTGCTAGTGTGTAACTGACACAATATTTTTTGCTCAGGAGATCATAAGGCATCCGAAAATATAATTGTTATGGCCCTATGTATTATGGTTCATAATTCCATATTTATTTCTATGTTAGTCTTTCAAATCTAGAAACTGCCACCTGTTCACTTCTTTTACAACTATTTCAAACTAAATACGAGAATCTTCCGTAGTCCGTTAGAATTACGTCATTTATTTATAGCTAATGCTGTCTGCGTGACCAAATTGACGAACATTTTTTAGTTTTTGTATCGTAATTTGAAAACGCTCAAGGCTATGTGGCGCGAGTTGGCTTTTTGAAATCAACGCGAGACGATGTCCCTTAGGTTCTGTCTTTCTATCCCTCCCTTCCTTTTCCTTCACTCTATCACTCTGTCGTCTTGGCAAAACTACTTAACCTTGTAAAAGTGTTACATTTAATCTCAAGGACGAATTCCATTCGGCTATTAGGCTTATCAAAACCTATAGGCTGGCGGCGTGGGGGAAGAAGACGCTGGACTCAATTTTTATTTTCTATCTTATTTTTGGCTTCATAATTAATGACATTTTATGTAAGTGAGATAGAGGTAATGAACGAGACAATATTTGCGCGTGTTGTCCATACAGATCCATATTACGACATAATGTCCCCCGTTAGAAAAGCTTGCATCGCTAATGCAACTTTCAATATCTGTATGACAATCACGATCAAATTAAGTCAACCTGACTTTACTCTGCCTTTATTTTGATCATGGATTTATGCAGGTGGGTCAATTCAAAGTAAGCACTACTAACGAAGGTTGCCTCAGACCTCTGCAATCCAAGAATCTATTTCAGCTAAGTTACTGAACAGCTGCAAGTGTTACTGCTTGTCTAATGCTGATTATAAATCACTTCTTCACCATTACTCTTCCCTGAGTCTATCCCATGACATGTCCAGAGATTCTTTAGAGGTTCTAGACCTCCCTCAAGTTTGCAATAGTTATGAGGGAATAATCTATAAATATGGTGATGGCCGAGTTTTGTAGGGGATCCAATAATTCTCTCATCATCATTAAAAAACACTCGGAATATCTTCAATTCAAAAAGGCAACCTAGGGATTCATTATACTCTTCCGAAATGTTCACAACCAACAATAGGTCTGCGTTCCAGCTTGACTTGAATTTGGAAACACCCTTTAATAATATTCATACATAATTCTATAATGTGCCACTCAAATGGAATCCATATTCACCAATTGATTTCTCCGCCTAACGACAATTTTGGTGAAATAATGTAATAGGTGGGGAAATGAATTTCTGCATCAGAAATCAATTCACCCGTGTGCATTGCTATAATATATGTGGGTAATCTCCAGCCAAGGTCCGTACAATACTTCCCCGTGGACTGTGTAGGGTCGGTTACTACCACTGTCACCGGTGCCCTTATAATGCTAAATTAATAGCCATATTGTGAAGCGCGTTGAACATTTTCCTCAGTGCTCAACCGCCCACTCCCCACTTTTCTATTGTTAACATTGAGTTTCGGTTTCCAATTGGGCGGATCATCTTCAATGTCAATGTCAGCCAGCTCCCTGAATGCGGCTTCAAATTTAGCCTGGGATGGCGGGTCTGTGTTTCTATTTTCTCTGGGTGCCATACGCAGAGTTGCCAATCTAAATATTTTTGGGGAAGACGGGTTGTGGGAAGGTGAATACCTATCCTCTGTGTCTACCTTATTATGTTTGTTTTCCTTTCTGTTTTTAAGCCCATATTTTTCTCCACAATGCTTTCTTAGCAGGGGAGTATTATTTTTACACCCTGTGGAATCTACATTGCTGCACTGGTCACAGGCTTCAACAAATGTTTCAATGTCTTTCGCTACGCCTGGCCAGAAATATGCTACAGATGTCCTTTGACGTGTAGAACCCATCTTCTGGTGTCCACCGTCTGGTACAACATGTGCTTGTGCCATCGCTTGTTCCCTATAACTCTTGGGCAGCACTAGCTGCCCATCCTGTTTGGATCCTGCTCCAGCTTTCCTGTAGAGCAGTCCCTCTTTCCTATAGAATTGTCCTTCCTTAGGGTGCGCATCGCTGTTGGGCAATTTGCCAAAGCAAGGTTTTAGTGATTTGTCCTTTGCCTGGGCCTTTCTCATCTGCTTATGAGAATAAATTAGTGGTGGTTCCTCCTCCGTTCTACTAGGGGTCGACCTGACCTGAAGCGTGGCCATTACCACAGGTTTTACAGGGCTTCCTAGAAAAACCTATTTCTTTCCTAACACCAGCGGGTAATTAGGGTCGTCGCATACTGCAGCTTTGATTACTCCTTCCACGTACCTTGTCTTGACCTAGATCTCGGCAACGGGAAGTGTTATGGTGGCTATTCCCTTTACGGCCCCTTGTATCTCCACTTTCTCCGTGGTATACTGGTCAGGGTGCACCAGGGTTGCACTCACAACTGAGTCATATTCCAAACCGGAATCGTAAAGGCACCTGACTCTGGCACCATTACATATTACTTCTTCACAGATGGGGGGATGTTGAGGTTCCTGCTGTTCAATAGCAAGGTCCTTCTTTCTCCCCTTGTCCACTGTCTTCATGCTTGCAGCGCGGTATGGAGGAACTTTCCTACCACCTTCCATTGCATTTGGATTTTGCATCCTATAGTTTTTTCCCCTTTTTCTTCTGGTTTTAAGGGTTTCCGTTCATTGAATTGCGGGATTTTGTCGCTATGATCAGATCTTGGCCTATCCCATGTTTGGTTACCTCTGAGGTTTTGATCCCTAGTATTTTTGTTATAATACTCATCTGGGTCTTGGGGGTCTTTATTACTCTCTACCTGTTTGTATCTATGCAGTTGAAGTTCCATTTCTTTTAATCTTAGTTCATGATCTCTTTCTAACCTTCTTTCTTCTCTATCAATAAATTTGTCACATTCTGATGTCACATGAAATCAGACCTTGCCCCTCCATTCCCATTTCTCTTGCAGCCTGAACAGCAGCAGATCGAAACTTTGCCAGATCAGCCATTCTGTACTATGCAATCTTTAAAATTTCTAACTAGACAAATTTCTAATTATGGCTAACAATTTCTAATTATGACTAAGAACAACCACAGGCACTGATAGCTCAACCACTATTTAAATTCCACAAAAGACTACTTTTAGTTTTATTTTACAGGTAATTAAAAATCCCTGGAGCGAGCTACCCAATATAGCTGGTGCTATGAGAAATTCAAATCCCAGGAGCGAGACCCCAATATAGCTGGTGCTATGAGAAATTCAAATCCCAGGATCGAGACCCCAATGTATGTGATGGATTTGATGTTAAGAAGTGTTGTTGTTATGTTCTCTAGTGTACTGCATGAGGTCAACTTTGAAGGTTCCCGATTCTAACAAATTTTGGGTTGAGTTTTCAGGAGACCTTTCTGCTACCACCTTACGACCTCAAACAGACCTATTCTTGACTATAATGTATGATGACTACGTTTAATGTCTAGAGTTATGAATATGTAGTGTAATGTTGCATTAACCATATTAACATATAAATAACTATTTTATTATCCAACACAACACAACAGCACTACGACAATCACATACAAACTACACTTTAAAATACTATCGTAAGTAAGTCAGTGGTTGAATTTTAGGTAAAGTTAACTTACAATTTATTTTCCTGACTCTATTTGTTTTGAATCAGGAATGACAATCAAATTGAAATTAAAGGAAGTATTTACATTAATCAATGAACACAGTGGATCTTCTGTCCATACATACAAATGTTATTATAATATAAGTGTGTAGTTGTAGTTTGCTACTTGAGGGTAATACTGGTCTATAATGGTAGGTTGTTGGTTAACATCACACCCTATTGTCTATTTTCTGTTCGTTTGACACTGGTGGAATTTTTAATTAATATTCACAGTCTTTATTTTAAAACTAGATAGTTCTTAGAGGTTGAGCTGCCTGGTGCCGAACATGCACTTATCTTCGAAGGATAACACCGGTAGATCTTTTCCTATGCTCGCTGGACAATCTGTTACACTTCGTGAAAGGCAATGGCATCCAGCACGTGCCCGAAATATGCAAACATTGTCAGGAATCAATCAGTTCCCAAGAGCTTGGTACTACGTTAATGTCAGTACCAAAAACCCTGAAATAAAAAGGTTATGCGTCCTTCTTTATACCAAGTATACAATAATATTCCACAGTTAATTACAGGCACAGTACAAACAAACAATTAGGGTCAGATCTTTATGACAACTTATTTCACCATTATATTTTGATGTGACAATGTATACCAGTATTCCTCTCCCCTAATGGTTACAACGCCTCTGCAACTCCAGTAATAATCTTTTCCATACAATAGGATAGGTGTTATACTCCTTGATGACAATCATATCTAATCTTGTAATTCTACACCTCTCTGATAGTCTATCATATGATGGATTAATCTCTAGGCTCTGCCTAAGTCTGCCATGGACCCACTTACTTACACTCGTATATGTTTATTTCACATTCAAACTTCATTTTAAATAAAAGGTTAATAAAGTCAATCTTACCACAAATTTCAATGAAATATACACAAGCGAACGATGACTGGCAAACAAATTATGGCACACTTTAGATCTGCCTTTCTGTCCAGACTGCTTTCTATAGGTTTGAAAAGCACAAGCCTGCTCTCATCGCTCCTTGTTCAACAGGAAATTTTCTTAAAATGGCAACAAGCAGTCTACTTTTCCGATAATATATAATACATTGGCCAATGGGACCATGAACTCATTTATTTTGAATCAAACTTTAAAAAAAAACAACATCCCAAACTACTATGTTTACTACTGCAAATATATTTTTAGTTTTAGGTCAACCAATCCTATCTCGCCTTCCTTTAAACTACAGCCAATCAAATTACAGGTACCTTTTAGTCCTTATTTTCCCAAAAGCTTTTTTCAAAACATGCTATGAAAAAATAAGCAGGCATGATTTTTTTTTCGTCAGTCCGTCTTACAATACCTAATATTATTGCCCATATCTTGATTATTTATTGTGCTAGTGTGTAACTGACACAATATTTTTTGCTCAGGAGATCATAAGGCATCCGAAAATATAATTGTTATGGCCCTATGTATTATGGTTCATAATTCCATATTTATTTCTATGTTAGTCTTTCAAATCTAGAAACTGCCACCTGTTCACTTCTTTTACAACTATTTCAAACTAAATACGAGAATCTTCCGTAGTCCGTTAGAATTACGTCATTTATTTATAGCTAATGCTGTCTGCGTGACCAAATTGACGAACATTTTTTAGTTTTTGTATCGTAATTTGAAAACGCTCAAGGCTATGTGGCGCGAGTTGGCTTTTTGAAATCAACGCGAGACGATGTCCCTTAGGTTCTGTCTTTCTATCCCTCCCTTCCTTTTCCTTCACTCTATCACTCTGTCGTCTTGGCAAAACTACTTAACCTTGTAAAAGTGTTACATTTAATCTCAAGGACGAATTCCATTCGGCTATTAGGCTTATCAAAACCTATAGGCTGGCGGCGTGTAAGTGAGATAGAGGTAATGAACGAGACAATATTTGCGCGTGTTGTCCATACAGATCCATATTACGACATTCCCTTTGATTGACTTATCCAAGTTTTGTTGAAGTTATTTGTTGAGTAAAGTCTCTAGATGGTAGAGTAAGTACCTTGTCCAATGTCGAAAACGCTTTGGTAACGTCCATACGACATGCGTGGTATGATACTGTATTCTTTACTCACCTCTCTAGACGTGGTATGATACTGTATTATTTACTCAACTCTCTAGACGTGGTATGATACTGTATTATTTACTCAACTCTCTAGACGTGGTATGATACTGTATTCTTTACTCACCTCTCTAGACGTGGTATGATACTGTATTCTTTACTCACCTCTCTAGACGTGGTATGATACTGTATTATTTACTCAACTCTCTAGACGTGGTATGATACTGTATTATTTACTCAACTCTCTAGACGTGGTATGATACTCTATTCTTTACTCACCTCTCTAGACGTCGTCCCACATCCGCACATCTTCTTACCTTCTACATCATATAATAGGATGATACTGTATTATTTACTCAACTCTCTAGACGTGGTATGATACTGTATTCTTTACTCACCTCTCTAGACGTGGTATGATACTGTATTCTTTACTCAACTCTCTAGACGTGGTATGATACTGTATTCTTTACTCACCTCTCTAGACTCGGTTACACACAAGGGAGGTGATTTCTTTTCTTTTCTCTTGGAGCAAGAACCACCATTGTAGCTGGCCTCACCCCCTAAAGGGAGTCTGTACAAAACATTGACATTGTCATGTAGCACTAGTTTCTGTAGTAATTTGCTTTATATGGTGAGATTACCAGTCTCATGCACAACTTCATATTAGTTGCCTTGAACGACATACACAACCTCATATTAGTTGTCTTGTACTACATACACAACCTCATATTAGTTGTCTTGTACGACATACACAACCTCATATTAGTTGCCTTGTACGACATATACACCCTCATATTAGTTGCCTTGTACCACATACACAACCTCATATTAGTTGCCTTGTACGACATACACAACCTCATATTAGTTGCCTTGTACCACATACACAACCTCATATTAGTTGCCTTGTACGACATACACAACTTCAAATATCTATAATGTAGATTCTACAGTTAATATCCTGGTAAACAAAGATTCTGTTAGAGACAAGATAGTGTTCCTCACAGACTATCTGTTAGAGACAAGATAATGTTCCTCACAGACTATCTGTTAGAGACAAGATAATGTTCCTCACAGACTCTATGTCAGTTATAACAGCACTCAGAAACAAAAGAAACGAGTTGAGCTGCCTGGCTGAGGCACTAATGGAAACCAAGAATAAAACTTTAAAAAAAGAAACGTAAAGGTACAATGGATCTATGCCCACTACGAGATTTATTAACAAGAGAAAGCAGATAAAAGTGTCAAAGATGGCGGGAACACAATACAAACTTCTATTTTAAGTCAGGGCAACATATGATGTGATGAAATCAATAATACGTTTAAAGAAAATAACAGAATGATCTCCAGAGTCTGATACAGCAGTAGTACACTACTCCTCACCAAGAAAAAACCAAGCGATCATTTGAGAGCATTGAATCTATGGTACATTGGGTTGTCTGTTGAATTGTTCAGCTTGTTGCTGGACTCTCCAGTCTCCTCCAACCTCCATTCGTTGGAAGCACGTAATCGTTTCGAGTTATTTTATAGGTGTTGACTTCATGTCTCCAGTTATAATTCTCAATGCATGATTTTGGAGTCTGCTGATGTTATTGAAGTTTGACTTTGCTGCTGTTGCACATGCTGCAATGTCATATTGTAGGACTGGTCTAACTCGCCTTGTGCATTACGTCTTTAGCACTCTTTCACCTGAACCCCAAAATGTTCCAACAAGGTTTTTCATAATTACCGTACTGTAGTGGGTTAGATGGTATTGTATGATGGTGATATTACTAAATGTAATGTATGAGGCCAGCTGTGAAGGCTCCTGAGATAAAATGTAGTTGTGAATTGTCAGAAGGCCTTTCTTGCTACCACTACGACCTCACACTCAATTTTTTTTCTTAATGAATGTATCTATGTAAAATGTCTAGGGTAATGATATGTAATGTGGTGTGATAGTTATAGATACACCCACAGATATTTAAGCAGAATAATAATATTTAACAAATATTATAATACACTGAACTAACTGAAGAGTGTAAAATTTTTGATAGAATTATATTACATTTATTTGTTCTGGATCAAGTTTTATGTTGACCAGAACTTGTTTTAAAAGAAGGATTTAAAATTTATGAAAGAAATGCATGGAATGTTACATAATAAATGCAAGAGTGTACATATATAAGTACTAGACTAGTTAGTTTTATTAAAATGTTCTTTTAGTCATCTACTTGGGAGGATATTTAATGCTTGTGCTGTTGGGGTGGCCTCATCACACCTGTCTATATTGACTACACAGTGTCCAGTAAATTGCAGGAATTTTATGGGGTATTAGTAACTAAAAGGCGTTTGGTGAACTTCCAGCAGACCAGAGGCTCACTCATCTTGCATATGTAGCTCTGGTGCTGAAATCTGGTGGTCCCACCTCTCCGTGCTGGCGGGCAATAATAGTGGTCTCTGTCACAATGTACTGCACAGATACACTCGAGTAAAATCACCAACTGAATAGACACCGCCTTGTTGACAACTGAAACTCACAGCTCTGCAATCAAAGTATTGGCTATGTGTCAAAATTCTATTCTCTACCCACGTCTGGACACAACACGGACACAACAACCACATCATACAGACAGGTCAGATCTCTCTGACCAAACAGCACATTTACCATGGTGGTTTTACATCAGATAGGTCCTCCCAGACTATAGATTCTGAAAAATATTTATTAGTTTCCTTCCCTAAAAGTGGATAGGTAATATGTTTCATTATTCTCAACACTTGATCTGTCTTTCCTAACCCTTGCTGGAGTTTATGTATATTGTTGGTCCCTAGACCCTGACTTGGGCGGGGGGTCTAGAGCAAATCCCTACTTGTTTGTAAGGCTAGATTTCGATATGGCAGTATCAAATCACTCGAACATTAAACAATATTCAAAATATGCAGTGAAATAATTTCAATCTTACCAGATTATGAATAAAGAACACAGAAATGCTAGCAAAACTCAGCTGAGCTGCTGGCTATAGTATGGCGTCCCTGAACTTATTTCACTGTCTTTCATTTGGAAATCACCACACTTTAAAATACTGTGTCTATCATCGAACAACTATTGAGGAATGGCCCCACTTTCGCGTCTGAGCGCCGATAAAATGATTGTCTGTGGCCAATCACTGCCTAGGTTTATTTGAATTTCAAATTTCCTACACTAAAGTCATTTCAGTCATGCTTCAGTCAAGTATGGATGTTTATCTGTTAGTCTGTCCGTCTCTACTTGCGTTTTTACAAAAAAGTACTTGATTTTTGAACCAACCTTTCTCTCCCCTCCAAAATTTTGTCGTTAAAAGTTATATTTAGGCACAGCTCCCACCAATGTCCCTTCGCTTCCCTACTAAGTTGATTTGAACACCTGCTTCTCAAGGTCGTGTTTTTTTTGTGCAAATAGCGACACTTTTTATTCCATACAGTCTGTCGTTGATGTGAACAACACTGTCTTTTGTCATTATCTTCAATATTATCTATCCGTCTGTAAAATTAAGAACATATTAGTGCACTGCTCAGAATGGGCCATCCGGCCAGCTAATTTTTATAGTCCTAACATTAATATTACGAAAAAGTTACTTTTTAATTTTTGTAATATTCCAAACATCTGTGTTCTGCCGCTGAATTCAAATCAAAGGCTTGGTATCGCAAAAGCGACCAATAAATGACTGTGGCGTAACATATCCAAGGTCCCTTCTGTCGAGTTCCTTACTTTGTGTCAACTTGGAAACGTGACTTTTCTCCGTTTCCCCCCCAATTGCGTCTCCTTAGCCTTTCTAGTCTCACGCAATCTTTCCAGTCATATTTTTTCCTTTTTATCCGCCGTTCCCCTCCTGTCTAGCAAGTCAATTTTTATGGAGGGTGATGACCCGCGGTCTGGGCGATCAAGTACTATCAGCAGCCTACGCATTATGTTTTTATCCTTACATGTTATCTTTGGAGGTATTTTACCGTTGTATCTCTGTCAATTTCACTACACATCTCCCCACTTGAAAACATGCCTATGGCAAGTTCCAAAACCAGCGATACACATAGGTAAAATTACTCCTCACGTCTGCCACTACTCTAATTTTGATCACAGGGGTGCCGACTGAGGAAATCTGCACCGACATTCAATTTGCCTGGGATATATTGGATACTGAACTGATAAGGTTGAAGCAATAAAGACCACCTCAGCAATCTTGCGTTTTCATGCTTAGCCTGAGATAAGAATACGAGAGGCTGATGGTCCGTCTCCACCACAAAAGTCCTACCATACAGATAGATTTGAAACTTCTTTATTGCCCAGATTAACGCTAAACATTCTTTTTCGCTTGTGGAGTATCCTTGTTCCGCCTTATTCAATTTACGGCTTGCATAAGCGACTGGTTTCAGTTCCCCATCAGGTGAAGATGATCTTTGCAACAAAGCCCCTCCTAGTCCTACATTACTTGCATCGGTTCTTAAGACAAAGTCCTGTGTCAAATCAGGCAGTTTGAGAATAGGCTTGCTAGTGAGTTTTTCCTTTAACTCTTGGAACGCTAGTTCACATTGTGCAGTCCAAATAATTTTATCTGGAAGTCCCTTGCGAGTCAGATCAGTCAGAGGAGCACAAATAGCGTTAAAATTCTTGATGTATTTCTGATAAAATCCGCATAACGACACAAATGATCGCACGTCTTTTTTTTGTTTGCGGCCTAGGTGCTCTCTGCAGTTTTTTCCAAATTCTTAGGATCAGGGGTCATATTACCCTGATATACAGTGTGTCCCAAGAATTCCAACTCTTTGCATCCAATACAACATTTTGTTGGCCTAGCAGTTAAGTTCGCCTCCCGAAGTCTATCAAACAACATCTCCAGAGCTTCAATGTGTTCTTCAAATGTCTCTGTGGCGACGAGAATATCATCCATGAAATTCGTGATACATGGGTTATTCAGGGGATCCAACAATTTGCGCATCATCCTTGAAAACACACTCGGAGCATTTTTCAGTCCGAATGGTAGCATATTGAATTCATAATGTCCATCCGAAGTGCTAAAAGCCAAATAAGGTCTCACTTCAGGCTTCACTGGGATCTGGTAATAGCCTTTACTAAGATCCACCTTTGAAAAGTATTTTGCCTTGTTCAGTCTGGCAAATAACTGTTTTGTGTCTGGTAATGGATCCACTTGTCCTTCTGTGACAGCATTCAGTTTCCTGTAATCTATGCACAGTCTGTGTTCCCCAGACGGTTTTCTCAACAAAACGACACTAGAACTAAAAGATGATTCACTGTGCGAAATAATCCCCTCCTTCAACAAATACTCTATTTCTTCCTTCAATGCCTTCTCCTTCGCGAACGGAATAGAATAGGCTCTCATACAGATTGGGTTTGAGTCTACCAGTTTCATGTCATACTGTAGCAAATTTGTATGGCCTGGTTTATCTGTTAATACATCTGTATGTTCCTCCAGAACCTGTTGAACTCTCTCCCTCTGGTTTTTAGTCAGGTGCTTACTGACTTTTACCTGTGCTGCGGTTTCACAAGGATGTAATGGGTATTCATGTGAGGTGAGTGGTTCCTTTTGCATCTGGGTTGCAATAGCCAAGGTCAATAAGGGGGTGCTTTCCTGGAGTGGTCTGTCCAGATACTTCTTTAACAGGTTTACATGATAAACTTTCTCCTTCCCCTTTTTGTCAATTTTATAGTTTGTTCTAGACACCTTCTCTAGAACCGTATATGGACCTTGCCAACCAATTTGTAATTTATTCTGGCTTCCGGGTAGTAGAAGCAGCACCTTCTCTCCGACTGCCAGTTCCCTGTCCTTTGCCTTCCTATTAAAGTATGCTGCATGTTTCTTCCTGGCTTGCTTCAAATTATCATTTGCCAGTTTCCATCCAGCTTTCAAACGAGTGGTCAGTTCGTTCACGTATTGATACGATGAGGTAACAGTCTCTTCCGCCTTCTCATCTGTCCAGGTCCTTAATAGAGCTTCTAAGGGACCTTTTATTGGCCTCCCAAATAGCAGAGTTGCGGGAGCCATCCCGGTTGAACTATGTGGTACCTCCCGGTAAGCAAACAATGCGGCGGGCAGGAATTGATCCCACAGATCCGGTTTTTCGTGTGCCAGCTTTCTCAGGATAGAAATGAGAGTCCCGTTGAACCTCTCTACCTGGCCGTTCCCTTGTGGATGGTACGGACTACAATGAAAGTGTCTGGCTTGAAATAGCTTAAAAACTTCTTCCGTTAGTTTCCCCTTGAACTGAGAACCATTATCCGTCAAGATTTGATGCGGGAATCCTAATCGGGTAAATATTGTAAGTAGTGCCTCTGCTACATGTTTTGAATCAATTGATGGCAGGGCTACCGCCTCTCCCCACATAGAACAAGTGTCCACCAGAGTAAGGATGTAACTGTTCCTCCTCTTGGTCCGAGTGAGAGGTCCTACAATATCCACTGCAACCCTCTCAAAAGGTGTTCCCACTATGGGCATTTCCCCTAGAGTTGCAGGAGCAGTCCAGTGCTTTGGAGCTACCCTTTGACATTCTGGGCAGGAATTGACATATCTTTTTATATCCTCCGTTATCCCTGGCCAGAAGTAATGACAAGCTATACGCTGTCCTGTGGCGCTGATCCCCATGTGACCACTGAAGGGAATCGCATGCCCGAGTTCCATCACTTTATCTCTATATGAAGTGGGAAGAACCAGCTGGTTATGACCATTTGTTCCAGTTCCGGCCTTCCTGTATAAGAGTTTGTTCTTCATGAAATATTCCCCCTTGCTCGGAGGTGTGTGGCATTTGGGCAATTTTTTAAAACAGGGCTTGAGTGTCCTATCCTCAGCCTGCGCCTTCCTCATCTCCTCTGGATGAGCATTTATAGGTTCACCTTCTTCCTCCTTCTTCTGTGACCTGGTCTGCACTGTCGCCATGATCACAGGTTTCTCGGGATTCCCCAAGAAGACGTATCTACACCCCAATATCAGAGGGTAGATTGGTTCATCTATCACTGCTGCTCTGATTTCTCCTTCCACATAGCGAGTTTTCACCGTTATCCTTGCGATGGGAAGTGTCATGAGTGGTATGTCCTTAGTCGCCCCTTGTATTTCCACTGTTTCTGTGGTATACTGACTTGGGTCCACTAGGCTAGACTTCACAACTGAATCATAATCCAAACCTGTATCATAAAGGCACCTTATGGTGACCCCATTACAAATAACATCCTCACAAACTGGGGGGTGATAAGGTTCCTGTTGTCCCTTAGGATTAACCTTTAATCTTTGCGTCCCCGACTTCATTGCAGCAATGTTTGAAGGTTTCCTTCTACAAAATTCGGTGTTATGGTTATCCTTCTTGCACCATTTACACCATCTTTTTCCTTGGTTCAACGGTTTTCTTTCATTGAACTTTTGGTCATTGAACTGTGAGTTTCTGTCGCGATAGTCATTTCTTGGCCGCTCAAAGTTTGTCCTACCTTTATTTCCCTGCTCTCTAGTATCAAATTTATTAAATTGCTGTGGAGCTTTAAAATTGTCTATGTGCTTCTTTTTAGCACCACTTACCTCTGCCTGGGCTGCCTGATACCTCTCAGCAACATTTAAAACATCCCCCAACTTCTCTGCACCTTGTTCCATGAGAAATTTTCTCATGTCTGGAGCCATGGACTCTCTCAATTGCTCAATCATGATCATTTCTTTAAGATCTTGGGTCTTCCCCAGAGCAGTCCATTTCTCCAAATAGGTTTCTAGTCTGGCAGAGAATTGGTGGTATGTCTCCCCAGACAACAGTTTGGCATTTCTGAATTTCTTACGATAAAATTCACCATTCTTCTCGTACCTTAATAACAAAGCCTGCTTTAACATGTCATAATTGTCTTGGTCTTCCCTGTTCATTTTAGCAAATACTTCATAAGAAGTACCCCTCAATCCCTGTGATAGCTTTAAACTCCACCTCTCTCTCTCTAACCCATATGTAGTAGCTAATAACTCAAAACGTCCTAGGTACCCTTCTATGTCATCGTCTTTCTCAACAAAATGGTCTAAATGAAACCCCATAGCTGAGTTTGAGGCTCCCAGACCAGGCGTAGCATCTGAGGCAAAAGGGCTGGCACCATTTTCAGGAGCCGGGCCTTGTAATTCCAGCTCCCTTAGTCGTAATTCGTGCTCCCTCTGCAACCTTCTATCTTCTGCCTCCCTTTCGGCAGTCAACCTTTTTTCTTCTGCCTCCCTTTGCTGTCGTTTTTCTTCTGCCTCCCTTTCGGCAGTCAACCTTTTTTCTTCTGCCTCCCTTTGCTGTCGTTTTTCTTCTGCCTCAATCTGCAGCCTCTTAATCTCAGCCTCAATTTGTAACCTCTTTTCTTCAGCTAACTTTCTATCTTCCCTTTCAATATATTTATCACATTCAGCCGTTACATATTGAATTAAAATTTGACCATCCATTCCCATCTCCTTTGCGGTCAGCACAGCAGCTGATCGGAATTTTGCTAGCTCCGCCATACTTTTTAGACAATATAATAATATACAAGCTAAATCTCTAACCAGTAAATACACTAAGTACTTCTTATGACTATAGTCTAACTAATTCTAACTAACCAGTTAACTAATTAATTATCACTGGCTGTGAAGATTCACCAACTTTTATCTGCAGGGACACTTTTAATTTTAAAGGGAATTTCACAATTTTTTTTTTTTTTTTTTTCTAATTTTATTTCTCCAACCAGGAGATCCTAATATTACTGTTGGGCTAATTATCCCTGGACAAGACCCCAATGTATGTAGTGGGTTTGATGGTATTGTATGATGGTGATATTACTAAATGTAATGTATGAGGCCAGCTGTGAAGGCTCCTGAGATAAAATGTAGTTGTGAATTGTCAGAAGGCCTTTCTTGCTACCACTACGACCTCACACTCAATTTTTTTTTCTTAATGAATGTATCTATGTAAAATGTCTAGGGTAATGATATGTAATGTGGTGTGATAGTTATAGATACACCCACAGATATTTAAGCAGAATAATAATATTTAACAAATATTATAATACACTGAACTAACTCAAGAGTGTAAAATTTTTGATAGAATTATATTACATTTATTTGTTCTGGATCAAGTTTTATGTTGACCAGAACTTGTTTTAAAAGAAGGATTTAAAATTTATGAAAGAAATGCATGGAATGTTACATAATAAATGCAAGAGTGTACATATATAAGTACTAGACTAGTTAGTTTTATTAAAATGTTCTTTTAGTCATCTACTTGGGAGGATATTTAATGCTTGTGCTGTTGGGGTGGCCTCATCACACCTGTCTATATTGACTACACAGTGTCCAGTAAATTGCAGGAATTTTATGGGGTATTAGTAACTAAAAGGCGTTGGTGAACTTCCAGCAGACCAGAGGCTCACTCATCTTGCATATGTAGCTCTGGTGCTGAAATCTGGTGGTCCCACCTCTCCGTGCTGGCGGGCAATAATAGTGGTCTCTGTCACAATGTACTGCACAGATACACTCGAGTAAAATCACCAACTGAATAGACACCGCCTTGTTGACAACTGAAACTCACAGCTCTGCAATCAAAGTATTGGCTATGTGTCAAAATTCTATTCTCTACCCACGTCTGGACACAACATGGACACAACAACCACATCATACAGACAGGTCAGATCTCTCTGACCAAACAGCACATTTACCATGGTGGTTTTACATCAGATAGGTCCTCCCAGACTATAGATTCTGAAAAATATTTATTAGTTTCCTTCCCTAAAAGTGGATAGGTAATATGTTTCATTATTCTCAACACTTGATCTGTCTTTCCTAACCCTTGCTGGAGTTTATGTATATTGTTGTTCCCTAGACCCTGACTTGGGCGGGGGGTCTAGAGCAAATCCCTACTTGTTTGTAAGGCTAGATTTCGATATGGCAGTATCAAATCACTCGAACATTAAACAATATTCAAAATATGCAAAGAAATAATTTCAATCTTACCAGATTATGAATAAAGAACACAGAAATGCTAGCAAAACTCAGCTGAGCTGCTGGCTATAGTATGGCGTCCCTGAACTTATTTCACTTTCTTTCATTTGGAAATCACCACACTTTAAAATACTGTGTCTATCATCGAACAACTATTGAGGAATGGCCCCACTTTCGCGTCTGAGCGCCGATAAAATGATTGTCTGTGGCCAATCACTGCCTAGGTTTATTTGAATTTCAAATTTCCTACACTAAAGTCATTTCAGTCATGCTTCAGTCAAGTATGGATTTTTATCTGTTAGTCTGTCCGTCTCTACTTGCGTTTTTACAAAAATGTACTTGATTTTTGAACCAACCTTTCTCTCCCCTCCAAAATTTTGTCGTTAAAAGTTATATTTAGACACAGCTCCCACCAATGTCCCTTCGCTTCCCTACTAAGTTGATTTGAACACCTGCTTCTCAAGGTCGTGTTTTTTTTTTTCAAATAGCGACACTTTTTATTCCATACAGTCTGTCGTTGATGTGAACAACACTGTCTTTTGTCATTATCTTCAATATTATCTATCCGTCTGTAAAATTAAGAACATATTAGTGCACTGCTCAGAATGGGCCATCCGGCCAGCTAATTTTTATAGTCCTAACATTAATATTACGAAAAAGTTACTTTTTAATTTTTGTAATATTCCAAACATCTGTGTTCTGCCGCTGAATTCAAATCAAAGGCTTGGTATCGCAAAAGCGACCAATAAATGACTGTGGCGTAACATATCCAAGGTCCCTTCTGTCGAGTTCCTTACTTTGTGTCAACTTGGAAACGTGACTTTTCTCCGTTTCCCCCCCAATTGCGTCTCCTTAGCCTTTCTAGTCTCACGCAATCTTTCCAGTCATATTTTTTCCTTTTTATCCGCCGTTCCCCTCCTGTCTAGCAAGTCAATTTTTATGGAGGGTGATGACCCGCGGTCTGGGCGATCAAGTACTATCAGCAGCCTACGCATTATGTTTTTATCCTTACATGTTATCTTTGGAGGTATTTTACCGTTGTATCTCTGTCAATTTCACTACACATCTCCCCACTTGAAAACATGCCTATGGCAAGTTCCAAAACCAGCGATACACATAGGTAAAATTACTCCTCACGTCTGCCACTACTCTAATTTTGATCACAGGGGTGCCGACTGAGGAAATCTGCACCGACATTCAATTTGCCTGGGATATATTGGATACTGAACTGATAAGGTTGAAGCAATAAAGACCACCTCAGCAATCTTGCGTTTTCATGCTTAGCCTGAGATAAGAATACGAGAGGCTGATGGTCCGTCTCCACCACAAAAGTCCTACCATACAGATAGATTTGAAACTTCTTTATTGCCCAGATTAACGCTAAACATTCTTTTTCGCTTGTGGAGTATCCTTGTTCCGCCTTATTCAATTTACGGCTTGCATAAGCGACTGGTTTCAGTTCCCCATCAGGTGAAGATGATCTTTGCAACAAAGCCCCTCCTAGTCCTACATTACTTGCATCGGTTCTTAAGACAAAGTCCTGTGTCAAATCAGGCAGTTTGAGAATAGGCTTGCTAGTGAGTTTTTCCTTTAACTCTTGGAACGCTAGTTCACATTGTGCAGTCCAAATAATTTTATCTGGAAGTCCCTTGCGAGTCAGATCAGTCAGAGGAGCACAAATAGCGTTAAAATTCTTGATGTATTTCTGATAAAATCCGCATAACGACACAAATGATCGCACGTCTTTTTTTTGTTTGCGGCCTAGGTGCTCTCTGCAGTTTTTCCAAATTCTTAGGATCAGGGGTCATATTACCCTGATATACCGTGTGTCCCAAGAATTCCAACTCTTTGCATCCAATACAACATTTTGTTGGCCTAGCAGTTAAGTTCGCCTCCCGAAGTCTATCAAACAACATCTCCAGAGCTTCAATGTGTTCTTCAAATGTCTCTGTGGCGACGAGAATATCATCCATGAAATTCGTGATACATGGGTTATTCAGGGGATCCAACAATTTGCGCATCATCCTTGAAAACACACTCGGAGCATTTTTCAGTCCGAATGGTAGCATATTGAATTCATAATGTCCATCCGAAGTGCTAAAAGCCAAATAAGGTCTCACTTCAGGCTTCACTGGGATCTGGTAATAGCCTTTACTAAGATCCACCTTTGAAAAGTATTTTGCCTTGTTCAGTCTGGCAAATAACTGTTTTGTGTCTGGTAATGGATCCACTTGTCCTTCTGTGACAGCATTCAGTTTCCTGTAATCTATGCTCTGGCGACCGGGTGATACAGGATCAAACCCGGGCGACGGCATTTGAGGATTTTTCGTCGACCGGGATTTGGACTGGATTAACTCGAGACCTGGCGAAGACATTTGAAGGAGTGTCGTCGACCAGGGACTGGCGGCTCCTGAGCCGACCCAGCTGCAATGGGTACCTCCGAAATCGGCGAGTATTTGCCTGAATGGCGAGGGACACCTGTCTCTGTACAAGAAATAAAGGGTACTCACGTAAAATCAATGTCAGGTTAGACATAAATAATAATAACCTGAGATTTCGCCTCGAGTATTAGCGGGCGTACGAAAAAAAAAAAAAAAAAAAAAAAAAAAAAAAAACTACACGTACTTTCGCCTTGGTCACACAAGGTTTATTTCAACTTATTTTTTCCAAGTCAACCGGCTTTCAAAATTAACACCTAGGTAGTTTAGATTTTTGAGGCAAAGGTTCAGACGAAGCAACTTTGTAGAATCAACCACTACAAAGATGAGGTCAGTTCCCATTAATGCAGTATCAACAATTAAACCCAGCTACACTGCACACAAGTGTCCAGTTTGGAAACCACATCGTTTCCCTGAAATGATAGAAAACATTTCTGGAACTAAGAGAAATAATAGCCAGACTACAACAGAGAGAAAATTCTTAGCGATAAAATACATATGTGAAACATTACGTATTCAATATCTGGACCCATGGATTAAAAAACTGATCAGCAACAAATGCACCAGAAAATGGAGGTGGATGTGTCTTTCTAAGCTGTAAGCACTGGTGCATACATAAAAGCTGTCAGTGGTACCCAACATATGAGGATCAGAGACGGCACAAAAGGTCGACACCAGTTACTGTTCCTAGCAAATAGCCTCAAGCTGACTACTGCTGTTTTTGAAAATATTCAAGTGGACTTCTGAGAGTGTATGAAGGAGATGTTGATCATTATCACACTGAGAAATGATCTTTTACTGACTCAAATATAATCAGGTCAACAAACTGATATCCGGACAAACTCATATGTGTCTATGTGGGAGTACGAACAAGCAACAGAAGGTATCCTCCACATTTATTGGCCCACGAGAGCAGCAGAATGGAAGCACAGCCTCTCCACCCCCAGGTTAGAGAAACTGAATGGTGGCGAGAGAAGCTTGAGACGGACTATCAACTTTATAAGAGAGATTCGTGTGATTATATTAGAGCAAACTGAAAGACAAAGTAGGAGATACATATACTGAAAGCTGCAATTAAACTCAGGGGAAGAAATAATTAATAACTATGGGCAGCAATGTACATAAAAAATTAAAAAAATAAGTTTTGCTTAACTCTTTAACCCCCAAGAGCCAGTATACTGTACTTCCCGCTAGACCCATTTGGCCCAATCAACAGTATACTGGTGTCGTGGAATATTCTAATCCACATATATAAATTATTAGTTAAATATTAAGCCTAACAAATAAAATTAATAAAGAAAAGAGCAATGGTAAATAACAGTGCTGTCACAAAGAAGGTACTCGAAATTCCCCTTGTTTTCTACTTCGTCGGCAAATTGTAACGCTTTCACGTTGATATTAAAGGCCTTCTGCAACATACACGCGTTTCCCAAACACACAATAAAATGTGCTGCCTTTCTAAGAAAAACCTTGAGATATGCAAGTTGACCTAAATTTTAAATTCCATTCATGTCTTTTTCTACACTATGTTACCAAAACGAACGAACAGAGGGACAAAAGGATAGCGAGAAGGGAGAGGCAGAAAGCCAAACACTAAACACGCTTCGCGCGATACACAAATGCTGCCATCACGCGTGTAAGACTACAAGCACTAACTTTTTCGGACGGACAGTGATAAATTCACTACCCTTCCCAGAGTTAGGTTTTAAAATCATAAAAAACGCTTATTAGGAAAGATAACATTAGATGGGTTTACGGTTGAAAACATAACAGTACCCAGACAGCACATCTTCGAAACAGGAGGTAGAAAATACATATTTTGAACGCAGCCACGTAGCTCTTTTAAATTTGGATATTTGGGTTCCTTAGGGCTTGCTGACCAAGAATATGTAAAACGTTACGCAAATAGTCCAGGAATTAATAAATTATAACCAAAATAAAATAGTGGGGATGCCTGACAACATAAAATCATTTCTGCTCATAAAATTTTTTATAACGTGTTTGAAAAAAATCTTACGTTACAGAATTAGCCTACCATGTAAACTCCAAATTGATTGGAGCGCAACAAATGAAAGACTAGCCACGATTGGTCGGGCTATAAATACTATCTTTCGTTGTTAGGGGAGACGTGAAAAGGTAACATTTTTTCAAACACTTGTCGAAACGTGGCCTCATTGGCTAGACTCGCTGATATACTCACTTAGGAGCGTTAGTTCGAGACCACTAGTGCAAATAATCTTGATAAAGCAACAGTGCGTTGAAGCCAGCTCATGTTTGTGTTAAATAAAAGCCTGGAACATAAGCAGATGGGAATTTGTGCCAGTAATTGTGCCAGAATTCATTGCTAATCAACGTATCTGTGTTTATTTCCATGAAATTGTGGTAAGCTTGAACCATTCAGTATCTTTTAATGAAAATTGAATGTAAATTGTTAATTTATGCCTGTATATATATGTGTAGTTCAGTGGCAAACAGGAGATAAAGCCTATAATGCTCCAGCCTGAACAGAGGGTGTCGGAGGGAAGTAAAACGGCATGGAATGGCCAAATAGTACACTGACACCTGGATGATTGATTAGACAGAAATAATGCTGGAAGTGCAGAGGCGTAGTGACCATTAAGGAGGGTAATGCTGGTATAAAGTATTTCAGATGAAGCTGACAGTTGGCCTAACGCTCTGAACTCAATGTTTGTGTTGTATTGTGCTCAGTGTAGAACTAGAGTATCAATTAGTTATGAAGTAGAAGGTACATCCTTCTTGATTTCAGGGACCGTGGTCTTGATGGTACTGAGCAGCACCTGGTCAGAGCTTTGCTGAATCCAGAGTCGGACAGCATACTCCTTGGTCTTTTTAGCTATCAGTGAGGTGTCTCCAGAGCCCAGGGGAGAATTCGAGCAGAGGAGTCCTTTCCTGCCGCCATCACGCAAGATAAGCTGATTTGGCCAGCTGAGCTCAACATTATGTCCCCTCATCTTGAAATGACTTTGTAAAAATAATATTCAGAGGGGAATTTAATTGTCTTAATATCAGGAACTGAGAACATCTCCAATACTAGTCCCAAAAGACAAACTATTGAAGTCATGATGACAAATACCAACAGAGCTTGAACAAAACAAAACCAGTATTACCTCATATTACCACTACACAACTGACACACATAGGATATTTTAATAATATATGTCACTACAATATTCATATTGATAAAGTCTGTACATATACTTGTAATTAAAATTGATTGTGATTCCTGGTTCCTTTGTATTTGAATCAGGACACATATACCTTTATGATAACCATGAATACATATTGTTATTTGAAAAGTTATCAGTGACTCCTTAAGATATTCTCATAGAGTGTTATATGTATGTGAGTGTCACAGTGTTGTCAAGAGTAGTGGATTAAATTAAATTGTTTATCTGTCTGTTGTTGTGACTTACACTTCATCATACACATACCCTAGACACCTAACGTAGTCATCACACTATTCCAGAATAATTCTGACTGAGATATATAGATATGTGGTAGCAAGTAAGGTTATCTATAATACACTACTCTTAATAGATATAGATACCTTCACAGCTGATCTCAGTCAGTACACTAAGTCCCCTATAAATATTTATAACATCCCACTTCACCACAACTGGCTTTCGTATCTCTTGTTCTTTTCTAGGGCTGTTTTCTAATTTTGACAACTCAAAAACGCTATTTTCTTAAAGTATTGTCATCAATTATGAACTTTTGTTATTTATGAATATGAACATTTAAAAAAATTATTTCCAAACAAAAACAATAAAAACATACTGGTATGGCCATTTTTGTTTGGGCCAAACCCACTTTTTTGCTTGGGACTGAAAGAGTTAATTTTGTGTTAATTGAAAATAAATTTCAAATTTTTAAAAACAATATATTAGAAAAAATGATTATTTATTGCACGATCAGAACTTTTTGCATTATTTTATACTTTAATTACAAATGCATATATATGTTTATTGTACGTTAAATTAATTAACGTGGTCCGGTATATAGTTGTAAACGTATATAAATTTGTGTTTCCTTTAGTGTATTAGCCATTAGTTCTAAATAGAAAACAAACTGAATTTTTGACCGACAATAAATGCCGCCAGAATTAATAACAGTGAAACACATGATTAATAAAAGTCCCATCGTATGTCACGATTCTGACCGTACATCTCTGTTATTTACGTCTAGACTCTACCACTCTTGACTTTCAATGCAGAGTGACAATTGCGTTGTTGATACTCTCGCAAAGTTTTATAATCCCTTTTCCGGCCTCACTACCCTCAATCACTTTAGAACACTAATAGTTCTTCAAATACGAGCTTTGAGCTGTGAAGTATCTCTTCACCCTCTTTAGTCTAATTGCAAATTCTACACGCCGACCTCCACCTGGGCTAAGATCATTCATTTCTGTAGATGTTCATGTGATATGAAAAACCGTTCTGTAAACCTATGACGTAGAGTGTGAAAATTGAAGTCCCTGAATTGATGGATGATTAAGGATAGTAACCTCAAATAGCATCGCAGCCCCTGGATTTGTGTGAAACACAATAGTCAACTTGGATTCCACGCGGGCTCATTAGTATGCGTCATTTCCACGTGGATTTTTACCAACGTTGGATAATTAATATGATAAACAGTTATCAGGCGAGGATCCAGGACATTGCTTTGTCTTAAAGGGTTGGTTAAACCACGCCTACTGCCCATCTCTAGAGCGATTATAATCAAGCATTTCTATACACCTTTCTGGCACCCCACCTAGTAGGAGTTGCCAAAGTTTATCGGGAGAGCGGTATCCTCAAAGGCAGTAGCGGTCCCAGAACGGACGAAGCAGTTTCACGCCTTCGTTTAGCACCTCAGTGCGAAATAGAGAAGAGCGCGGAAAGCGCTGGCGGTCGAACAGAGACGGGGAGAAGTCAGGAAGCTTTGCAGCGGCGCAGAAACGCAGAATTCCCCTGATATAAAAAAGTTGTGAAAGTTCGCGTGTCCCCCTGAACCTTCAATTCTTTATTTATATATTGCAGCCACTGAAGAATGCGGTTATCATTTGCGCCAGAGAGTCTGAATAAAGTACTAGCTTATAGTCAAACAAGGCTGTATTATGTCACCACTACTTTTTGGAATAGCTATTGATTGGGTTATGATAAACTATACCCACAATGAACAATTAGGTATAAAATGGACAAATGGAAAATTCCTGGGGGACCTGGATTTCGCAGATGATTTAGCATTCTTAAGTTCAACACCCAGACAATCCCAAGAAGCAGTAAATAATTTATGTCATCTCTCGGTTAAAATAGGTCTCCAAATAAATGCCTCTAAAACTAAAGCTATGAACTTTTCTAACGAGACCTTTGATATCATCTTGAACGGGGAAAGACTACAGAAAGTTGAAAGTTTCAATTATTTAGGCAGTAAAATGACTCAGGATGGTGACACAACAAGAGAAATTCATACTAGAATTGCTTTGGCAGCTAGCGCCTTCAATAGATTATCTAACATTTGGAAATTACGATCATTGAATATACATACCAAGCTTCGTCTGTTTAATTCAAATGTTATCTCAGTGTTAACATACGGCTGTGAGAGTTGGAAAATAACAAAATCATTGGAGAACAAGCTGAATACATTCGAGAACAAATGTCTTAGAAAACTCATGAACATCAGTTGGAAAGAATTCAAGACTAATCGACAAATAAGAGAAGACTCTAGGCAGAAATATGTCTCCGACTATATAAGGAAAAGACGATGGTCATATATCGGTCATGTCCTACGAATGCAAAACAACAGAATACCACTACAGGCGCTCACTTCGGTTCCTGAGGGTAAGAGGAAAAAAGGAAGACCAAAAGAAACACTCAGAAGAACAATAATAAGAGAAGGAAGAACGTTGGGCCTAAATAATGTGCAAGAGCTAAGAGGAGTGGCGTCACAACGAACAACCTGGAGAGCACTGGTTTCTGCCTTATGCGCCGTGTTTGGTGCTTAAAGAATTTATTATTATTATAGAACACGATTTCTCGCGGATATCTTCTGTATTGGAGACTAATTCATTCTGTTTGTGAAAGCGATAATATATTTGTTTCAAGTGATCAGTGGCCTAGTTCTTTCATTTTATTTCACTGGATTTTGTGTTAATTTAAACCTATTAAATAAACCCATCTCAAAAGTTTCCAGTTGTAAATTAAATGATATATCTATACGTTATTTCCCAATATAATAGATGCTTAAATTTATTTAGAAGCCGATAAGGGATTTATAACAAAATTAATACAGTTTAGTTCTGTATATACGTGTGTTTTTAACCATTAGACTCGCGGAGAGTTTTTCTTAAATATACGAGAGGCGTTCAGAAAGTAATGCACCACATCGTTTTTCTCAGCTAATAAAGAAGATAGAAGCATGAAATTTTGCACACTTCAAATATTGAATGTGCCAATTGTGTGCACCAAATTGCACCACAACCGGCCAGATAATACGGCTGCCCTAAACCGTTGAAATGGAGCGTGTTAGCAACTTGCGTTATAAGCAGCGAATTGTGATAGAATTTCTCGTTGCAGAAAAGGAAACTGTTATGAATATTCACAAGCGTCTATGTGATGTGTATGGAAGTTTTGCAGTCGACAGGAATACAGTCAGTCGCTGGGTTCAGAGAATCAAAGAATCAGGAAGTGGAGATACGGAGCTGCTTGATCGGCCGCGTTGTGGACGTCCTGCCACAGCCACCAACGCAGAAATGTTGAAATGCGCTCAGGGCATTATTCTTACTGATAGGCGAATCACTACTCAACAATTGGCCTTACAGCTGTCAGTCAGCATTGGTAGTTCAAATGCAGTTATAAAAACTCTCGGATTTTCTAAGGTTTGCGCAAGATGGGTTCCTCGAAGTCTCACAAATGACCACCGACTGCAAAGGAAAGAAATTTCTTCTGAACTGTAGGAGCGTTTCTATGCTGATGGAGAGAACTTTTTGGCTAAGATCGGTACAGGTGACCGAAACCTGGGCACATCATTTTGAACCTGAGACAAAAAGACAGTCAATGGAGTGGCATCATCCGCAATCACCACAAAGAAAGAAATTCAAGACAATTCCTTCTGCTGGAAAGGTCATGATCACTGTCTTTTGGGACATTGAAGGTGTGATTCTTGTGGACGTTATACCAAGAGGAGAGACAATCAATTCGCAAGCTTACATTAAGACATTGAAAAAACTTAATCAACGTTTTCGCAGAGTTCGGCCGCACAAGAATCCAGGAGACCTGCTTCTCCTTCACGACAATGCGCAACCTCACACAAGTCTGGCAACACAGGAAGCAATCACCAAATTGGGTTGGACTGTACTACCCCATCTACCCTATAGTCCCGATTTGGCACCCTCTGAATTTCACCTATTTGATCTACTTAAAGATGCACTCCGTGGGACAAGGTTTGAAGATGATGAAAGAGTTATTCATGCAGCGAAGAAATGGCTACATGATCAAGACAAAATCTGATACGGGCTAGGAATACATGCACTTGTTTCGCGCTGGCATAAAGCCGTACAAGTTGATGGGGATTATGTTGAATAATATCGATGTTTACATGACATATTCATGTATATTGCGTATAAATTTCATGCTTTTAGAATAAACAGCTCCTGAGAAAAACGCTGTGGTGCATTACTTTCTGAACGCCCCTCGTATATTACTGAATACGCTAGTGTTTCAAATAGTCTTAACTGTAGACTTAGCGCGCGTCAGAATATGATTAGTATTGAGTGTATGATTTCATGTTTTCTATTTTTTTCACATAGGATGATCATATACTTTTGCGTCCCAGCAATTATAGAGTCCTCCAGACTCGGTTCTTCTACCCATCAAGAATTTTATGAACCTTTTAAATATAATCTTCTTGTGGCGGCCCTGTGCGGTCTCGCTCTCTAAATTTACCTGAGCTAAAGCAACCCAAGAACATTTAAAACTCATAAAGCAATAAATTATGTAAAATAACTGGAGAAGAACAATTGCCAGCAGCGATATATATATATATAGTTTTTACTGCTCTACTGTGGAAAAGAATATATTTATGTACACTGACAGCCCTGTTATTTCCACTGGATTTAAACCCCGAAGAAAACCTAACTCGCTGTTCAGTCTTTGTCATCACGCTATAGAAGGTTCCCACCACCAGCGGTGAAATCCAGGAGACCACTACCTTCTCATAACTATACCTGTGACAGTGCCATCCAATAGAAACTTTTTTAGATAGAAATCAAACAAGAACACTAATGCTTCACCTTCCAGCGATTACGGGAAAATTTGCTGAACGCCAAACCCAATAGTCTTGGGGCTGGAAAACGAAGGAAAAGACTCATACATTTGTTAAGAACGTTTTTTAGCTGTTTGTATGATTCTAGGGATTGCCAGATTCAACGATCGGTAAGTGTGAATGGATGTGATGGCCATACCTAGCATGCATGAATGAATGAGATATATTAGCTAAACTTATACTTTTCTTTATTTGGTAAATATCCTTTTACTACATGCATTGTATTTTTCCTCTCTAAGAGAGGACTGTTTACATTTTCTTATCTCCCCCTCCCTTTAATCTGCTTAGTCAAGGGATAACTGGAAGAATACTAGGACTCTGTTCCTATACCCCATACTAAATAGTGTAATAACCCCTATCAGAATAAATTAATCTATCTTTTGGTTAAATTGTCTCTTTCTGATAACCACTTGTCTTTGGACTGGGGTTTTTTTTTCTCTATACAAGCCGGAAGGGCATATTGGGATAATACTATTCTAAAAAAAAAGACCCCCACCCCTCCCCCTTCCCCACCTTGTTATTTGTATTTTTCTGTAACTATGATCTTTTTTACTGTACCATGCTAAATGTTGTGATTTTGGTTTAAATGATAATAACCACCATAAAACTGATATTACTGTGTTGGCCGACCCATTACCCTATATCTGTTATATGTAGTTTGTATTCACGTCTGCATGTTTGTAGCACCAAATTGGTGTGTGTACATGAGTGTTGAGCAACTGGCAAAAATTGTTTAGCCAGGAGAGGTTTAGGAGTCTACAGATAAATCAAATTGTCGTAATTTTGGCAGATCGGAGAAATTACCCGATCTCAGAGACTGTCCTTACTCTTTTCATCACCCTTGTGAATCAACTATCCATTTCTTAACCCTAACTATCACATAGCCTTCACTATCATTTCCCACTCGGACGGGACCACTATTTCTAAGACCTATCTCAAATAAAATTACGACAAAACCCCATATAATGTTAGCTCTTATTGATCATATGGCTTTACTTATTTATTAATTATGTTTTAAGTCCAGGTACTGCACATCTCATCATGTGACATATTCTTTCCAGAACGTTGTCTCCATTACAGCTGCTCTGAACGCATCACGATTCTGGGCAAGTCGACCTGCATCAGCCAAAGACAAGTTCAGACTCTCTGTGATGTCCTGGGTCCACCGTCGTCTAGGTCGACCCCTTCCCCTTTTTCCAGGGACCATGCCTTCCATCACTGTTTTTTCCAGACTATTATGTCTTTTTATATGACCGAAAAATTTCAGCTTCCTTATTGCGATGGTATTTAGGAGCCAATGTTCCTGTACATTTAGTGAGTGCAGTACTTCTCTGTTGGTCTTTTTTTCTGTCCAGGGTATTCTCAACATCCTTCTGTAGCATTTCATTTCGAATGATGTAATCTTTTTTGCAACTGTTTTATTGAGTGTCCAAGTCTCGCAGCCGTATGTTGCTACTGGGAATATACATGCTCTGATCAGTTGTAACTTTGTTTCTTTGCTTGTGCCTTGCCATAGGTTTTTCATCTGTATTAGCTTATGTGAAGCAATTGCAAGTCTTCTTTTAATTTCTACTGCACAGTCGCCAGAGCTGTTAATGATTGATCCTAAGTATTCGAATTCATTGACACTTTCCAGTTCTTCGTTATCAATTTCAATTTCTGGTTTGGTCTTTACTTAGGTACTGCACTCTTTGCCAAAATAAAAATAAATATCGGATAAACCCGCTATGCTGACTATCGTAACCTATTTTATTCCTCTCTCCATTTTTGTCTCCCTTCCCCTTTTTCTGTCTTCTTTAGTCGTCATTAATTGACATGTTACAATACAGTCTGTTGGCGCTTTATTCAGCGATTCTCTTTCTCAGACATCACTTTGTCTACTACTGGTCACTGAGCAAATATGGCAAATGTATAAACCCCAGTTTATAACACATGGCCAGCCGATATACCTTTGTTAAAAGT
The DNA here is from genome assembly GCA_024509875.1 of Oreohelix idahoensis. NCBI lineage: Eukaryota > Metazoa > Mollusca > Gastropoda > Stylommatophora > Oreohelicidae > Oreohelix > Oreohelix idahoensis. The sequence continues at coordinate 267,331 of JAMPIV010004567.1, forward strand.
ATCTTGCGTCTTAAAGTCTAGAAGCCTCCATCGCTTCATTGTGTCCTATTTGACGGACCTGACGGAAAACGCCATTGTCAGATTACACTGTATAGGCCAATACGTGTGTGCCTGTCTCTGGAGTAACCGTTAATTACGGCGAGGTGAAGCGTTCCCGCACGATACGCCGGTGTCACGGGTTGTCTCCCCTTAGCTCTGCAGTAGTGGTCCAACACTGACCAAAACTCAAGAGTAACTAAGGTGAGTCTTCCAAGTTGTCTACCTCCGCACGAGATTACTCTTGGCAGAGTTGTAGGTAGAAGGATAATGATGCTTCTACCTCAAGAGTGTTTTCACAGGGAGCCGAAACACTTGATCAACGGGGGAACATTATCTGATGATCAGATTGCCTCCTGTTGTATCCCTCCGTACAGAGTTCCCTATCATAGGTGGAAGGATTTTGATGCTTCTACCTCAAGGGAGTTTCACAAGATATTCAGAAAAGGGAGATCAATGCTGTATGAGGCTGAGCAAATGGTCACTCTAGTATCTGCCGTCAACTGTTGTGAAGGATAGGGTTTTCTTATTATTCGTTAGCTCGTTCAAGCCCCCACCCCCCAGCTGAGTTAATTCAGCGAAATCCCTCTTATATTTAATGTATACCTCTGTTTAAGTATATTTAAGAAATGGTCTGAGACCTACGGTGGTAGTACATTGTTGCGCTAAACTTGTCGCAACTTATTCTGACTATATATTCTGACCATGCATTCTGACTATAGCTAATTTTTTAATGCATGGGAAGTAACTCATGGAATTGTAGTCACTTCTTATTTCTACTAGTTGTCTAATCGTGTGACAATAGTCTGATAGTATAGTTGCCGAAAGTTTGTGTGAACGATTTTGAGTCATGTCCATATACGGAGCGCTCAGATCGCCAGTTCTTAGAAAACAGTTGGCAATCGCAATGTTTCAAGATTCATTTCCTTTTAAGGTTCGACATCTTTAGTCGAACATCGTAGAACATTCTTTGTTTCGTAAGTTAGCTGAGTTGTATTCGATTCGCGTGTTCTGCGCATGTCTTTGGTTGTGGCAGTGTTTGAATGATTTCCGCCCAGATGAGTCTGAGCTGAAATGCTGGTAAGGCGAGACGTAGCGGTGTGCTAGCGTCTTCGCTTATATTATTCAGGAAGGAGTCCTCATCATTGTTGTTCCTTTTTTGAGATGATATGTCTCTATGTTATTTCAAATGCCTGGAGGCATATGTGATTTATGTGATTTAATTCCTGATGAACAGGTAACTGAATCCTTTTTTGCTAAGTAACTTTATCGCCATCTTGTGATGTTGACTTTTGCGTAGCCTGCCTCATTATAGAGTCTATGATATGACAAGTTTGCTCAGCTCACGATCCACTTTTATTGTCACGCATCGATTGATGCCTGTCCTAAGGACCATTTGCTTCCTGAACTTTATTGATGGATCTAGGTATGATACCTTTGCTGTTTAAGGAACATAGATGACGATAATGTGACGCTCAAAAGACATGCCTGTCTTGTTGAGGTCGGATATAGGAGACTAGATTTAATCTCCCATTTGATATCTACTAGCTCTTATGGAAAGGGGAAGTTTACTACCTGACTACATGTACAGCTGATTACGATATCCTAAAAAGCATATGATTTACATTAATTTGATGCTGTCTGCTGTTCCTGTTGAATTGACTACGTCGATGATACAATGACTGTTGTACTATACCTGTGATGTTTCTGCATAACGATGTCCATGCATCTTGTCATTGTGGCGTACACAATATATATTGCCAAAAAACATCACTGCTGTTAAAAGCTTTATTGACTTTCTACGTTGTATGGTCTGATGTGACGTCCATGTATGATACTGTAGCTATCTGACTCTATCCTTACGTCACACACTTAAACCAGACTAAAGACACCATGTTACTCTGCCTCATCATCCCTGGTGTCTGAGGGTGATACACCACTCTGCAAGTGCCAGTATTATTATACCTTTGGAAAGCAGATGAAATACAACACTATCAACATTGTGTGGCAAATGTGACATCATCCACGGAACATTTATACACAACACACATTATATTACGCAACATACATTCAAAATGATTAAATCAACTTTAGATTTGTCGTTATACAAGTAACAAATTTAATAATCAATTATGTTTGAACAGTTATAACAAAAGAATAATTCCTTAAAGAAAAGTTATCATTACGGGGCGATGTTATGGCGTTAAAAATTGGAAAGTTCACTTGCAGCATTTGTGTTTCTACTTAGCTGCCAATGGGTTTGGCTGTTCTGCTCTAGCTGATGTTTGGTTTTTTTGTAGATGGATGACTGATTCACACTCGTCACTGGTCAAGTTTGAAAGTTGTAGCACGTTTCAAGAAGTGTTATAGAATAACTATCAATCTGGTCCCGCGTATCTAAAACCCGTCTGATGATGGTATCTAACGTCGAATTCAGACCACGTATACCCTCACTTGTTCCAGATACAGTACCCTCAGTTGATACCTCTGACTAGTGTTACAAAAGAAGAAAACATATACCCTCTTGAGTATTGAGTTTCCCGACACATACGTATGTGTCTCCCTCTTCCGAGCCTATCATCCCATCTATCTCAGAACTGTTACCCTCGCTGAGAATTAATATTAATCCCATTGAGCGGAAAACTTTCTTTACATTTAAATTGAATATATGTAAATTTAACTTTACATTGGCTGAAAAGGTTAATAATATAAATTGAATATGTTTCCATTTACATCTACCATGTTTGAACATGTTAATAACATAGATTGAATATGTTTCCATTTACATCTACGCTGGTTGAAAATGTTAATAATGTAGATTATGTACATCATTTCTTTCACCATTCACTACCTGCTCCATACGGAACTTGGGACTACCTCTGCTGTTGATTATCTGTAAGAAACTCGCAATAAAGCAGTCACCAGCCCTGCCAGTGGCGGCTCATGAAATCATTATTCTAAATGCAGAGGCTGCCAGCCTCAAATGACTTGGACATCCACTAGCAATTTTCACATATTAATATTCACTTTACATTAAGTACCAATTTCTAAACTTTCTTACCGCAACAGTCAGAATCTCCCACTCTGATAATCAAAAGCAGACAAGCTGGTCGCCGCTGTCCACGACAGAGAGTCCGGGACGCATCAGTTATGTCCTACCTACATTACAGAAACAGGGGAGTGAACCTATCATCTTCCAGAATAACAAGTCAATTACATCGCTGGTATCTACAGAAACGAAAAGAAGTGCAATGGGCGAAACAAATATAAGACAGACATTAGGAACGAACGAAAGAACGAACGAACGAACTTTATTTTCAAAGGGTTTAGAATTGGGCACGCAGGCCCGTCTAACATTCTGCACTTCCTTTCTCTCATCTTCCATACTGAATCCATTTATTCTCACATGTATCCTAAATATTACTTAAATAATAAAATAACAAAATAAAATAAAATCCCAACATTGTAACAGTACAATAACAGTTACACAGATTTACAGTACCTTATTATAATTCATACTAAAAAGGACAAAATTATCTTTAAAACCTACATATGAAGTTATGTAATTATTTAAGAACATAAGGAGGGATGGATAGATGGATGAATGGATGAATGAATGAATGGATGGATAGATGGATAGATAGATAGGTAGATAGATAGATAGATAGATAGATAGATAGATAGATAGATAGATAGATAGATAGATAGATAGATAGATAGATAGATAGATAGATAGATAGATAGATAGATAGATAGATAGATAGATAGATAGATAGATAGATAGATAGATAGATAGATAGATAGATAGATAGATTGATAGATAGATAGATAGATAGATAGATAGATAGATAGATAGATAGATAGATAGATAGATAGATAGATAGATAGATAGATAGATAGATAGATAGATAGATAGATAGATAGATAGATAGATAGATAGATAGAACGAACGAACGAACTTTATTTTCAAATGGTTAAGAATCGAGCACGCAGGCCGGTCTTACATTCTGCCCTTCTTCTCTCTGTCATCTTACATACCGTATCCTTTCAATAGCACATGTATTTTTAGCATTATTTAAGCATACAACATTATCAAGGTAAAATAATAACATATATTTGTAACATCCAGACCTAATCAAATTTAAGGGAAAAAAATAAAAAAAAATAAAAATTTATTAATTAAAATAGATTTAAAAAATTAAAACCTTAAAAAAAAACAACAAAAAAAACATACAAACAAACAAAACCTAAACCATTCATACAGTAAATTAGACATAATTTGAAACGTAATAAAATTATGGTGGCATATAATAAGAACTCGTGACATATTGGAAATCTGCTGCTGAATGACCTGGGACTTCATGTGTTGTCAGCGCATGCGAAAAATGTTCCCACAGGTGAGCAGCTTTGAGTCTCAAGCAGATACTGCTACTGTGAGAGAATTGTTAACGCCTCCACTAAACGAGATCCAGCTTTATGACCTATGATCCTTAAGGAGGTAAAGGGTATTGACTGATAGATGAGAATCGTACATATATGCCCGTCTTGCATTTTGCCCTTCCTCTTACTCATCTTTTATTGCTAGTTATCCAGACATTCTCCAACATTCTTAAGGTATTAGTTTAATGGCGATGCAACATTATAAGTAGTATAAAAGCTTACATTTACAGTATCTGATTACAATTAAGAAGTAAGGTATATTAAAATGAAAAACAAGATCATCAGACCCTCCATACAGTATATTAGATAATAATTCGAAACATAAACCCTTAGGGCGGCATATAATCTGCACTCATAATGTATTTGAACAGTCTACGATTATATGAGTAGGGACTGTGCATGTTTTTCAGGTCATGTGGAAGATTGTTTCAAAGATGAGCAGCTGAGTAAGCCAAGCTCTTCTTGTACAAATCTAGCCCCGGCTTGGGTAACTGTAACTGGTTTAAGTGCTGACCACGTTTTTCATTGAATTTTAAAAGTGGCCACAGATACGTTGGAGCATTATGTGACAAGATTTTGTGAGCGAATTTAGCTTTGTTAAATAGGAAGCGCTTTCTAAGGGGTAATATTTTAAGACAGTTATATAGATCTATACAATGTGTTTGGTGTTTATCAGCAACTAGGCGCACTGCACGTTTTTGAAGTGAATGAAGCCTTTGTGTGTTGGATATGGAACAACCATCCCAGATTGTGGAACAATAGTCTAGGTATGTTTGTATGTGAGATGTGTAGAACATTTTCCTTGCCCACTCATCCAGGAAGTGTTTGATTTTGGCTAATTGGTAAACTTTTTGTGCCGTTAGCTTTGTGAGTGCACTTACATGTGAGTTCCAACTTAGGTGCTGGTCAACAGTTAGACCTAGAGTTTTATGGTAATTTACGTTTTCAATTAGTGATGTTCCAATGTAGAGCTGAAGTGTTGTTTTCTGCGAGTTTTGTAGTTTTTGTCGGTTGATATTAACATACATTTCGTTTTACTAATATTTATTTGCATTCGATTCTCGTTGCTCCACTTAATAATATTATGTGTATCAGTTTGTAAAGATAGTTCTAGTGCGGTGCAACTTTTGTCACATGCGTAAACAGTACAGTCATCATAGATAGATAGATAGATAGATAGATAGATAGATAGATAGATAGATAGATAGATAGATAGATAGATAGATAGATAGATAGATAGATAGATAGATAGATAGATAGATAGACAGATAGACAGATAGACAGACAGACAGACAGACAGACAGACAGACAGACAGATAGACAGATAGACAGATAGATAGATAGATAGATAGATAGATAGATAGATAGATAGATAGATAGATAGATAGATAGATAGATAGATAGATAGATAGATAGATAGATAGATAGATAGATAGATAGATAGATAGATAGATAGATAGATAGATAGATAGATAGATAGATAGATAGATAGATAGATAGATAGATAGATAGATAGATAGATAAAAATAAATGACAAAGATCAGTAGAAGACAGCCGATATTTATTTAACTAGTCCTGAGAAGATGAGGTCTTTAAACAATTTCAGATGGCAGGAAAACAGAGATCATGAGAAGTAGAATATACCGCGAGAAGCGATCCTGGACAACCTCGCATAAACCACGAGACGCGATTGTCGACATCGTTCATAAAAAAATATCAAAGATCCAGAGTTGTGGAGAGGCATGATTGTCTGCGCCATGAGGCATGACAGTTCAGGACGATGACACGTATTTTCAAAGTAGAATTAGGAATGAAAAAAAAAATATTAAGAAATGCTACATAAAATTGAAACAAACACAAAATAATGGATAAATGCTACATACACAAACATTTACATAATAAAACCACGTCATCACTACATGCTGATTAACAAAAGTTATTAAATGTATATTTCTTCACTCCTATTCAAATTATTTAAATTAAACAAAAGTCAAAGTAAAGAAAGTTGACTGTTGTTTCATTAAATATGATTCTATGTCACATTAGCATTGAAGTTAAACATAAGTTTTGTTTGTTCAACACGTGACCTCAAAGTAGGCATCACATTTTGGTGACTCTTATAGCATCTGGTGTCATCAACTAGTAAAACATGTCACAGACGACTTTTCTCCTATTATTTTCATTGACTAATTGAGATCCCGCTGTCTGGATTCTTATGTCTGCATCTCGAAATATTTCGTTGAAACTATGTCTGTATTTTGTACTCATTTTGAAGTACAAGAAAATATTAACACTGGAGTTAATAATTTTAAACAACAGCGCGAATTACCATAAAACATAATAGAAATTATAATATGTATTACCAATATTAAACTCGGATACAAAGAACGTGGTTGCAGCTAATAATACAGATGGGGCGTAGCATACGATCTGCCATCACCGGTGTCAATACCTTTTCGAGGTATGGCGGCTTGCGTACCCTGATTACCCCAAGAGCTATGCCAGCGGGAGTTTTACTCCTGGAAGGTTCTACCAAGCTGGGCAGGTTTGCGCGGGCAGGGGTCAGACTAAAGCAGACACCCTCCAGGTTGGGGGTTTTAGCACAGGGCTGAAAACCCTGTCTATGTAAAAAAAAATTGAAGTTACGGAAACAACAACGAATAAACAAACATTGCTGCGGGACGGACATCCGGAGTCTGAGGCTCGTATGACTGTCAGTGGTGAAAGCTGAAAGGAAGCAACTGACATGAGAACGGACGTCCTGACCGCTAAACATGATACAAGAATAGGATTTTGGAATGTCAGGACAATGAATGAAACGGGTAAACTAAAACAGGTCACGGCAGAAATGAGAAACTATAGGTTACACATTCTAGGGATAAGCGAGAGCAGATAGACAGGGGCAGGAACAGTTAAAACAGCAACAGGAGAAACAGTACTTTACTCTGGAAGAGAGGATGTACAGCACAATGAAGGTGTAGCTATTATTCTACAGAAAGGAATAGAAAGGACATTACTGGAATGGAAACCCATCAACAACATACTGTTAAGATTAAGATTGAGAGGTAGATTCACCAATACTACAATAATACAATGCTACGCACCAACGAATGACAGCGATGAAGAGGTCAAGTATGAGTTCTATCAACAACTGCAGATAGAAATGGAAGACACACCTAGATATGATCTTATTATAGTAATGGGAGACCTCAATGCGAAAGCTGGTACACACAATGCATATAATGAAAGAGTAATGGGGAAATGCGGCAACCGAACAGCGAAATAAAATGGGGATAAATTAATAAGTTTCTGTAGTATTAACAACCTGGTCATTGGAGGAACACTTTTCCCACATAAAGAAATTCACAAATTAACATGGGAATCACAAAATGGTAGGGACAGAAACCAGATAGACTACATCATGATTAATGGTAGATGGAGACATGCACTACAAGATGTGAAGGTAAGAAGAGGTGCAGATGTGGGAAGTGATCACCATTTAGTAGTAGCAAAACTGAAAGTGAAACTAAGAAGGGCTGGGTCAACTGTAACTACACAGAAAAGGTTTGACATAAGCAAATTGAAGGACCCCCTTACCAGAAAAGCTTTTGCGGCTGACATAAAGAAACGATATCAATTTGCCAAAAGTCAGGAAAAGACATTGATAGATGATATAGACCAGAAATTCAACACCATTTCAACAACATATAAGGAAAGCAGCAAATCATGCTTGGGATTCCAGGAAAGGAAGAAGCAAGACTGGATAACACCAGAAACATTAAACACCATAACACTGAGAAAGGAAATGAAAAGAAAGAAAACAGAAGCGAAGTCCCCCAGGTTAAAGCAACTATATAGCGGAACAGTACAGTCAGCTGGACAAGGAAGTTAAACGCCAAACCCGAGCCAACAAAAGGAATTTCCTAGACGATCTTGCAAGACAGGCAGAAGAGGCAGCACTGAGAAATGAACAAAGCACAGTATACAAAATAACTAAATTCATCAGCGGAAAACAAGGTGCAAACAATATTACATTAGTAAGAGATAAGCAAGGAAATCTCATCAAGACAGCAGAGGGACAGGAAACAAGATGGGCAGAGCACTTCAGAGAAACTCTAAACAAGGAACCACCAGAGACAGAATTGAATGTTCCTGAAGCTGAAAACGATCTAGATGTAAATACAGACATTCCACGAAAAGAAGAAATCATCACAGCAATCAAAGGGTTAAAGAACGGAAAAGCTCCTGGCCATGATAACTTAAATGCAAAGCTATTTAAGACAGACCCTGAGCTAGCAGCAGAACTGTTAGAACCACTATTTGCACAAGTCTGGAAAACGGGGACAACACCATCAGAGTGGAACAAAGGAATAATTGTCAAATTGCCCAAGAAGGGAGATCTTGCAGACTGTAATAATTGGAGAGGAATCACTCTTCTCTCAGTTCCCAGCAAAATACTAGGCAGGATAATTATACAGAGAATTTCAAAAGCAGTAGACCACAAACTGAAGAAAGAACAATCAGGATTTAGAAAGAACAAAAGATGTGTAGATCATATATTCACTCTCGGGAACATTATAGAGCAGTGCTCGGAACGGCAAAGACAGCTGTACGAGGGGCGTTCAGAAAGTAATGCACCACAGAGTTTTTCTCAGGAACTGTTTATTCAAAACGCATGAAATTTGTAGACAATATACATGGATATGTCATGTAAACATCGGTATTATTCAACATAATCCCCATCAAATTGTACGGCTTTATGCCAGCGCGAAACATGTGCATGTATTCCCAGCCCGTACCAGATTTTGTCTTGATCATGTAGCCATTTCTTCGCTGCATGAATAACTCCTTTATCATCTTCAAACCTTGCCCCACGGAGTTCATCTTTAAGTGGACCAAATAGATGAAAATCAGAGGATGCCAAATCGGGACTATAGGGTGGATGGGGTAGTACAGTCCAACCCAATTTGGTGATTGCTTCCCGTGTTGCCAGACTTGTGTGAGGGCGCGCATTGTCGTGAAGGAGAAGCAGGTCTGCTGAATTCTTGTGCGGCCGAACTCTGCGAAAACGTTGATTGAGTTTTTTCAATGTCTTAATGTATACTTGCGAATTGATTGTCTCTTCTCTTGGCATAACGTCCACAAGAATCACACCTCCAATGTCCCAAAAGAGAGTGATCATGACCTTCTCAGCTGAAAGAATTGTCTTGAATTTATTTCTTCTTGGTGATTGCGGATGATGCCACTCCATTGACTGTCTTTTTGTCTCAGGTTCAAAATGATGTGCCCAGGTTTTGTCACCTGTAACGATCTTAGCCAAAAAGTTCTCTCCATCAGCATTGAAACGCTCCAACAATTCAGAAGAAATTGCTTTCCTTTGCAATCGGTGGTCATTTGTGAGACTTCGAGGAACCCATCTTGCGCAAACCTTAGAAAATCCGAGAGTTTTTATAACTGCATTTGCACTACCAATGCTGACTGACAGCTGTAAGGCCAATTGTTGAGTAGTGATTCGCCTATCAGTAAGAATAATGCCCTCAGCGCATTTCAACATTTCTGCGTTGGTGGCTGTGGCAGGACGTCCACAGCGCGGCCAATCAAGCAGCTCCGTATCTCCACTTCCTGATTCTTTGATTCTCTGAACCCAGCAACTGACTGTACTCCTGTCGACCTCAAAACTTCCATACACATCACATAGACGCTTGTGAATATTCACAACAGTTTCCTTCTCTGCAACGAGAAATTCTATCACAATTCGCTGTTTGTAACGCAAGTTGCTAACACGCTCCATTTCAACGGTTTAGGGCAGCCGTATTATTTGGCCGGTTGTAGTGCAATTTGGTGCAAACAATTGGCACATGCCATATTTCAAGTGTGCAAAATTTCATGCTTCTATCTTCTTTATTAGCTGAGAAAAACGATGTGGTGCATTACTTTCTGAACGCCCCTCGTACATTAATTTCGTTGATTTTGAAAAGGCATTTGACAGCATACATAGGTACAGTTTATGAAAAATACTGAGGGCTTATGGAATTCCATGCTGCATAGTGTCAATCATAAAAAGCCTCTATGCCAACTTTACGTGTAGTGTTGGGCAGAGCAACCTAACCTTTGAGGTGAAGAAAGGAATACGACCGGGATGCCCCTTATCAACCACTCTATTTTTAACAGTCATAGATTGGGTGATGCGCCAGACAACAGAGGACAGTCCAAGAGGAATAAGATGGACTACATTTTCTATATTGGAAGATCTGGAATACGCAGATGACATTGCACTACTAGCACATTCACATCAACACATCCATGAAAAAACGGATAGACTTAATAAGTTTAGCCAGCAGGTTGGCTTGAACATCAATTTAAAGAAGTCAGAGGTCATGACGCTCAATGTGAGCAACCCTGAGCCCATATCAGTAAGGAATCAGCAACTGGTACAGACAGACACCTTCACATACCTAGGATGCATTGTAACACCAGACAGCGGGGCAGGCAAAGACATCAACATCAGAATAAATAAGGCAAGAACAGGTTTTTTTAGCCTAAACAACACCTGGAGGTCCTCTCAATACAGCACAAGCACAAAATTAAGATTATATCAGAGCTGTCTGTGTTGCTTTCTGTGCTTCTCTATGGTGCGGAATGCTGGAGAGTTACAGAAAAGGAAATGTCGAAATTGTCCTCTTTTCACACAACATGCCTAAGAAGAATTCACCGAATCTTTCGGCCGAATACCATCACCAACCAAGATCTGCTTACTCGGAGCAAGCAAGAAGACATGCACACCATCATAGCTGGCAGACGCTGGAGCTGGGTTGGCCATATCCTCAGAAGAGACCCCGATGCCATCACAAGAACAGCTATGCTTTGGATCCCTGAAGGAAAACGAAAGAGAGGCCGACTAAAAACAACCTGGCGGAGGACTGTGGAGGCTGAGATGCAAAGAATGAACCAGAGTTGGGGCACTGTACGAAGGATGGCCGCCGACCGAGCAAAGTGGAATCAATTTGTTTTTGACCTACACGACGCCACTAGGCGTGATGGCCACTGACTGCTTTGACGGTCGGCGGCTAAGGATCAAAGAAGAAGAGAGATATGATTAAAATACTAGCTATCAGGACCACCATACTCATTGTCTTTCTGTCTTTGTGAGAGATTGATTCAGACTTTCCTTGACTCACACTTGCTGTTTGACGCCACACCTTCTTTTGTCTTAGATTCCTCATTAAGATCGATGTTAACATCACAACCGCTAGAAATGACAACATCCCAGACACAACGTGAATGAAGTAAACCGCAGCTTCAGCTTTATCGTAGTTACTTACAGCTACTAAACCGAGAAGGGTTTTGTTCCTTTCTGGATAGAACTTCCAATCTATGTAAACTGTTGTGTACAGTGGAACAAAATATAACACTGTCAAACTGTAAATTAGAACTATAACCGTAGTAGTTTTCTGTGGCGTAATCATCTGTTTGACGTGTAAGGGAAAGGCCATACACTAACATCTCTCCGCTGTAATATAGACGGTGATTAGGCAGGTGATTCTAACAAAAAGTTCACGAGGAGCTCCACTTGTAAGGTACTGAACATCAGAGTATACCATGGGCAATTCTAAATCCTCACAAAGTGGGTTAATATAGAAGTTAAATAACTGCTGCACAATTAGACTACAGAGATCAGACACGCCCGTGGCAAAGAAACTAATGTTTATCGTTGTATTTAGACCTTGTCTATAAAATATGACCAAATTGATAACACTGGTTATTGTCCAGAATACACTAATAAATCCACAAAGAAACACATAGTTTATAACGGAAATTATATGTCTTTGGCTTTCACTGATTAAACTAGTTAAAAGATGCACGTTTGTTTTATATGTGCCAGCTGCTGAATGTTTAGTTACAATCTCTATAACCTCTATTTTTAACATAGCTCACAGAATCAGCCAGTTTCACAGTGTCTTGCTAGCGTTTTCTTGTCTGGTGCCGTTATGTAAGGAGCCCTAAAAACTGTCCTTTTTATTGTTTCTATTGAAATAATGCTGCTTCTTAACATTTATACATCGAATCTGCAATTACATCTCTTGGCAGTTTTATAACTGAAATGAGAGATAGAAATTGCGAAACGAAGTCAGTTTTTGATGACGTAAGACAACTTGCTGGTCGTGTAAAAACTCTCACACAAGAAAATTATAATGACGTATAAAGTCTTGACCAATGTGGGCCCTGAGGCTCTCTGAAGAATTAAACAAAGAATTTGACTACTACTTCCTCATTATGTTTTAAAACACAATTTATGCCAGGTTGTACATGTAGCTGAAAGCCTAATCATTTAAAATGAAATGCAGCAGAAACCACCTTGGTAAAAGCATGTGCTTTTATGCATACTTCTTGCACGGTTGCCAATTTCGCTTGGTTGACGCCAAAATCCACAAATATGGCTTTTTTTTCAATTGTTCCGCGTCAAAAAATTCGTTTGGCTTGCTGGTGCTTGTGTGTATTTAATTACATCAAAGAAATACAAAACACACCGATTGAATCTGATATACACTGCAACCCAATATCTACGGTCACAAAGACATCTAGGCCAGTGCTCAGCAACCGTTTTTGCTTCACGGCACACTAAAGTGTCTGTAGCGAGATTTGTTAACACTTGCTTGGTTGTAGCGCGACACACGCCCACGCGACACCCACACACATACAGCGCAGTAATAACACTCGGCGGATCTTGCTTTGAAGTTTGTAGACAGCGGAAATGTGAATTACGTTTAGCTGGAACGGTATTGCAAGAATGAGGAAATAAGCTATATAGGAATGTATGGCGGACTTTAAAAGTATGCATTTACTGAAAATTAAATTATTAACTACCGGAGAACGCCCGGTTGGAATAATATTAAATAAATATAACTCAACAAAGGAGATAGACTAGGAATTATATCCAAAAGGATATTATCCAAATATAATAGTTTTAAAGATAATTAATATTTTTCACCTTCATCACATCGGCTAAAAGTTAGCTAACAATCTTTAAAAATTTATTACACTAACAAGCCTCAACGGATTTGGATAAAACTTATATGGAATGAAAGCCTCATATGGGGAAAAGGGAATGATACATAGGAAGGACGGAAGAATATAAGTGTGTAGTGAACAGAAGAGAAAAACAAGTACAGGAAAAACACAGATTGCTTCAAATCGCCTCAAATCAGGAGATGAAACTAAAATCTTTTGGGGAATTTGGGAGGTGCTTTCTCGTACGGGCGAGAGACTGAAATATAAGGACAGAGGGGCGCGTTGAAAATCACACACACCAAATCCAGAAGCCAGAGTGAGAAACTGGAAGACAGCATCTGCAAGAAAAGTTCTATTTTCACGCTGCATGCAGGGCAGATTAAATTAAGCCAATACAGTCTCACCGTGAGCTTATAAATCCTAAGAGGGTATGTAAGTTTATTAAAAATATATGTATTACTAATATCATTTTATTTCAGATTTTATTTCTGATTGATTGTAGCAGATATAATAAAAAAGGGAATGACGCTAACCAGAGATAACCTTCATCGGCATTGTCAGGAAGCATAACCATTAATTGGTTAACCACATATATCATGGCTAGTTCTTGCCTGGAAGCTTACGACATACCAGCAAGTACGTAAGTGACTTGACATCCATAAGTGGAAGGCAAAGGTTATATCGTACCCATGTATCATAACATGTGATTTATTCATGTATATTGTTAATTCTGCACAGTATACATTATCTTATCATGCTATCTCTGTAACATACTACCATGATTCATTCATTTATATACAAACACTGAAGACATGGTCGCATCATGAACAGCAGTGGGTGGTGAGATTGTTGGAACAAAATGGCCACCTATTACCTTTTGTTCCAGGTTTTTATGATCAATGTTTATGATCATTCCTGATCGAGAAACTAAAGACTTGTAGAAGTTGATCCAGCTCACTGAAGCCTAGAGGTCAACCACTCTTCAACACCTTAGTCCCCCGTAGTTATAGGGCGGGCTGAAGGAAAGTCTTCCGTACTCCAGTGTGTCGGAGGAACCTCGAGCAGACGTGGCTAATACCATAAGTTGAGTTTATGTGTATCCATCCAACAAATCCTGTGAGCAGTTTCTAAAACGACTGTTTAATGATGACAACTAGATGGCAAGAGATAATGTGACAAACTTGTTTTATAAGTTCAGTGGAAGATAAATCCAAGACTTTTTAGCTTGTTTATTTGATTTGTAACTGTAAATAATCATACATTTTACCATCTTACAACAACCATTTCTCAATACAAGAATATATAGATGTACATAATAAATTGGATAATTGTACTCATTTGACTTGTTAAATCTTTAACTGTTAAAATTTTGAGTTACCTTTTCAAAATTTAATTATATTATCACATAGGGTTACGATAGCGAAAGTAGCAACTTATACTTCTGAAGCCTAAATCTATTGTCCAGCTCAGAGTATTCACAGCTGTAACTCACTTGTGATACCAGTGTACTTCTCGGGCGCTGGAACTTCATACTTTCTGGAGAGAGATTCTACTTCTGCTCTACAACTATCATCATAATAGGAAAACCTTTCGCTACACTGTGGGCTCTTTTGCGGGACATTTTTTTTAATCCTGAGCCACTATCTATGTATTCTTCTATCTTGAGCCACAAATAGTTTGTAAAAATAAATTTTTTGAAAAAATTCTAAAACTTAGAAATTTTTTTGTAATAGTAGTACCATTGAGTACGAAGTAAATAGAAAACGCTCACAAGGTTTTAAGGATTTGTCTTGTTCAAAGTAATTAATTGATTTTAATTAAGTTAGTTGGTTAGTGAAGATAAAATTATATACCCTCTGGTAAATAAGCATCATGGCTGAATTGGTGAAGTTTAGAGCTGCGATTATGCAGGAAGGAAAAGACTTGGGTATGACAGGAGATGCTCTAATTCGACATATCACAACTGAAGTGGATAAATATTTAGATAGAGAGACTAAAAGAATGGAAGCTGAAGCTGTGAGAAAGACTAAAAGAATGGAAGTTGAGGCTGAAGCTAAGAAATTAGAGGCAGAAAGAGAAGTCAAAAGACTGGAAAGAGAAGAAAAGAGACAAATGTTGGAAGCTGAGGCTGAAGAAAAAAGGTTACAAAGAGCTCATGAGTTAAGTTTAAAGGAACGTGAACTCCAGGGAGCAGCTAGCAATCATGGTGCTAGCTCACCTCACTCTGAGAGTAGCTCCAACCATAGCACGGGAAATGGAGCCATGAGTTTTCACCTGGATCCATTTATTGAAAAAGAGGACGCCATTGAGTCGTACCTGGATAGATATGAGAGACTGGCCTCTACCTATGGATTGGAAAAAGAAAAATGGAGCCTTAAACTATCTCAGGGGTTGAGGGGAGTTTCATACGATGTTTATTTAAAACTCTCAAAAGAAGACCAGGAAGATTATGAAATCTTAAAACAAGCTTTACTGGTCAGGTACGAAAAGAATTCTGAATCTTATAGAAAGAGATTCCGAACTGCTAAGCTACTTCCAGGAGAAAACTATCACCAGTTTTCTGCCAGATTAGAAACTTATCTGACAAAATGGATTAGCTTAGGAAAATGTCAAGATATAAAAGAAATGGTCATGATGGAACAACTGAGAGAATCCATGCCTCAAGAAATGAGAAAATTTCTTATGGAGCAAGGAGCAGAGAGATTGGAAGATATTTTAACCATGGCTGAAAGATATCAAGCAGCTCAGTCAGAAGTGTCAGGAAATAAGAAGAAGCAGGGTGAGAACTTCAAACCTTCACAAAACTTTACCAACTATGAACACAGGAACAATTCCAACAAGAACAAACACAGAACTGATTATAAAGACAAAACCCCTCTAGGATTAGAAAATAAATCTCCAAGAAAGGAAGGAAAGTGGTGTAAATCTTGCCAAATGAGTAACCACAATACTGCGGAATGCAGACGGAAAAACCCTCCTCATCACGCTGCATGCCTTACAACAGAGAACAAGGGAAGGAAGGACCTGGCAGATAGTCAGAAGGACCTCCATCATCCCCCTGTCTGTGAGGAAGTGACCTTGAATGGCACCCAATTACTGTGCTTATATGATACAGGCTTGGACTTTGACTCAGTAGTGTGCTCTTCTCTGGTGAGTCCGGAACAGATAACCACAGAAACAGTGGAAATCAGAGGACCAGTCAAGGGAGCAGGAACCATGACACTGCCCATAGCCCGAATCAACATAAGATCTCGCTATGTGGAAGGAGAGATCAAAGCAGCAGTGATGGACAACCCTATCTACCCATTAATACTGGGATGTAGATATGTCTTTCTAGGAGAACCTATAAGACCCATAGTGATGGCAACAGTCCAGACCAGGGCAAGCTCTAAGAAAGAGGAGGACATTATCATCAATACTCATCCAGAAGAGATGAGAAAGGCTCAAACTGCTGACAGTACATTGAAGCCTTGCTTTGGCAAATTACCTAAAAGCCATAACCCTCCAGAGAAAGGAGACTTATATATGAAAAATGGCCTATTATATAGAAAAGCTGGAACAGGACCTAAAGGGCATGGACAGCTTGTAGGGCCAAAATCATACAGGGAGCAGGTTATGAAGCTAGGACATGCTATACCCTTCAGTGGACATATGGGAATAGGGCCACTGGACAACGGATAGCCTGTCACTACTTTTGGCCAGGGATCACAGAGGACATAAAGAGGTATGTGAGATCCTGTCCAGAATGCCAAAGAGTAGCTCCTAAACATAGGACTGCACCAGCAACACTGGGAGAAATGCCCATCATGGGAACGCCCTTCGAACGTGTTGCCGTGGATATTGTTGGACCCCTCAGTAGGACCAAGAAGAGAAATGCATATATCTTAACATTGGTCGATACTTGCTCTATGTGGGGAGAGGCAGTAGCAATGTCATCGATAGATTCGAAACATGTGGCAGAGGCACTGTTAACAATATTCACCCGATTAGGTTTCCCACATCAAATATTGACTGACAATGGTTCTCAGTTTAGGGGAAAGCTAACACAAGAAGTATTCAGGTTATTTCAAGCTAGACATTATCACTGTAGCCCGTACCACGCCCAAGGGAATGGTCAAGTAGAGCGGTTCAATGGCACGCTCATTTCAATCCTTAGAAAGTTGGCTAGTGAGAAACCTGAAACTTGGGACACATACTTACCCTCAGCACTATTTGCCTATAGGGAAGTCCCACATAACTCCACAGGATTGGCTCCAGCTACGTTGTTGTTTGGACGACCAATCAAAGGTCCACTGGAAGCATTGTTGCGGACATGGACTGATGAAAAAGCAGAAGAAACCGTGACTTCTTCATACCAATACGTCAACGAGTTGACATCTCGATTGAAAACAAGTTGGAAACTGGCAAATGATAACTTGAGACAGGCCAGGAGGAAGCAGATTGCTTACTACAATAAAACAGCAAAAGATAGGGAACTTGAGGTGGGAGAAAAAGTTCTGTTACTGTTGCCCAGCAGCAAAAATAAATTGCAAATTGGATGGCAGGGTCCCTACGTCATATTGGAAAAACTTTCCAGGACCAATTATAAGATTGACAAGAAAGGAAAGGAGAAGATATATCATGTCAACCTTCTTAAAAAGTATTATGACAGGGAAGCATCAGAAGTTGCACATATCATGACCCTGTCCATTGCAACAGAAATGCAGGATGAACCAATTTCCTCCATGGAATACCCCCTAACAACTATAGAAAATTATGCTCAGGTTAATGTAAGTGAACATTTAACTCTTGAGCAGAGGAAAAAGGTTCAGGAGGTGTTAGAAATCCATGCTGATGTACTCACAGATAAGCCGGGGTGTACTAATCTGTTAGAGTATGACATGACGATTACTGACCCTACACCAGTTTGTATGCGGACATACCCTATACCTTATGCTAAAGGACAGGCACTCAAGGATGCGATTGGTTATCTCTTAAAAGAGAAAATTATTTCAAAGTCTGAATCTCCATACAGCTCAAGTGTAGTGCTATTAAGGAAGCCTAGTGGTGAACACAGGTTATGCATTGATTATAGGAAACTAAATGCTATCACTGAATCTCAGGTAGACCCATTACCTGACACCAATCAGTTGTTTGCTACATTGAGTAAGGCTTGGTATTTTTCAAAAGTAGATCTAAGCAAGGGATACTACCAAATACCAGTAAAACCAGAAGTTAGGAAACTGTTAGCCTTTAGTACACCGGATGGACATTACGAGTTCAATGTACTCCCATTTGGTTTAAAGAATGCTCCAAGTATCTTCACCAGAATGATAAGGAAATTGTTGGAACCATTACAAAATCCTCATATCACCAACTTCATGGATGATATTCTGATTGCTACCACTACCTTCGAGGAACACGTAGTAGCACTCTCCATTTTGTTGGATAGACTGAGAGAAACGGGATTGACAGCACGTCAAACTAAGTGTCATATCGGATGTGAGACAATGGAATTTTTAGGTCACTCTATCGCTACAGGGCAAATGTCTCCGGACCCAAAGAATGTAGAGAAAATGAGAAAAGCACCAAAACCACAAACTAAGAAGGATGTAAGATCCTTTGTGTCACTGTGCGGGTTTTATCAGAAATATATACCCCATTTTAACTCATTATGCGCGCCATTAACCGACTTAACCAAAAAAGGTCAGCCGGATAAAATACAATGGACTGCGGAGTGTGAACAGGCTTATACAGAGTTGAAAAATAAGCTGACAAATAAACCTATCCTTGCCCTTCCCGATCTTACACAAGAATTCTTACTAAGAACGGATGCTAGCAATGTAGGCATCGGAGCAACATTACTACAGCGCGCAGACACACCGCCACATATGCTATTACCAGTAGCTTTTGCCAGTAGAAAGTTAAATACAGCTGAAAGAAATTATTCTACCGTTGAACGTGAATGCCTCGCTTTGGTCTGGTCGATCAACAAATTCGCCCCTTTTCTTTACGGGAAACACTTCATTGTGGAAAGTGATCACCAACCTTTGATGTTTTTAGCAGTGTCTAAAAAATTAAATTCACGACTTTTAAGGTGGAGTTTACTGTTATCTCCATATTCGTTCAATGTGAGATACATTCCAGGACGGGACAATCTTGGACCCGATTTTTTAAGTAGGCATCCTATCAAAGGAGATATAGAGAAACAGAAAATTAAGGAGGAACTGCAGCATGTGTTAACAAAAAGTTAACCGTGCAGGCACTGTTTTAAAGAAGAGGGCTCTGTAGCGAGATTTATTAACACTTGCTTGGTTGTAGCGCGACACACGCCCACGCGACACCCACACACATACAGCGCAGTAATAACACTCGGCGGATCTTGCTTTGAAGTTTGTAGACAGCGGAAATGTGAATTACGTTTAGCTGGAACGGTATTGCAAGAATGAGGAAATAAGCTATATAGGAATGTATGGCGGACTTTAAAAGTATGCATTTACTGAAAATTAAATTATTAACTACCGGAGAACGCCCGGTTGGAATAATATTAAATAAATATAACTCAACAAAGGAGATAGACTAGGAATTATATCCAAAAGGATATTATCCAAATATAAATAGTTTTAAAGATAATTAATATTTTTCACCTTCATCACATCGGCTAAAAGTTAGCTAACAATCTTTAAAAATTTATTACACTAACAAGCCTCAACGGATTTGGATAAAACTTATATGGAATGAAAGCCTCATATGGGGAAAAGGGAATGATACATAGGAAGGACGGAAGAATATAAGTGTGTAGTGAACAGAAGAGAAAAACAAGTACAGGAAAAACACAGATTGCTTCAAATCGCCTCAAATCAGGAGATGAAACTAAAATCTTTTGGGGAATTTGGGAGGTGCTTTCTCGTACGGGCGAGAGACTGAAATATAAGGACAGAGGGGCGCGTTGAAAATCACACACACCAAATCCAGAAGCCAGAGTGAGAAACTGGAAGACAGCATCTGCAAGAAAAGTTCTATTTTCACGCTGCATGCAGGGCAGATTAAATTAAGCCAATACAGTCTCACCGTGAGCTTATAAATCCTAAGAGGGTATGTAAGTTTATTAAAAATATATGTATTACTAATATCATTTTATTTCAGATTTTATTTCTGATTGATTGTAGCAGATATAATAAAAAAGGGAATGACGCTAACCAGAGATAACCTTCACCGGCATTGTCAGGAAGCATAACCATTAATTGGTTAACCACATATATCATGGCTAGTTCTTGCCTGGAAGCTTACGACATACCAGCAAGTACGTAAGTGACTTGACATCCATAAGTGGAAGGCAAAGGTTATATCGTACCCATGTATCATAACATGTGATTTATTCATGTATATTGTTAATTCTGCACAGTATACATTATCTTATCATGCTATCTCTGTAACATACTACCATGATTCATTCATTTATATACAAACACTGAAGACATGGTCGCATCATGAACAGCAGTGGGTGGTGAGATTGTTGGAACAAAATGGCCACCTATTACCTTTTGTTCCAGGTTTTTATGATCAATGTTTATGATCATTCCTGATCGAGAAACTAAAGACTTGTAGAAGTTGATCCAGCTCACTGAAGCCTAGAGGTCAACCACTCTTCAACACCTTATTCCCCCGTAGTTATAGGGCGGGCTGAAGGAAAGTCTTCCGTACTCCAGTGTGTCGGAGGAACCTCGAGCAGACGTGGCTAATACCATAAGTTGAGTTTATGTGTATCCATCCAACAAATCCTGTGAGCAGTTTCTAAAACGACTGTTTAATGATGACAACTAGATGGCAAGAGATAATGTGACAAACTTGTTTTATAAGTTCAGTGGAAGATAAATCCAAGACTTTTTAGCTTGTTTATTTGATTTGTAACTGTAAATAATCATACATTTTACCATCTTACAACAACCATTTCTCATTACAAGAATATATAGATGTACATAATTGTGATGGGTTGATGTTAATACAGTTTGTTGTTAAGAAATCTTAGTGTACTGAATGAGGTCAGCTGTGAAGGTCCCTGACTATAATAAATATTTGAGTAAATTTCCAGGGCACCTTTCTACTTCCACCACTATGATCTCATTCAGACTTATTCTTGATAGACTATAAGATGACTACGTTTGGTGTCTAGGGTTATGAAATGTAGTGTAAGGTTGCATTAACCAACTAAACATATAAACAATTACACAAATTCTTTTATTATCTACTACAACACAACAGTGCCACGACAATCACATACAAACTACACTTTAAAAGACTATCTTTAGTAAGTCTGTGGTTGAAAGTTAGGGTTTTTCAATTTATTGTCCTGAATCTGATTTATTTGGAATCAGGACTGACAATCAAAGTGAAATCATAGAAATTAATTACATCAATCAATTTATACAATGGATCTTCTGTCCATAATACATGTATTATTATATAAGGGTGTAGTTGTATTGTTTAACTGAGGTGACTTCTAGTATACACTGGTTGATTGTTTACTATCATCATCTCTGCATGTTGTTTGTAAGTTTTTATGGACACTGATGGAATGTTTATATCACTATTCTCAGTCTTTTATTTTGATATAATGTTTGTTGAGCGACCAGGTGCCGAAACATGCACCTAACTTGGTAAGATGCTGTAGGAATCTTCCCGCACTTCGCTGAACGACAACCTTCAGCTCCCACTTCTTCAAGAATGATGGTGGTTTACAGTTGTCTCCGAAAAGGGCAAGACTGTGGCATGAATATATCGGCCCACTGTAGTCTGGCACCAGTTATTGACAGCAACCAAATACCTCTGAAATCAGAAGGATATGCCTCCTTCGTAATCAACAGCCTACACTAATACTCAACAACCAGGACAGGCACATTACAAACAAACATGCAAGATCAGCTCTTTACGACAATCCCTTTCACCAGTTTCTTTTGATGTGACCAGGTATACCAGTACTCCTCTCCCCTAATAGTTACAACGCCTCTGCAATTCCAGCAATAATCTGTTGTCCATACCATAGGATAGGTATTTTGCTCCTGATGATAATCCTATATAATTTAGTTGGTCTACACCTCTCTGATAGTCTTTCATATGCTGGATCAATCTCTAGACTCTGTTTTGAGTCTGCCATAGACTCACTTACTTATAATCGTATGTTAGTATCTCACATTCAAATTTTATTTTAAATAAAATATTACGAAAATCAATCTTACCACAGATATAAGGAAATAACACAGTAAAACGATGACTAGGCAATAGAATCTGGCACATTTTTGATCTGCCTTTGTCCAGGCTTTTCCTTTATTAGAAAATTCTTAGCCTGTTCTCAACGTACTTGATTTTCACAGAATTTATTTTCAAAAATGGCAGTGAACCGACGCTTCTACTTGACCATATCTAACGTTCTAACCAATCAGGCCATGTTTACATGAGCCTTTGATAAAAACTATCCATCCTATACGTTTCCATTAACAACAATTTTTGTATTTCCAGGTCACCCAATAATGTTTCGCCTTACATTTTACTACAGCCAATCAAATCGTATCTAACTTGTTGGCCTCATTTCCCCCAAAGCAGTGTTTTCCAAACATGCCATAAAAAAATTAAGCAGATATGATCTTGTGCTGTCAGTCAACTACACTATAGTATTTTGGCTATAATTTGTTAATTAATGGACTATTTGCGAAACACATAACATATTCTTTGTCAGCAAGTCCTAAGGTACCCGAATATATAAGTTTAATGGGGCTAAGTGGCTTCGTTCAAAATATGTATTTTTCTATGATAGTCGTGTATTTGCTGTTACCACCGTTCACTTCCATACTAGGGGATGTCTTCTGTACTTATGATAGAATTTCGTCATTCCTAATAAGAGCTAAAGTCGTTTTAGTGACACGTGTCGTCTACATTTTCTAACTTTTTCATCGTATTTTGGGGGAATCCCTAAGGCAAGGCTTGCCACTTGCTATAGTTGGCTTTTAGTTTAAAATCAATGCGAAACGTATTTGCATTTTCATCTCCTTGCCCTTCCTCGTTCTACAATGCATTTGTAAGCAGATGTTTTCTTAGAACTAGGAAAAGTGGTGTCAAGGAAGAATTTGAAAAATTTGGGTACCGTTTTGTTCGGCTATTCATTAGCAAATAATCTGAAGGCGTAGGCAATACCAACAGTTCTAGCAGAAAATTCTTTTATACTTTCTTATTTTGCTGTTATGCCCTATATTGTTATATATTAATTTAGCTATTGTATTAGAAATTCACTACACATGTCCCCCTTTAGAACGGACGATCATATGTCAGTTCCTATTTCTTAATACACATAGATAAATTTACTATCTATGCCTGGTGACTACTCTGATGTTCGTCATATGGATGTCTGCTTAAAAAATCAGCGCCGACGTTGGTTTTTCCGGGAATGTACTTTATGGAAAACTGGAATGGCTGTAAGAGCTAAGACCAGCGCAGTAACCTAGCATTTTCATGCCTTGCTTGTGACAGACACACGAGTGGTTTATGATCTGTCTGGATCCTAAATGATTGTCCATAGAGATAAACCTGGAACTTTTTTATACCCCAGATGACTGCCAGACATTCTTTTTCACTTGTTGAATATTTTTGTTCTGCTGTATTCAACTTACGGCTAGCATAGGCTACTGGGGTTAATTCCCCATCAAGTGAATTTGACCGTTGTAATAGAGCTGCACCCAAACCGATATTACTCGCATCCGTTCTCAGAATGAATTCTTGACTTAAGTCAGGTAATTTCAAAATAGGCCTGCTTATGAGCTTTTCTTTCAATTCTTGGTATGCTAATTCACATTGCGCTGTCCAAATAATTCTATCAGGATTTCCTTTGCGCGTTAAATCAGTCAATGGAGCACAGATGGAGTTAAAGTTCTTTATATACTTTTGGTAAAAACCACATAATGAGACAAAAGATCGCACATCCTTTTTTGTTTGTGGTCTTGGTGCTTTTTTCAACTTCTCCAGGTTCTTGGGATCAGGGGTCATGTTTCCCTGGTGTACTGTGTGGCCCAAGAATTCCAGCTCTTTACATCCAACACAGCATTTCGTCTGTCTAGCTGTCAAATTGGTCTCTCTCATTCGATGAAACAACATATTCAGAGAGTTAATGTGTTCCTCAAATGTTTCTGTTGCTATTAGAATATCATCCATAAAGTTGGTGATGCATGGATTTTTCAGGGGATCCAGTAACTTTCTCAACATCCTCGAAAACACACTCGGTGCATTTTTCAGCCTGAATGGCAACATAATAAATTCATAATGTCCTTCCAAGGTGCTAAAGGCTAAATAAGGTTTTACCTCCGGTTTTACTGGAATCTGATAGTAGCCTTTGCTCAGATCCACTTTAGAGAAATATTTAGCTCTATTCAGCCTGGCAAACAGCTGATTTGTATCAGGTAATGGATCCACCTGACCTTCTGTGACAGCATTCAGTTTCCTGTAATCTATACACAGCCTGTGTTCTCCAGAGGGTTTTCTTAACAGAACCACACTGGAACTGTAGGAAGATTCACTGTGCGAGATAATCCCTTCTTTCAACAGATAATCTATCTCCTCCCTTAAAGCTTTTTCCTTAGCGAACGGAATCGAATAGGCTTTCATACAGATTGGTGTTGGGTCTATGAGTTTCATATTATACTCCAATAAATTGGTATGCCCCCGGACGGTCCGTTAACACATCTGTATGATTATTCAGAACCTGTTGAACCCTCTCCCTCTGAATTTCCGTTAAGTGTGTGCTGATTTTTACCTGTGCAGCGGTCTCACAGGGATGTAAAGGATATTCATGAGAAGTGAGTGGTTCCTTTTTCATCTCCATTGCAACAGACAAGGTCAGTAGGTGTGTCTCTTCCTGGTTTTCTCTGTCCAGATATTTCTTCAGGAGATTCACATGATAGATTTTCTCTTTCCCTTTCTTATCTATCTTATAATTTGTTCTAGACACCTTCTCTAGAACTGTATATGGACCTTGCCATCCAATTTGCAATTTATTATGGCTGCCGGGCAGTAGAAGGAGCACCTTCTCTCCCACAAATAATTCTCGATCCTTCGCTTTCTTATTGTAATAGGCAGCAATCTTTTTCCTGGCTTGTCTCAAATTTTCATTGGCAAGTTTCCAGCCAGTTTTAAGACGAGTGTTCAGCTCGTTCACATATTGATATGATGAAGTAATATTTTCTTCTGCCTTTTCATCGGTCCAGGTCCTTAACAAGGCTTCCAGGGGACCTTTTATTGGCCTTCTAAATAACAATGTTGCCGGGGCCATACCGGTTGAACTATGGGGTACCTCCCGGTAGGCAAACAGGGCGGCGGGAAGGTACTGATCCCATGTGTCTGGTTTTTTATGTGCCAACTTCCTCAGGATCGACATGAGAGTCCCGTTAAATCTTTCTACTTGGCCATTTCCTTGAGGTTGATACGGGCTACAATGAAAGTGTTTGGCTTGAAAGATCCTGAATACCTCTTCTGTTAGTTTCCCCTTGAACTGAGAGCCATTATCAGTCAAGATTTGGTTGGGAAAGCCTAACCTGGTGAAGATTGTGAGTAATGCCTCTGCCACATGCTTCGAATCAATTAATGACAGGTCTACAGCCTCTCCCCACATAGAACAAGTGTCCACCAGAGTCAGAATGTAACTGTTCCTCCTCTTGGTCCGAGTGAGAGGTCCCAAAATGTCCACGGCGATTCTTTCAAAGGGGGTTCCCACTATGGGCATTTCCCCTAGAGTGACTGGAGCAGTCCAATGCTTTTGAGCCACCCATTGGCACTCTGGACAGGATTTTACATATCTTTTTATGTCTTCAGTTATTCCTGGCCAGAAATAATGACAAGCTATACGCTGTCCTGTTGCGCTGATCCCCATATGACCACTGAAGGGAATCGCATGCCCTAGTTCCAACACTTTAGTCCTATATGAAATTGGAAGGACCAGCTGTCCGTGACCATTGGATCCATTTCCAGCCTTCCTATATATCAATTTGTTCTTCATATAGAAATCTCCCTTGCCTGGAGGTGTATGACATTTGGGCAATTTCTTAAAACAAGGCTTGAGGGTCTTATCCTCCGCCTGTGCCTTCCTCGTCTCATCTGGATGGGTATTTATCGGATTATCCTCCTCCTTTTTAGACTGTGATCTGGTCTGCACTGTTGCCATGGTCACAGGTCTCTTGGGATTCCCCAAGAAGACATATCTACACCCCAATATCAGAGGGTAGATTGGTTCATTTATCACTGCTGCTTTTATGATTCCTTCCACATATCGCGTTTTCACATTTATCCTGGCGACGGGAAGTGTCATGGTCGCTACGTCCTTGGTTGCAGTTTGAATCTCCACTGTTTCTGTGGTGTATTGATCTGCCTGCACCAGGTGAGAACTCACAACTGAATCATAATTTAATCCAGTATCATACAAACACCTTATGGTGACACCATTGCACGTTACATCTTCACACACTGGGGGGTGGTAAGGTTCCTGTTGTTCAGTAAGGTTGACCTTTACTCCCTTTCTCCCCATTTTCATTGCAGCGAAAGTAGGAGGTTTCTTTCTACAATTTTCAGTGTTATGGTTGTCCATCCGACAATGTTTACAACACTTCTTTCCTTGGTTAAAGGCTTTTCTGTCATTATATTTCCTTTCATTGAATTGTGAGGTTTTATTATTATAGTCATTGCGTGGCCTATCAAACTGGTGCTTACCTTTGCTCTGGTCTCTATGGTCAAACTTGTTAAAGTTTTGAGGTGCCTTAAAATTGTCCACCTGTTTCTTTTTATTTCCAACTACCTCTGCTTGGGCTGCCTGATACCTTTCAGCGACATTGAGTAACTCACCCAGCCTCTCTGCACCTTGTTCCATGAGAAACTTTCTCAGGTCTGGAGCCATGGACTCTCTTAGTTTCTCAATAAGGATCATTTCCTTAAGATCTTGGGTTTTACCCAGAGCAGTCCATTTCTCCAAGTAGGTCTCTAACCGTGCAGAGAACTGGTGATAAGTCTCACCCGACAGTAGTTTGGCATTCCTGAATTTTTTTCTATAAAATTCCCCATTCTTTTCATATCTTAACAAAAGAGCCTGCTTTAGCATGTCATAATTTTCCTGATCATCCCTGCTCATCTTGGCAAAAACTTCATAAGCTGTGCCACGAAGCCCTTGTGATAACTTTAGGCTCCACCTTTCTCTCTCTAAACCATACGTGGTAGCCAACAGTTCATATCTATTTAGGTAACTTTCTATTTCATCGTCTTTCTCAACAAAATGGTCTAAATGAAAACTCATAGCTGAGGTTGAGGCTCCCTGACTAATAGTAGCATCTGAGGTAAAGGGACTGGCACCATTTTCAGGAGCATGGCTTTGAAACTCAAACTCCCTTAGTCGTAACTCATGTTCCCTTTGTAATCTCTTCTCCTCCTTTTCTGCTTCCCTTTCTGCAGCCTGTCTTCTTTCTTCTCTTTCTGTAGCTAATCTCTTTTCTTCTCTTTCTGTAGCTAATCTCTTTTCTTCTCTTTCTGTAGCTAATCTCTTTTCTTCTCTTTCTGCAGCTAATCTCTTTTCTTCTGCTTCCCTTTCAGCGTTTTTCTCTTCCAACTGGAGCCTCTTTATTTCCGCCTCACGATCCGCCTCCAATGCCCTAACCTCTTTGTCAGCCTCAATCTGCAGCCTCTTAATTTCTTTTTCAGCCTCTAACTTTCTTTCAGCTTCAAATTTTCTTTCTTTACGTTCAATAAATTTGTCACACTCAGTTGTGACATAAGCAATCATAATTTGCCCCTCCATTCCCAGTTCTTTAGCAGCCTGCACAGCAGCAGATCGAAACTTTGCCAGTTCCGCCATTTTGTACTAGGCAAACCTTTTAAAATTTCTAACTAGACAAATTTCTAATTATAACTAACAATTTCTAATTATAACTAAGAACAACCACAGGCACTGATAGCTCAACCACTATTTAATTTCTCCAAAAATGAATGCTTTTAGTTTTATACTATCTGAGATTCCTAATATAATTGATAATATTTTAAGAATTTAAAATCCTAGAAGCAAACTACCCAATATAGCTGGTGTTATGAAAAGTTCAAGCCATAGGAGCGAGACCCCAATATATGTGGTGGGTTGATGTTAATACAGTTTGTTGTTAAGAAATCTTAGTGTACTGAATGAGGTCAGCTGTGAAGGTCCCTGAATATAATAAATATTTGAGTAAATTTCCAGGGCACCTTTCTACTTCCACCACTATGATCTCATTCAGACTTATTCTTGATAGACTATAAGATGACTACGTTTGGTGTCTAGGGTTATGAAATGTAGTGTAAGGTTGCATTAACCAACTAAACATATAAACAATTACACAAATTCTTTTATTTCTACTACAACACAACAGTGCCACGACAATCACATACAAACTACACTTTAAAAGACTATCTTTAGTAAGTCTGTGGTTGAAAGTTAGGGTTTTTCAATTTATTGTCCTGAATCTGATTTATTTGGAATCAGGACTGACAATCAAAGTGAAATCATAGAAATTAATTACATCAATCAATTTATACAATGGATATTCTGTCCATAATACATATATTATTATATAAGGGTGTAGTTGTATTGTTTAACTGAGGTGACTTCTAGTATACACTGGTTGATTGTTTACTATCATCATCTCTGCATGTTGTATGTAAGTTTTTATGGACACTGATGGAATGTTTATATCACTATTCTCAGTCTTTTATTTTGATATAATGTTTGTTGAGCGACCAGGTGCCGAAACATGCACCTAACTTGGTAATATGCTGTAGGAATCTTCCCGCACTTCGCTGAACGACAACCTTCAGCTCCCACTTCTTCAAGAATGATGGTGGTTTACAGTTGTCTCCGAAAAGGGCAAGACTGTGGCATGAATATATCGGCCCACTGTAGTCTGGCACCAGTTATTGACAGCAACCAAATACCTCTGAAATCAGAAGGATATGCCTCCTTCGTAATCAACAGCCTACACTAATACTCAACAACCAGGACAGGCACATTACAAACAAACATGCAAGATCAGCTCTTTACGACAATCCCTTTCACCAGTTTCTTTTGATGTGACCAGGTATACCAGTACTCCTCTCCCCTAATAGTTACAACGCCTCTGCAATTCCAGCAATAATCTGTTGTCCATACCATAGGATAGGTATTATGCTTCTGATGATAATCCTATATAATTTAGTTGGTCTACACCTCTCTGATAGTCTTTCATATGCTGTATCAATCTCTAGACTCTGTTCTGAGTCTGCCATAGACTCACTTACTTATAATCGTATGTTAGTATCTCACATTCAAATTTTATTTTAAATAAAATATTACGAAAATCAATCTTACCACAGATGTAAGGAAATAACACAGTAAAACGATGACTAGGCAATAGAATCTGGCACATTTTTGATCTGCCTTTGTCCAGGCTTTTCCTTTATTAGAAAATTCTTAGCCTGTTCTCAACGTACTTGATTTTCACAGAATTTATTTTCAAAAATGGCAGTGAACCGACGCTTCTACTTGACCATATCTAACGTTCTAACCAATCAGGCCATGTTTACATGAGCCTTTGATAAAAACTATCCATCCTATACGTTTCCATTAACAACAATTGTTGTATTTCCAGGTCACCCAATAATGTTTCGCCTTACATTTTACTACAGCCAATCAAATCGTATCTAACTTGTTGGCCTCATTTCCCCCAAAGCAGTGTTTTCCAAACATGCCATAAAAAAAAATTAAGCAGATATGATCTTGTGCTGTCAGTCAACTCCACTATAGTATTTTGGCTATAATTTGTTAATTAATGGACTATTTGCGAAACACATAACATATTCTTTGTCAGCAAGTCCTAAGGTACCCGAATATATAAGTTTAATGGGGCTAAGTGGCTTCGTTCAAAATATGTATTTTTCTATGATAGTCGTGTATTTGCTGTTACCACCGTTCACTTCCATACTAGGGGATGTCTTCTGTACTTACGATAGAATTTCGTCATTCCTAATAAGAGCTAAAGTCGTTTTAGTGACACGTGTCGTCTACATGTTCTAACTTTTTCATCGTATTTTGGGGGAATCCCTAAGGCAAGGCGTGCCACTTGCTATAGTTGGCTTTTAGTTTAAAATCAATGCGAAACGTATTTGCATTTTCATCTCCTTGCCCCTCCTCGTTCTACAATGCATTTGTAAGCAGATGTTTTCTTAGAACTAGGAAAAGTGGTGTCAAGGACGAATGTGAAAAATTTGGTTACCGTTTTGTTCGGCTATTCATTAGCAAATAATCTGAAGGCGTAGGCGATACCAACAGTTCTAGCAGAAAATTCTTTTAAACTTTCTTATTTAGCCGTTATGCCCGATATTGTTATATATTAATTTAGCTATTGTATTAGAAATTCACTACAATAATAAATTGGATAATTGTACTCATTTGACTTGTTAAATCTTTAACTGTTAAAATTTTGAGTTACCTTTTCAAAATTTCATTATGTTATCACATATGGTTACGATAGCGAAAGTAGCAACTTATACTTCTGAAGCCTAAATCTATTGTCCAGCTCAGAGTATTCACAGCTGTAACTCACTTGTGATACCAGTGTACTTCTCTGGCGCTGGAACTTCATACTTTCTGGAGAGAGATTCTACTTCTGCTCTACCACTATCATTATAATAGGAAAACCTTTCGCTACAGTGTCCTTCGGAATTTCACGGCACACTATAATACTTAAGTTCATAACAAGGTAAATGCTTAGGTATAGTCCGTTCGGAAATTCGTGCCCACACATTGAACGTTGTAACTTTGCAACCCCTTGACGGATGTTATTGAAATTTGCTACGTTCCCTACTGAAATCAATGCAGTTATTAATATATTTTGTGCCCTTTCAAAACTCATGTCATGTTTAAATTTTCTTCTTTAAGTTACATAAAAAAAACTCTTACCGTTGTTTTGGTTAATTTTAATTAATTTTACAGGAAAGTTAGAAGATCCGTTCAAAAAATGCGCACTTAATTTTTGTTGCAGCACAGCACAAGCGATGAAATGTGCTATTCAATATGTTTTTTGTTTGAATTAGTGTAGTGACTACATGTCCGCACCAGTGCGCACCTATTGCACACAGTCGCAAGTAATTATTTCAGCGGCGTATGCTAATTGCAGTGAGTTGGCTGCAACGAAACAAAACGACACCAGCGTATAATATATTAATAAACTAAGCTGCATAATTATGAAAAGCACAATGAATCTGAAATGCAAATTTATCACTTTGCAGAAGGTGACTGTTATATTGTACAGGCATTTTCGCAGAGAGGCTAAGATGGGTTGTTTATACCACGACATCCAAGAACCAGGTAGGAGAACACGAAAGGCCCTGGGTGTGGATAGAAGATCTTTTCGACGTTGGAAACAACAGGACGGCGATTGTACAGAGGCTGCGGTTAAGAAAAGAAGGAAGGAAAAAAATTGATGATTTTGACAAGGATGTCATTAGACGTTTGATTTTGAAGATGTTTAATGCCAATCAACTTGTTACTCTCCGCATGCTGAAAAGTCGGCTGCAAGCAGATTGCGATATTAACGTCTCAAAAACAACTCTTTGGCAACTTGTCAGAAGTGTCGGCTTCACTTTTAGAAAAACGTCTGGTGGAAGGAATTTTTCATGTGAAAAACCACATCTGGTTGCAGCTCGAAGCAAATACCTTAGGCAGATTCGTGAGAGAAGGCACGACGGCTTTGATATAGTGTATTTGGACGAATCTTGGATTAATGCTCATCATACGAACGAGAAAGAATGGCAATCTGTTGACGGAGACCATAGAAGGAAAATTTCCAGCAGCAAAGGTCAACGCATTATATTGGCACATGCTGGCAGCATACAGAATGGGCTTGTCCGTGATGCAGAGCTTATTTTTCTATCAAAGTCTGTAGATGGTAGGGACTACCACAGTGAAATGAATGGGCAAATTTTTCGAGATTGGATAGTGAATACACTCCTCGAGACTTTAGATAGGCCGTCTTGCCTAGTGATGGATAATGCGTACTATCATAATGTTCTAGCGCAGGAGGATAAAGCTCCCACTTCGGCAAGCACGAAAGACGAAATCAGGAGGTGGCTTGTGAATGAAAATACCTTCGCTGACAACAGCTATTTAAAACCAGAGTTGTTGCAGCTTGTGAGACAGAGGAATAAGACAAAAGTGTATCTGATTGATAAAATCATCCAAGAGCAGGGTCATGTTTCTCTTCGACTCCCACCGTACCATTCTCACCTTAACCAAATAGAGCTGGTTTGGGCTAGAGTTAAAGGGCAAGTGGCCGCCTAGAACACCACTTTTAAAATGTGCGATGTTAAAGACATGACTCGTGAGGCCCTTTCACGAATAGACACAGAGTACTGGGCTAAATGGGAAGAACACGTGCTACAGGAAGAAGAAGATTACTGGCAGCGAGATGGCTTGCAGTTGATCCAAATAACTGTTGTGAACTTACTGGAGTCGTCCGATTCGAAATAAGGCACGTCGATCGCATTCCTTCGTTTGTGATAAACTAATTTCATATGCCAATCTATAATAACACATAGACAGTTACGATTCGTCATAACTTCCTAATGATTTACTGCTATCATGGTTCATTATCAGAACATCATTCTTCGTATCAAAATCACGTGAACAACCAATCACACATTTAGGACGCGCCTTTGAACCGTCTTGTCGCACAAATGTTGTGATTTACTGTAAGAATTAATGTTACGGGCAGATTTAGGCAAATGTTCCAAGAAGATCAAAGAAAATCGCTGTTTTGCAAAGTTCGCGACAGCCGTGGATGTAATGATCGCAAAATCTTAACTGCATGGAAAATCTAAGACTGCATGCAAAAATTCATGTCCATACAACAAACGGTTTTGGAGAAGATTGACGCTTTCTGTGGGCACGAATTTCCGAACGGACTTATACGATATGTTCAAGGAAATAATTTTCAATAAAACGAGAATAAAACTTTCGGAAATATTAATCAAGATTTTTATTCATTACACTGTTGTGCTATTTCTAACTGCTTTAATTTATCTGATCAAATTACCGTAAATAATAACGCGTTTTTGTTTTTTTATAAAATATTTATATTTCGTAAAACTATTTTAATAAATGGGCATTTCATTGTTTTTTAACTTAATCAACAAACCGCATATATATATATATATATATATATATATATATATATATATATATATATATATATATATATATATATATATATATATATATATATATATATATATATATATATATATATATATATATATATATATATATATATATATATATATATATATATATATAATATATATATATATATATATATATATATATATATATATATATATATATATATATATATATATATAAGGGGCTTGACATAAGTCTTGGGCCTGACCATGAAGGAGTCACAGGAGGAAGATGAAACTCGGCACATTTAAAGTTCATCATATTTGCACTGAATGTGTGAAGTACGCGTTTGTTTCTTCAATGGGTTTTCCCGCTACGGTGCATGGCGCAATACACCCTATTGACCGGATCTGCTGCTCCAAAGATTTGACAAAACAATAGAAAAGAAGGAGGCCAGAGCTGTGATAAAATTTCTGATGTTTCAGGGAAAAACACCTACAGAAATACACAGGGAGATGGAACCAGTGTTTCGTGATTCTTGTCCTTCATATACTTCGGTAAAAAAAACTGGTGTCAACAGTTTAAGTGCGACCGCTCAAATGTTGCTGATCTGCCAAGATCTGGTGGACCAGCCTCAGAGTGCAACGATGAAAATGCAATAAGAGTGAAGAAAATCATTGACCAGGATCGAAAAATGACAATTGTGGAGATAGCTAGTAGAGTAAAACTGAATGAAAGAACAGTTTATAGAATTTTACACAAAAGAATGAACATGAGAAAAGTGTGTGCACGCTGGGTTCCGCGACTGTTGACACGTGAACAGAAGCAAACGATGGTAAATTGCTGTCAACAAATGCTCAAAAAATGTCAGTCAAAAAACTTTTTGGAGACCATGGTGACAGTAGATGTGACTTGGGTACACCATTATGACCCCGAATCCAAAATTGCCAGCATGCAATGGAAAACCCCGGGCTCCCCAACACCTGTCAAGCCGAGAGCGCAGAAATCTGCAGGAAAAGTGATGCTGACTGTTTTTGGGACGCCAAAGGTGTCCTGTTTAAAGAGTATCTGCCTCGTGGCAACACAGTTAATGGACAGTACTATGCAGATCTTCTCACCAAACTAAGAAAGGTTGTGACCAGGAAACAAGGGATAACGCACACTCAAAATCTTCCTTTGCTTCAAGACAACGCGCACTCTCACAAAGCACGGCTTGTGCAGCTAGCAGCAAACGATTTGAATATTGAAATTCTTCCACACCCACCAATTTTTCCAGATTTGGCTCCATCAAACTTTTTTCTATTCCCAGATCTTAAAAAAATGCTAAAAGGAAATCATTTTGACAGCGATGAAGAGGTTATACTGGCATGTGATGACTGGTTTAGTTTGAAAAATAGGGTGTATTACTCCCAAGGTCTTTTCAAGGTCAAGCAGAGATCGCAGAAGTGTGTAAATTCAGACGGTGGCTATATTGAAAAGGAATAAACACTACACAAAATTTCAAATCTCTTTGACATTTCCTTTTTTTTAATGTAGTGACTATTTATTTGACACTGTGTCTCTTCTTTTTTAACAGTCATAGATTAGGTGATGCGCTAGACAGCAGAGGGCAGTCCAAGAGGAATTAGATGGACTACATTTTCTACATTGGAAGATCTGGAATATGCAGATGACATTGCACTACTAGCACATTCACATCAACACATCCAGGAAAAAACGGATAGACTTAGTCAGCAGGTGGGCTTGACCATCAATCTAAAGAAGTCAGAGGTCATGACGCTCAATGTGAGCAACCCTGAGCCCATATCAGTAAGGAATCAGCAACTGGAACAGACAGACACCTTCACATACCTTGGTTGCATAGTAACACCAGACTGCGGAGCAAGCAAATACATCAACTACATACTTAACAAAGCAAGAACAGCCTTTTTTAGTCTAAATAACATCTGGAAGTTCTCTCGGTACAGCACAAGCTCAACATTCAGATTATATTAGAGCTGTGTGCTTTCGGTGCTTCTCTATGGTGCGGAATGCTGAAGAGTTACAGAGAAGGATATGTTAAAATTGTCCTCTTTTCACACAACATTCTTCTTCTTCTTCTTCGATCCTTAACCACCGACCGTCAAAGCAGTCAGTGGCCATCACGCCTAGTGGCGTCTTGTAGGGCAACAACAAATTGATTCCACTTTGCACGGTCGGTGGCCATCCTTCGTACCGTGCCCCAACTCTGGTTCATTCTTTGCATCTCAGCCTCCACAGTCCTCCGCCAAGTTGTTTTTGGTCGGCCTCTCTTTCGCTTTCCTTCAGGGGTCCAAAGCATAGCTGTTCTTGTGATGGCATTGGGGTCTCTTCTGAGGACATGACCAACCCAGCTCCAGCGTCTGCCAGCTATGATGGTGTGCATGTCCTCTTGCTTGCTACGAGTAAGCAGATCTTGGTTGGTGATGGTATTCGGCCAAAAGATGCGGTGAATTTTTCTTAGGCATGTTGTGTGAAAAGAGGACAATTTTGACATTTCCTTCTCTGTGACTCTCCAGCATTCCGCACCATAGAGAAGCACAGAAAGCACGCAACTCTGGTATAATCTTAATTATTCACACAACATGCCTAAGAAAAATTCAATGAACCTTTTGGCCTAATACCATCACCAAAAGTCGCGAGAGGTTCCTTAATTTATGATGAATAAGACAACAAGGTTTATCAGGTGATACTAAGATAGTTGCCAGAGAAGAGTCTGGTCTTATAAGAAATACCCCATTCTCAGAAAAGAGCAATGGTATATAGAGTTCATAGGTATAAAGTCAGGCTGTAAAGAGTTTCTTGCCGAGATAGTAATATTCAGTACCAGAATTCTATGGTGCCACTCTCAGAATTATACCTATGGGCTGTTATAGTATCTAGGGGAATTAATTCAATTCATAGTAAAATGAATTTAAAGCTGACATAAAGTAATCAAAACAGTGCACTACAATTTCTTAATTTTATTTATGTACAGTCATCTGTTTAGTTTTGTTTGTGTAAACACAAACCCTAAAAATAAAAACACACTGATGATGTTGCATGTACGAGTATCTACACCAAATAAAAGTCAATCACTAAAAATAAAGTCTTTTCCTTGTTGCTAAGGCTCCCTTGTTATGAAAATAGTCTTAGTTCAACTAATCCTCTGGAACCAATGTTAATGATGGTACTTGAATTTATCTTCAGTATTAGGGGAGTAGATATTGACAACTGTTACAATGACTTCACTGTTACTGATATCACTTGGCTTCAAAATATTTCTGTTATGTAGCTTTTGAAAGCTGTCACTCTGACTAAAGTCTATTTTGTTTGGTAAATATTGAAAACTGTCACAATAACTTCAATGTTACTGAGATCACTTGAATTCACAATATTTCTATGGTATATAGCTTTTGAAAACTGTCACTCTGACTAAAGTCTATGTTGTTTCCAGACTAATTTAATCATCACTGTTTTCATCACTACAAAGCTAACGGGGTGTGGTACGCCAATGCTCTGCGAGTCAGTCTTGTCTAATGGGACTTAACCTATTCGCTTCCGCCTTTTAACTTGAAGCAGTAATATAAGATTGAGAAGCGCAACACTGAGGGTCCCCACTCTTCAAACTGATGTAGGTACGGGGTGCTTGTTCAAATCCTACACCGCTAGGTACAACACCAATGTTCGTCTCTGCTACAAGATGAGTGACAGGATACCTCTGACCTGAAATGTAATAGGTCCTACATAGCATCTGGCTCTAAAATCCTCATACCCAGATTGTAGATTAGTGAGGCAGTTCAGAATAAGTGATGGTAACACAGGAAAGGTAGACTCAGTCAGTGACAGATAGGTTTATGCAATAATATAACACAACATTACAACACACAGGAAAGGTAGACTCAAGTCAGTGACAAATAGGTTTATCCAATAATATAACAACATTACAACACACACTTTCCCAATATGTCCATGATTGACATCATTAAAACTGCATAGGCCTTATGGTGAGTGTGGAGTGTATAGGCCTACTCAAACAATACATTAAATTACAATCTTTCCTCTTTTACTTATTCCTGATAGTATTGTCCAGTCCAGCAATCAGAAAAAACTTTAAAAGCTTCTGAAACTAACAGCCCTCATTCCGTCCAGCCTTAGCTTGTAAATCGAACATAATTTATACAGCACAAGATGGCTTTCCTTCTATGAATCACAAAATATAGATTTACACACACAATCACTTCCATTAACCACTAGTAATTAATATTATACATATTATGACTTAAAATTCTCTTACCCACAATCTCAGATTCAACAGGCTTTTAATAAACCCATGAAGTCTGCTTCACTGGCAATGGCGAAGGAGTTATGTGGTATAATCTGATTTCTGTCCTCTGACGAATTTGTTTCTGGCGGTTCAAGAGAAATCTCCCAGATTTGTTTCCCCTTTTTATTACAGATAGCGGGCGAACGGAAGACAAGCGATTCCATTGGCTGGCTGGGTCAGTTTGTGTTTACCAAAATTTCTGTAAAACCACCACTTTCTGCCCGATCTGTCGAGCTCACAAAACTTCGATAATTTATTCTTCCGGTGTTTCCCAACCGATTCCTTCCATCCAGGTCTTGTTTAAACCGGCCAATTAGGTGCTACCATTTTAACAAGCTATACTTTTTCTGCATCCCTTGTAGCGTTTGCAATCACAGTTGAAACTGGAGAAAACAGCCTTCGCTCTAAGTTATTTCTGCATGTAACCACTCATAACTCCCGTGTCCATGCTTCTACAACTTAAATCCATGATCAAATGAAAGTTTATGATCCCTATTATCTCACTGTGCTCACTGTTCAGAGGGACATACCTTATCCTTTGACCTGAAGTCGCAAATACATATTACCGTTTGCACAAATTCCATCTAGCAATCCTGCAGCCTAAAGTTCCGGCTACGGGTTTCAGCTTGCGCAGCGATTGGTCGAAACATTTGTTGACATATTTAGATATAGGAAGGCAAGGTAGGCTCTCGTTAATTGCCATTAGATATTGGTTCAGGACTACGCTACAGTAAAAGAGAGCGCCATACTATTCTATCGGCTGTCTTCCTCCTGGCTGGGTTCCTCGGTTCTTCAAAGATTGTCTAATGTTGTCCTCCCAAAGGACGTTGGGTCGTCCTGGAAGCCTGGCTCTTAGTTTCCCATGCTTGCCATGGTAGCCGATCTTCTCCCATTCTGCAGACATGGCCAAACCATCTTAGTTGGGACTGTTCTACTTGGATCCGCAGGGGTTGGGTTTTTAGGCTTTGACCTATCGTCTGCTTGCGGACCATGTCTCTTCTTGTTACTTCAACTACCTTCCTCAGATACCTCATTTCTGAGGTTTAAATCTGGCTTTTGTGGGTTGTAATCATTGCCCATGACTCGCATCCATACGTCAAGACTGGGACATAGGTGGAGCGGTATACAGCCATTTTCGTCTTCTTACCAACTTCTCTTTTGCTGAGGAATCTTCAATTTATGGCTTGAAAAGTCTCCCAGCTGCTGCTCTTCTGGTAGCTAACTCTTCTTTGATGCCTCACTTCCGGTCTACGACAGCTCCAAGGTATTTGTCGTAGATGTTAGCTGATAGGTAATATATGTTTATAGTCCTGTCTGAGCAGAGGTGATAGTGTTGACTATGTGAAAGTAAGGTGGAAGAAATAGTTTTTCTCACGAGGTAATAGTGTAGGAGAAAGGACAGTCTCTAGGTTAAGTAATTTCTCTAATCCAGCCTATCAGTACGACTTTCTTTAAATCAGACGCACTTTCTTTCCTTGTACAAGATACAAGTTACACTGCACCCACATGCACTCACTTCTGTGACAAATACGCACAAACGTGAAAATAAACTATGGATAACAGATAGGGCAGGGGTTGACCAACGCAATAACTTAAGGTTTATTAAGTTTATTTATCACTAGAACTTTACAACATAAATCATATACATCAATAGATCATGGTTTACAGATAAAATGAAAATTAATCAAATAGGTTCTCCCCTCTGGTAAAGGAACAGAAAAGAAGATCCCAACAGAGGTTAATTAACCCAAAAGATCAAAAGTTAAAAGCAAGGGTATGGAAAAGTCAGTAAAGAGAAACAAAGAACAAGTTCCTACATAATCTATCCCGTAAATACTTAGGTTAGTAAGAACAAAAGAAAAGAGTTGTATCATAGTGGTAACAACAACTATAAGTTTCTTTCTCTGTTCATTCAATTCACATGCGTACAGTGGCCACTGTCTCAGATTTTGCTTACCCAATACTTGACGCAGGCATTCCGTGGAAATAAACACTAATAAGTAATATATATTCGTGTTCAATTAAGTTTTGCCAAATCCAGTCCCAGACTTCGCCGTAGTTGCTGACGGCAAATGTCACGGGAGTCGATGGAGCTGGTGTTTTAATTTTTCCTGGATAAAAAATACGGTATCTCAGCCTTCAGTTGATGGGAGTAAGGTTCTTACGTGGTGAACGCCGACGTAGGATGAATAATACAGATATATTTCCTGTGTGGTCTAGCCTCTGGTGCTGAGACACTATTTTAGATTACACAAGTGTTGCTGAACAATATATTTTGCTGAAGCTGGCTACAGAGATTGATATCAATGAAATCTGGGAATAGTTCTGTAGCGGTGATTTTTCAGTACTGGCTATTATAAATGTTGCAGTATATGTCTAATGTTATTGCTAACATGTAGCCAAGTAATGTACCACTACTATAGACACCAGGGATGTCGAAGGCTGGGAAGTAAGGTGTCTTGTCTGGTCTGTTGCTTGCTGTGAGTGTAGATGAGATGAAGGTCCACAGATCTACAATACATGGGTCATGAGGACATTACATTCACTCACGACGTGAAAGTCATAGAAGTAAGAACTGCTGGTGACGTTTTCCATCATATATTTATGACGCCACAATGACAAGTACGTTAACATCCATGTACATAAGTCACAAACACTGTAGGACATAGTAATCAACATAAACAAAGTTCCTCAGTAAATCATGCATATATCATGTAAGCTGGTTTCGTATAATTCCAGCTTACAACAGCCTCAGCTCCATATCATCACTCTATGAGTGTAACCAACTCCACTCTGATACTAGTAGATCAGGTGTGTAGATAAGTCTATCGTAACCGTAGGCCGCACGGGAATGGCGGGATTAAGTGTATAGTTCAAGTTGACCTGTGTAGGCATTTCTAAGTCTAACCTTGATGAAGGTATAATCGCTAGCATAGCGAAGTTTAAATTAGCATAATAACTGTTCTCTGGGCCTAGAGTGACCCGTATACATATAAATCTAAGGTATGAGGATACCTGGGT
This sequence comes from Oreohelix idahoensis, assembly GCA_024509875.1. Classification (NCBI taxonomy): domain Eukaryota; kingdom Metazoa; phylum Mollusca; class Gastropoda; order Stylommatophora; family Oreohelicidae; genus Oreohelix; species Oreohelix idahoensis. The sequence goes on from JAMPIV010004567.1 coordinate 308,343, forward strand.
GTATTTCCATAGTAGAAGAGCCTCTCCTGCCTGTAGATAGTGAGCGAGCATAGAACGACAATGTCAAAAATCTAAGTTAACTACAGATTTCAATATTAGGAGAGCATTTACCTTGCTTCGGAAATAACACCACAACACACACGCCTCTAGGCGTTTAGAAACATATAGGGAAAATCCTCATTAGATAAGCTAATACACCAGAGGACTTCCATTTCCCCATCGAAAGATCACAGACGCAGAAAAAGCGTCTTGCTCTGCTCATCACAACTCTTAGACTCCTTCGACAGAAGTATTTTTCAAACCGCCCTAAATTCTGGACATGCGCAGAAGCGCTCGACCCCTGAGTTCAACTCAAACCGGGCCGATGTTAGACACATACCAAGTAAAGATACTGACTAAATCGCGCCTTATATGGTCAGGGAATAACCATCAACTCAGGTTGCAAACATTCCAAGAAAGTTGACCTGTTCAGACCATATAAGGAGAACAACCAGACATCGATCTAAAAAATAGACCGATTGGTTAAGACACAAGAGAAGGTAACAACCATTGTCAAAATGTAACAACAGTTTACCAAGAGTTATAAACCTTTGACCACAAAAAAATTAAAGTGTTCAAATAAGATGGGTAAATTTATACTGACTCAGAAAAATCTGTGCGTAACAGTTACCCGCACCCCCCGGGAAACAAAATGAAACATTTTTTTTTAAATCCTAGAGCAAGATCCAACAAGATCTAACTCACGAATGATGCGCGGATAAAATATATCACCAAAAAATATAATGCCTAATATGAGGCTTGCTCGCCGCATGGAGCGACAGGTGAGATTATATCTCACATCCTTAGAGAAAACATTTCCCTAAGTATACACATATTCCAGAGAGGTGCCATCAACATACGCCACAGTGCTGGCAACCTTATAATGCAAGCAACATATACATATACAAATCTATATGACATTAAATATATTATCAAAGGATTAAACCAAGGAATGTCATCAAAACAGCGGTGTCATATACTAATATACCGCATAATAGAGATATACTTATTTTAAACCAAATAATACATTACTTAAGCATGTAATAATATTATGTACAATGCATTATAAATAATACTTAATCACGTATATGTTCCCCGAAGACGTGGACATAATAAGAGGGCACATTTTCAGAGTCGTTCCAAGGTAAGTTAGCACTTGCCATACTTCATGGATGATATAATGACAGATTCTCGCACACATCAATGATTTGCTGCGAAAATATAAATAACATAATTCTATATGATAAATGTTAGATTTCTAATACAGTAATCAACATACTTTTGAATATAAATTGTGTCCATGAGAACTTTTGGCCCATATATTGCTAACTTAGCCTTCTTCCGTTATACCAACATCGGTAACAGAAAAAGGAAATCATACAGTACAATGTTATAGAAAAAAAAAGTGAGAACAGATGTGTTGATATATAATTATGGTAGATGACTGTTATAGATCTCGACATCTATCAGGAAATATACGACAGAAGAGTTAAGTGGAATCATGTGGGCATCTGGACAGAATGTCTGCCATCACATTATCCGAACCACGGATAGCTCACACCGTGAAATGAAAGGGTTGAAGAGCTATGGCTTAACGAGTGGTTCTCGAGCTCTTCAAGTTTTTGCTCTGAATAGCAGTAAGAGCTTTCTGGTCGGTTTCCACAATGAAATGCGCGCCCAGAAGTAATCTTCGTAACTTGAGAATTGACCAAACCATAGCCAACAATTTACGGTCTAGAACCGAGTAATTCCTCTCTGCCGCATTTAGTTTCCTAGAAATATACATCTCCGGATGCAGAGTATCTGAATACTCCTGCATTAGTGCTGCCCCAATTCCTGTGGATGAGGCGTCACTTCGAAGAACAAAAGTCTTCTCAATAGTACGTAACCTTAAGATAGGTGGAGATGAAAATAAAGTTTTAATCTGGTCCAATGAGGATTGGCATTCTTGAGACCAGCGGATCAGATTATGCGATCCTTTCTTCAATAAAGTAGAAAGAGGTGCCATAATGGAAGACAGATTCGGAATGAATCGTCCGTAAAATTGTATCAAACCTAAGAGACTACGTACTTGTTTTTTCGTCTTAGGGACAGAAATGTTTAGTATTTTTGAAATATTGTGGTCCTCTGTCTTTAAGAGACCATGACCAACACGGTGACCTAGAAAAGAAATTTCCCTAAATCCTATAAAGGCTTTAGAGGGTTTTGCAGTTAAATTATACTCGCGAAGAGTAGACAGCAATTCGTATATACCCAAATAGTGATCTTCCTAGGAATCACTGAAGAGACAGATATCGTCTAAGTATGCTATGACATTTGTACGATATGAGAGAATTCGTCGCATCATGCGTACGAATGTAGCAGAGGCGTTCATAAGGCCGAAAGGCATGAAATTCCATTGAAATAAACCCCTAGGTGTAGAAAAAGCAGTAAGAGGTTTGGCGCGTTCAGTTAAAGGAACTTGCCAATAATCTTTTGACAAATCGAGTTTGGTAAAGAATCTAGAATTAGAAAGTTTGTTTAGTAACTCTTCTAATGAAGGCATAGGTTCAGCATCGAACTTCGTAACTCGGTTCAATTTGCGATAATCAACGCAAAGGCGAATGTTATTGTCTTTCTTTCGAACAATAACCATGGACGAAGAGTATGCTGAAGTGGATGGTTCAATTATTTTCAGTTGTATCATTTCATCCAATTATTTTTCGATTTGTGACTGAAAATGGATAGGTATAGGATAGGGTCTGACTCTAATAGGTATATGGTCAGTAAGTACTATGTCATGTTCAATGACATGTGTGTGTCCAGGAATGTCGGTAAGGACATCCTGAAATGTTTGTAACATCGAAGAGACTTGTCGATGTTCCTCAGCGGAAATATTAGGAGAAACAGTAACGTTTTTCCAAGATTCCGTAGAATGAAATGGGATCACAGGAAGAGGAAGATTGACATCAAAGAAAGTAGTTTCCTCATCCTGTATAACTGACAGGGATGAGTAATGACCATGAGGTACTGGAGAATCGTCCGTCGCCTGGAAAATAGGCTGCAAATAGTCTGGTCTCTCATGAAATTCTGAGAGCATATTTATATGGAAAGTTTTATGCTTCCAATCAATATCGACAACATAGTCGACATCGGAAATTTTTGAGACTATCGCATACGGACCTTTCCATGCAATAAGAAGTCTGTTCTCCCTAGAAGGAAGTAGAACGAGTGCTTTGTCACCCGGACAAAGTTGTCGTAGATATCTATTCTTATTTGCAAACTGCCTTGCCTTTTCTTTAGCAAATTCGGATGAAGAAGTTGCTAGTTTGCATGCCTCGATGATCTTTTGCCTCAGAGCAATGACATACTCATATGAAGATTGTGTGTCATCGCTAATATTATCGGCAGTGATAACATCGTTGAATAAAGACATAGGGCCGCGCGGTTGCGCGCCAAAGACAAGTTCAAAAGGAGAAAACCCTGTGTGTTCATTGAGAACCTCTCTATAAGCAAAGAGAGCCGCGGGTAAAACCCTGTCCCAATCCTGAGGATGATCCTCAGTTATCTTCCCAAGTAAAGTCTTGAGTTATCTATTCAAACGCTCAACTAACCCATTAGACATTGGGTGATAGATACTGCTAAGAGACCTTTTAATATGTAGAGTAGACATTACCTGTGACATAGTGTCAGATACAAGTTGAGTGCCATGGTCTGACAATATTTCTCTGGGGAATCCCAAACGAGAAAATATCAGCCAAAGAGCATCTGCGATATCGGCAGTGGAGATGCTCTTGAGAGGTATAGACTCTGGCCAACGTGTCCACATATCGACACATGTAAGGATAAACTGATGTCCTCTGGCCGACTTGATCCTAAAAGGACCAATAATATCTATTGCCATTTTTTGAAACGGCCGAATAGTAATGTCAGCAGCCTGGATAGGCGCAGCATGTCGTGGTCCTCTAGTTTCGACCTCTTGACATATTTTGCAAGATCGGCAGTAAATACGTATGTCCTTGTTCACAAAAGGCCAAAAGAAAGCCGCAAGAACTCTCGACTTTGTACGGGAAAAACCCATATGTTTAGCACATTGCGAGTCATGAGCATGTTGTAATATTTGTAATCTCATACTCTTAGGCACAAGAATTTGTGAATGTGTAGACGCAGTCGAGTTTTGTACCATACGCACGAGTACGTCGTTCTTCATGGTAATCCAAGACTTTCTATTTGTATATTGATTCGGATCACCTTTTTTTGCTAGAATGAAGAATTTTTGTAAAAACGGATCTTCTTCTTGCAACTTTATGAAAGAGTCACGTGAAATAATCAAGTGACTATCTTGGCTATGCACTTCATTATTATCAGTCAATGAAGTTTGAAGTGTCTCCAGAGCTTGTGCTCTTGTGACCACTGCATTGGCAGCATGCATATTTTGATCTTCCCAAGCAGCAATCTGCTGTGGGGTACATTCCCTAACTCCGTGAATACGACCGATAATAAGGTCCGCAATAGAGTTTGGTAGAAGACACGCGTGGACATCTCCCGTAAAGAAGGGAGTAGCAATATGTATTATGGCAGTAGGATACTTTTCCAAAGTGCCACCAAATGTGACACATTTGATCACCTTTCCTGTAGCACAGGATGGATCTACTAGAGATTGCTTAACTCCAATAGTAGTGCATCCAGAATCAAAAAGGACTGAGACTGGATTACTATTTACTAGACCTTTATGTAGGATAAGAGAACCTCTCCCGTCATGCGCAACTGCAGCGGGAAGAGCGGGAAGAGGGTGACCACAGCTTAAGATAGTTACCGTAGTAGGTTCAAACAAAGTAGAGCATTGGGGGCATTTAGTTGCTCTCCCAAAGTCAAAGGTAGAACATTAGATAGCGCTAGTGTTTTTATTATCATCAACCTGTTTACAGGCTCCCTGAGACTCTTGCTGTACAGAGTTTGCCTGTTGATATCTCTTTTTTTATGTTGAGTTCTACCGCGACTATTATTGCCTCTGAAATTATCATTGTATTCTCTATTGTATCTGTTATCCTGGTTTGAATCCCAGTTTCCATAGTTATCATTATCGTTTTCATATTGATGAAAACCTCTATTAGTTTGGTTTTGAGGTCTCCGCGAAAAATAGTTTTGATAGCCTCTATTATGACTACCTCTGCGGAAATGTCTATAATTATTGGGTGTAGAATAACGAGGACTGTCAGCTTGTCTCCAGTTCTTCGAAGAAGAACCACCCTGTGATTGATAGCCCTGATTCTGAGTATAATTCCGGTTATTCTTCCTATTAAAACTTTGTTGAGTACCATGAAATTTACGCATGAAGTTTGGGCCATATGGTGCTGCCGAAGCAACTGGCAAACTTTCCTTCACTTTAGAGTTGCCAATGGTTACATGAGGGTGCGCAGTAACATACTGGCAACAATATTCTTCGATTTCTTTTATGTTTTGAGGCTTATGCTCATGAAGAAAAGCAAGAAAAGACTCATTGACAGAAGACATAACTTTGTCTCTAAGTAGTAAGTCCATAAGTGCTTCAAATGTATGTTCTGTCTTAGAAAGCTCAACCCAACGTGTAAATGTGAGACGTATTTTTGAAATGAATTCAGAGAATTCAACTCCAGTTTCTGGCAACATATTTTTAAATTAAAGACGATAGCCGTCTTCGTTAAGTTGGTATTTCTTTTGCAAAGCTGCCCTGACAACTTCATAATTGTTCTTGTGAGGCTCATCTACCATGCTTAGCATACTCAGAGCATCACCTCTAAGTATATTCGATAACTGATCAACATATAGTGATTTATCTATATTATGTGTTTTACATGAACGTTCGAATCTATCCAGATAGAACGTTATTTCGTCACTGGAAGCATTAAAAGCTGGTAGTTTAATCTTGAAAGTACTAGCATTAGCCTTATCAGAAGATGACACCTTATTTGGCTCATTAACATTACCCATGTTCATCAACTTCAACTTCTCTAACTCCAAAGCTAAGAGTTTTTCTTCATGCACCATTTTTGCTTTTCTCTCCTCGGCTAATAGTCTTTTATTTTCAGTCTCAGCTTCTCTTTGTAACTTTCTTTCCTCAGCTTCTTTTTCTAATCTTTTGTTTTCAATTTCCATCTGAAATTTCCTTTCATCTGCCTGCATCTGCAATTTTAGATTCTCAGCTTCTATTTTCTTTTGTTCAGCTTTGTCGTAGATTTTAGATAGGGGAATTAAGACTTGGGTTGGTCCCATCTGAATAGATTAAAATAAGTGATAGTCACAGTGAGAAGTAGTAATAGCAATAGATTTCCACGAGTGAGATGGTAGAATGTGATTAAGAGGCTGTCTCTGAGATCGAGAAATCTTCTCTCTCACCTATCTTCTACGACAGCTTTCGAGGAGTTAGGCAGTCTAAACACACACACACACACACACATATATATATATATATATATATATATATATATATATATATATATATATATATAAAACCACTCACGTGCACGCACATATATGATGACAGTTGGACGTACAGACGTGGGAAAACTATAACAAATGATTATATAAATATTCTAGAACGAGCTGACCAACACGCTGATTAATTTCAAGAGAAACTTTAATTATAATCTAAAATTTCTTCACAACACATAGAAATTACATCAAAGCATATACACATAGTCATAAAAAAAACAAGGAATTGCTACAAGAAATGATAGACCCACCGTTAGATCTTATCCCTCGAGGTATGCCCACAGTCCTGTTGGAAGAAAGTGATAGCCCCAAGGAAACAAGGATATATATGATTAGGTCTAATATTTCCCCTTCTTAAGGTATGGACAGACTTGATATCTCTGCTCTATTTTAAGGGAAATGTGATTTGCAATACTTGCAAACAGAAAGTTAAGATAACAAAATGGGTGCCCAATTACAACAATAAAGAAATCACTCCGTCCTGCATTTTGCTCTATTCATTCAGCCGAGCACACGTGCACGTGTTCATACTTACAGCTTTGATAGCCACTTCTGGAACAACAACAAAAAAACAATATTTTCAGGACTTGCCCATACAGAATCTTCAATGGTAATCTTGGCCAAGAAAACCCCAGCTCCAAAAAGACGGGTTGAATTCACTACTTCCGGGACCGTTCTCTTGGGAATACTATTGTTTTGGATGTCTGTTTAAGTCACATAAAATTGTCCAGGCACGAGCGTTTATAGCAAGCACAGTGTCAACATCTTAGATTTCAAACGAATGAGGAATGTCAGGTCGGCACCTTCTCTCAGTATAGGAATTTAGTTGGTCACGCCACCACTTGTCAACAGTGTCTGGAAGTTACTGATTGTAATACGATACTTGCCATAAAGGCTGAAAAATGACTAGAGTGTTCTCAGGAAGAATCAAATCAGGCTCGATGACCCGTTACTTCTTTAAAATCTTAAAGTTCTTGCAAAAGTTATATATCAAATCTTTTAAGGTAAGAATGTTTGTTGTTTTCTTCACAGATTTTTCTCTTTACTCAAACGCTGGCAAAGTTTGGGTACCACAGTTTCACTATATATAAATGGAAAGAACACATATCAAATAATTATACATACTATAACTGATAATTTAAACTGCAAGCGTAGCTTGTCTTATAGTTTAACACTTCCCGTGGAATAAGTTATATTTAAAATCAAACATCCTGAATTAGGAATACATACGCATTCCGTCAATACTCAAGATGTAGCAGTCATTTAATAAGTTAGTATTAAATATTCTCGACTGCGTATTAGCAGTTAAATTAAATCCATTATTTAGCTACAATGAGTTCAAAGCTAGAAATTATAATATATTCTGCATTCCACTGAGACCACGTCCCTAGACAATAATACAGACTTATGTATTTCCAACTGTCTAGCAAAATGAAATAAGCGATTTAATACTTTAACACTCACAAAATACTAGATAAATAATTTAAGATTTACCTCAACACAGAACTACTATGAACTTAAACCACTACGATCATGCTAAATGACATCGCTATTAATAGAGATTCTAGAAATCGAACTAAGGCTTGTTCTAGTCTTGACTGCGAAGTTACTGAGTGAAAATGAAATCTAACTCTCTCTAGTATATATGAAAAACCAGACAAAGATGTGCGCTATTTCCGAAAACTACGCAATAGCATCCCCTTCTCTTAACACTTACGGTAACTCCAAGAGGCTGTCGTAAACTGCCACTTTGCGTCTCTGACACCTCCGTCTAAGAAACGGCCGAAGCGCTACGTGTCAGATGCAAATGTAGACAACTTGTCTGCACTGCAGGGGCAGTTTTTGCACCTACGCCGAGAAATGACCATTCTGAGCGAATGCGTGATGGCGCCTTCTCCACCCTGACACTGAGAATCTCCTGAAGAAACTATGTGTCAGATTTGTCGCGATTCACGCCTTACCCCAGCGCTCACCGAGAAACTACGTTTTGACAGGTGAGAAAGCAGACGATATGTCGGCCGTATGTCTTGAGATAGCCAAATATTCACAGTTATTTCGTCAATCTGCAGCAATTGACCGAATGCATTCTCACGCCAAATTGTCTGGTCCAAAGGACTACACGTTACGTAAAAAGTTACTCGTTTAATCAGCCATGAAATGCGTTTCTAAATGAGAATCGAAACTGGCGAAAGTTAGAATGGGAAAGAAATTATTTCTCGCAAACGAACGAATGTGAAAAATACAGAAAAAAAGGTAAAGAGTGATAATAAAATAGAGGATACGGGTGAAAGAAAAAGAAGAGGATATAGGCAATTTACGATCAATAAACTCTCTGTGACAAGCTTCTATTTTCCTTTGTTCAGTTTCTGCTTTCCTTTTTTCAGTTTCTGCTTTCATTCTTTTTTCTTCCGACTTCAATGCCTTGGCATATTGAGTAGTCGCAAAATCTTCTAATTTATCACCAGTCTTGCCAAGGGATTTCCCTTGCTCAATAAAGTACTCAAGTGTAGACATATTGTCTAATATTATGAGTCCAAAACCTGAAATAATTAATTATCTTATTTTAACCTTAATGGTAACGAGTCTAAAATAAAGTACTTGTATAATCTCATTACATTATCCCAATATCTGTGGGAGACAAGTCCTTGGAAGAACTTGTATAATCAACTGAATAATAATAATAATACCAGTCAATTCTTTATCATAAGTGCACTACACAGATAATAGTGCATAACCAAATATCCACCAGTCTGTTATCATAAGTGCACTACACAGCTAATAGTGCATGAGCAAATCCACAAATTTGTTATCATAAGTGCACTACACAGCTAATAGTGCATAAGCAAATCCTCCAATTTGTTATTATAAGTTCACTACACAGCTAATAGTGCATGACCATATATTTATCAATAGTGAATGCTAACCAAGAACAATGTAAACAATAACAAAGATCAAAGACAATACGAAAACATTCGCAGAAGTCAACTAAAAAAACAGCAAAACTAAAGAAAATGCCACAAAGGATGTGATGATAACTGCGAGAAAGTAAACAATACAAATGACGTCACAGTGTATAAACAAAAGGGTGTATAGAACTAAATAATAGGAAGGGGAGACCTACAAATACAAACAAATGAAATCAAAACTAAAGAACAGAAAAAAAATAAAACGAAAACAACGAAAAGGTACACTTCGTCACACCTAAACAGAAATAGCAACAAAAGTCGCTAGCAAATTTCACACAGGAAATTTGCGGAGTCCCTATAGAACGCTGATATAAGTCCTCTGTTACGTGGAATCTCCTATATCAGACACCGCCCAACCGAAAAAACCCGCTGAAATATAAACAAATATAAATAACATGTAACATATAACATGTAACAAAAGAATGTGAAAGTACAGAAGGCTCAGTGAAGACAATATAAGGGTACAGTTCACAACCAAATGCCACTTATCTTATTACAATCCTATCGTTAACACGGTGCAGAACAGGTGGTGATCAGCATTCTAAGAATAGATGATCCAACGTTGATCGCACATCTGAACTTGCATCAAAAACACAGAAAAGACGATAGTTACAAACTTGAACATCTGATGAAGTACTGAATAAAGTACGGAACTTGTCCTTCTCACATGAAGCAGCAACACGCTTCAATCGGCACTTGACCTTCTAAATACAGTAACACGATTCAATCGGCACTTGACCTTCTAAATGCAGTAACTCGATTCAATCGGCACTTGACCTTCTAAATGTTGAACAGACTGCAAAGTTGGCAATCTATCGAGCAGCGCCGGGTACTTTCAGCTCCTAGGTACAGCAGACATATACGCTTGCACGTCACCATGTTGAGTGCAGGGAAAACTGTGTAATCACTGCTGATATAGCTACTGAATGCATGAAGTGACAACAGTTCACTGTATTTTGGCTTTCCAATATTGCACGCCGAATGGGTTATGGATCCCGTAATCCGCTGGATACCAGCCGAAACCAGTTTTTGGCACCATAAATGTAGCGGTGATTTTTCTCTACTGGCTACTATAAATTTTGCAGTATAGGTCTAATGTTGTTGCTAAGATGTAGCCAAGTAATGTACCACTACTATAGACACCAGGGATGTCGAAGGCTGTGAAGTAAGGTGTCTTGTCTTGTCTGTTGCTTGCTGTGAGTGTAGATGAGATGAAGTTATACATATCTACAATACATGGGTCATGAGGACATTACATTCACTCACGACGTGAAAGTCATAGAATTATGAACTGCTGGTGACGTTTTCCATCATTTATTTATGACGCCACAATGACAAGTACGTTAACATCCATGTACATAAGTCACAAACACTGTAGGACATAGTAATCAGCATAAACAAAGTTCCTCAGTAAATCATGCATTTATCATGTAAGCTGATCTCGTATAATTCCAGCTTACAACAGCCTCAGCTCCATATCATCACTCTATGAGTGTAACCAACTCCACTCTGATACTAGTAGATCAGGCGTGTAAATAAGTCTATCGTAACCGTAGGCCGCACGGGAATGGCGGGATTAAGGGTATAGTTCAAGTTGACCTGTGTAGGCATTTCTAAGTCTAACCTTGATGAAGGTATAATCGCTGGCATATAACCGAGGAGCATAATAACTGTTCTCTGGGCCTAGAGTGACCCGTATACATATAAATCTAAGGTATGAGGATACCTGGGTGTATTTCCATAGTAGAAGAGCATCTCCTGTCTGTAGATAGTGAGCGAGCATAGAACGACAATGTCAAAAATCTAAGTTGACTACAGATTTCAATATTAGGAGAGCATTTACCTTGCTTCGGAAATAACACCACAACACACACGCCTCCAGGCGTTTAGAAACATATAGGGAAAATCCTCATTAGATAAGCTAATACACCAGAGGACTTCCATTTCCCCATCAAAAGATCACAGACGCAGAAAAAGCGTCTTGCTCTGCTCATCACAACTCTTAGACTCCTTCGACAGAAGTATTTTTCAAACCGCCCTAAATTCTGGACATGCGCAGAAGCGCTCGACCCCTGAGTTCAACTCAAACCGGGCCGATGTTAGACACATACCAAGTAAAAATACTGACTAAATCGCGCCTTATATGGTCAGGGAATAACCATCAACTCAGGTTGCAAACATTCCAAGAAAGTTGACCTGTTCAGACCATATAAGGAGAACAACCAGACATCGATCTAAAAAATAGACCGCTTGTTTAAGACGCAAGAGAAGGTAACAACCATTGTCAAAATGTAACAACAGTTTACCAAGAGTTATAAACCTTTGACCACAAAAAAATTAAAGTATTCAAATAAGACGGGTAAATTTATACTGACTCAGAAAAATTTGTGCGTAACAAGTTCTTGTCCAGTTAATATTATAATTATTGTTCTAGTTTGGTCTCTCTCATAAAATGAAGAAAACGGACCGCACAGGTCATAGCCCGAAGACGTAACAATATTATAAAGTTTCTGGTGGCTTATACACATATAAGACTATAAAAACTCAAGTTCAATATGGCCGTATGTTCGCTAGTACGCAAGTTTGATCAACCTAGATTATAGGAAAGAAATATAAACATTTAACCATAATATCAATATTATATCTTACACGAGTTCAAAATAGGACCGCTTCACCCCTCCGTTATAAATTAGAGTTAAACACAAGTGTTTAGCTTATCCTAACGTTTTTAACGCGTGACATGAACACTACTCATTTATAAAATCACATAAAAATGGATATAATTAAATAATATATACCGTCAGTAGACAGTTATTTAATGTATGTACTAGTCAATTTAAAACATCTCTTTCTGGGGAAAAGCGAGTAATTAAATTTACTTTACCGCTGGAAAAAATTAAGCTATAAGTTATTCAATTAACACAGAAAATCCCAGTAGAATATAGTGAAAAACTTTAACAATTAAATCACTCAAGATGCTAGTATATAAAGTACCGCGAAACAGAAGAAACTGAAAAAATATCTCCACGAATCTAAGACGTTCTATGTACTAAAACTCTCATAATATCGCGCTAGTTATTCTCATGAATTCTCTGAGTGACTGATATCTGAGATTGGGAGAGACCAGGTATATATCTATGGATTCCGTTCTATCGCTCCTTAATGCGAGATTCACACCTCCGACCAGGGCCGGGCCAATTTTGTGGTTCTTTTCTTGAATGAAAAGCAATTTTTTCACCTCTGCCACCTCTCAGCTCTGTAAGTTAATTCCCTTGAAAAATGTAACACTTCAGGTACGTCTCAGGCTTATCGCCCATTTGATTCTTCAAAGAAAATGTTATGCCTGTCCTCTGCTTGCATGTTTCTCTGATCAAAGAACGATTACGCCGTTGCTGCTCCCTTCGCTCTGTTCCGCATACGTGCTTAATTGCCAGATGGCTCGCGTTTTAATTGCGATCGTGAATCAGGCGTTCGTGTAGCAAAAAAAAACATATAAAACCAAGATGGGGAGGGGGGGTGTGGCAAAAGTGGACGGTTACTTCTGCACTATTTCCATATGTGACAGTATTTAAAGTGGTCGACCTGCTCCAGGACCTGTTCTTCCAGCTTAATTTGATGTCGTCTTTCCTCTCGTGATATCACCATGGTTTTTTTTCGAGCTGTATAGGATCATCCTTCTTTTTACTTATCTTCTTTCCAGACGTGCAGGTTGGATTGAAGGTATGCCTCTGATTTAGCAATCAGGGCAACATTTTTAGCAAATGCCAGCTCTGAAATACAGACCTGTCTCATCTTCCAGTACCCGACTGAATAACACATAAGGAAGGGAAACCCGAGGCCTGTAAACAGTAAATTAATATGAGACAAACATAAAGGTATGTTATCAGGCACTCGTAGAAAATAAAGAAGTAGAACACTAGACATCAGAAAAACAACAGACGTGAGTCTGGGTAAGCCACTCACGTCTGTTGTTTTTCTGTTGTCTAGTGTTCTACTTCTTTATTTCCTACGAGTGCCTGATAACGAACCTTTATGTTTGTCTCATATTAATTTACCCCACTGAAAACTGCCCTGTACTCTCCGTACATGCCTTGATGACATCGTCCATGAGGGACACTGAGAAGGGATATGCCTCTATGGTTTGCACATTGTCGGTTTCACCCTTTTTGAAAATCGGTGTTATTATCGCAATCTCCCAAACCTTTTGTTTGGTCTTGTTGCACCAAGCTGCTGTAGGACCCTTAGAAGTTATAGGTCGCCTGCTGCGCCCATGTACTTAATCATTTCTGGTGTTATACCATCATGTCCTTCTGCTTTGCCCGTCTTGATTGTCTCTAGTGCTGCCTTCAGTTCTTCCATCTTTATGTCACCTTCATCACCATTGATTTCCTCTTCTGTGTCAGTGGTTATCATTTCTGATGTTTGACCTTGCTCCTCATCCAGGAGCTCTGAAAAATTGTCTTTCCATCTTCTCATTACTTCTTTGGGGGCAGTAGGCAATTTGCCTTGCTTGTCCTTTATAGATTTAAGAGGGCACTGTTTTTCCTTCCAAGGATTCTTTAGGGTCTTATAGAACAATTTCTGGTTTTCTTGTGCATCGCTTTCTAGCTTTTCTCCAAATTATTCCCAGGAATTCTGTTTTGCTGCTACCACCTTGTTATTTGCTTCTGTTCTGAGTATCATATATTATTCTCTCTATTTGTCTGTTTATTCTTGCTGTGTTTTTAAGTCCTAAATATTGTTTCCATGCCTTCCCTCTTATTTTCTGTTTAACTGTTACGCACGGATCATTATTATTTTTCGTTTGTATAAACAATTTTCGTATGTATGATCATTTTTTGACTGAAATGTATATTATATATATTTTACAGTCAAAGGGACAGATCCCGAGATATTGATACTGCTATTTTTTATGAGTTTACCTCCTCTTGTATAGAGACACGTTCGGTCTATAATTTCTTGAACGAAGCGTGACCATATCTCCTTATTTGGTAGTATCAGTCAACTATGGTAGATGTCTGAAAACCTGTCTTAACGCTTCTGTTCATGACCATAAAAGGCGCGACTGTGTAAGACTTTTATCTCGAATGTTCTTAGAATCGTCTAATGTGAACGGCGACTCAGATATTGTTGTTCTGCGCATGTCTCGACTTGGAGAGTTCGTTTTGTGGTTCCGCCCAGCTCGGGGCAGTTAAGAAATGGTCTGAGTAGCGAGCAGACGCAACCTGCGTCTTGTGATTTTCTGAGGGAAATACATTGTCTTTGTGAGTTAGTTAGCTAACTAGACTATTTCCCAGTATTATTCAAGCCTGCCTGGAGGCATATGTTCGTGGTTGATTTTCCGAAATAAGGTAATTCCTCTTGTATCGAACTTTATGCTATCATCTAGAGGTTCGTCATTTTGTCGCCTTTTGCTCGCCTGTGTGATTCAAAATGGAGAGGTACTTTGACTAGGATTAAGTCACCGGTATCTTTATACCTGAACTAGTTATATATATATATATATACATATGGGTCGCTCTAGACCAGCAAGACTATTGTCTGTGTTCCAGGATTCGTTATATCAGAGATCACGTCCAAGTCAGATGGTTAGACTTAGGAAGGTTATAAAGGTCGAGCTGACCTGTAATCCATGTATGCTATTCACGTGCAGACAGTAAACGGACTTATTGTATACATCTGATCTGCTAGCATCAGGAAGGGAATATTTATTATTGTCTATGAACATTGTTGAGCTGCAGCTGACACTGTTGCAGAAGTTATATATATATTATTTATACAGCTTCACGAACCAGAACTTTAGGATATCGAACATACAGAAGCTATCTGTTTACAATATACAACTATTGAGTATTGAATCCTAGATGACTATCGGCTAATATGATTTGAATGCTGAACTCGTTGAACTATGTTGATGTCATAAATATCATGACTGTTTTTGTGGCGTGCAATAAATGGTAAAAATTATACAACGAAGTTACCATTTCTATGACTCTACACATCATGTTGCCTGTGTTGTACCCTGTGAACTACTCTACTGCAACATACACAGCAACATTATAAACCAGATAAGACACCCACATCTTGCACTTTAATACCTGGTGTCGATAGGGGTGGTAATTTGACGTCATCCTAAATCCACCCTTATCAATTCATGGTGGCCAAAAGTTGGTTTATTCTGGTACCAACTCTCAAGGGGGTCAACAAACCCAGACATCATCAGCAGACTACAAGACAACGTTGCAGTTTCTATTCATCACCTTTGATGAAATTTTTTTGAAAGACGCGGCATTACTGACAGTTGTTGATATTTTGAAACTACCCGGCGCTGCTCGGCAGTATTGAAGTTTGTCTACAACTAGAAGGACAAGTACCGAGCGAATGGATTTCCTGATCTGTTAAGAAGAAGGACAAGTGCCGTAACAACTGTTCCAGTAGTAGAATTCTATCGCAGATTCAGAAGGTCAAGTTCAGAAGCTGTTTCCTGTCAGAAGCTCATTTCCTTCGTCATGGCTGTCTATGGGAGCAGATGTTAATCAACGTTGGATCATTATCCTCAGAATGCTGACGACATCCTGTTCTGCACCGTGCTGACGTTTGGGACATATAGAAGTTAAGTGGCCTGTTTTGTTTGTGAACTGTGCCCTTATGTTCTAACTGAGCCTTCTGTCTATCACATTTTTCACACTGTTTACATGTTTATATGTTATATGTTATTTGTATTTATATGTTTATATTTCAGCGGGTTTTTCGGTTGGGCGGTGTCTTTCAGTAGATGATACCACGTCACAGAGGTTCTACTGTTAGCGTTTTCGTTAGGGACTGTGCGAATTTCCTACTGTGAAATTTGCTAGCGACAATCGTTGCTATATCTGTTTAGTTGTGACGAGTTGTGCTTTATTTTCGTTTTTTGTATATTTTTTTTTTCTCTCTTTCTGTTTTTAGTTTCGATTTCATTTGTTTGTATTTGTAGGTCTCCTCTTTTCTATTATTCAGTTTTTTATAAAATTGCTGTCTATACACTGTAGCGTCATTTGTTTGTCATATCTTCGCATATTTCTTTTTAGTTTCGCTGTTTATTTATTTGACTTATGCGAATGTTTTCGTATTGTTTTGATCCTTGTTATTGTTTACATTGACTTTGATCTTTGTTATTGTTTACATTGTTATTGACCTTTGTTATTGTTTACATTGTTTTGTTATTGTTTACATAGTTCTTGCATAGTTAGCTTTCACTATTGATACATATATGCTCATACACTATTGGTCTATAGTGCACTTATCATAACTAACTTGTGGTTTTTGGCTTATGCACTATTGTAGTGCAGTTATGATAAATAACTGATGGTTATGCACTGATTTGTGTAGTGCACTGATGATTAAGAAGTGACTTGTGATATTATTATACATTTGATAATACAAGTTGGTGTCAAGTCTTGTTTCCCACAGAGATTGGGGTAAACATAGTGATTATACAAGCACTTTATTAAGTCTTGTTACTATTAAGGTTGAAATAAGATAATTAATTATTTCAGGTTCTTTACTCACATTTTAGACATCATGTCTACATTGGAGTACTTTATTGAGCAGGGTAAAGCCCTTGGGAAGACAGGTGATAAGTTGGAAGAATATGCAACTACTCAATATGATAAGGCATTAAAGTTGGAACAAAAGAAAATAGATGCTGAAATAGAACAAAAGAAACTGCAGATGCAGGTGGATGAAAAAAGATTCCAAATGGAAATGGAAAAAGAAAATAAAAGACTTGAAAAAGAGGCTGAAAATAAAAGACTTGAAAAAGAGGCTGAAAATAAAAGACTTGAAAAAGAAGCTGAAAATAAAAGGCTTGAAAAACAGGCTGAGGCTGAAGAAAGAAAGTTACAGGCTGAGGCTGAAGAAAGAAGGTTACAAAGAGAGTCTGATGAGAGAAAAGCAAAAATGGAGCATGAAGAAAAACTCTTAGCTTTAGAGTTGGAGAAGTTAAAGTTATTGAACACTGGTAATGCTAATGATGCAAATAAGGTGTCAGATAAGACTAATGCTAAGGATTTCAAGCTTAATCTACCAGCATTTAATCCCTCAATTGATGATATAACATTTTATCTAGATAGATTTGAAAGTGCATGTAAGGTGCATAATATAGATAAAACATTATATGTTTATCATCTGTCCAAGATACTTAGAGGTGATGCTTTGACTTTATTGAGTATGGTAGATGTGCCTTACAAAAACAACTATGAGGTTGTCAGGGCGGCATTGTTAAAGAAGTACCAACTTAACGAGGACGGATATCGTCTTAAATTTAAAAACATGTTACCAGAAACTGGAGTTGAATTCTCTGAATTCATCTCAAGCATACGTCTTACTTTTTTACGATGGGTTGAGCTATCTAAGACAGAAAGTACATTTGAGGTTCTTATGGACTTACTACTTAGAGACAAGGTCATGTCTTCTGTTAATGAATCCTTTCTTTCTTTTCTTCATGAGCTTAAGCCTAAAAACATAAAAGAAATGGAAGAATACTGTAGCCAGTATGTCACTGCGCATCCTCACATAACCATTAGCAACTCTAAAGTAAAAGAAGGTCTGCCATTTGCTTCGGCAGCACCTTATGGCCCAAATTTTATGCGTAAATTTCAGGGTAGCAAGCAAAATTTCAATAAAAAGAGTAACCGTAATTATGCACAGGAGCATAGCAATCAATTTCAGGGTGATTCTTCGTCCCAGAACTGGAGACAACCTAATACTAAACGGTATAATACTCCCGTTAATTTTAGAAATTTTCACAAAGGTAATCAGTATAGAGGAAAATATTTTTCTCAGAGACCTCAATACCAGTCTCAACAGTATAGAGATAGTAATGACAGTTATGGAAACTGGAACTCAAACCAGGATAAAAATTACAGTAGAGACTTTAATGATAATTGCAGAGGCAATAATGGTCGCGGTAGATCGCAACATAAGAGAAAAAGATATCAACAGACAAACTCGGTTCAACAAGAATCTCAGGGAGTAGATAAACAGGTTAATCATAATAAAGACCATAATGCTATCGGATGCTCATCTTTTGATTTTGGTAGAGCAAATAAATGTATCCAATGCAGTACTTTATTTGAAACGAAGACCGTTAGTACTTTAAGCTGTGGTCATCCTTTGCCCGCTCTTCCTGCTAATGTTGCTCATGATGGGAGAGGTTCTCTTATATTACATAAGGGGCTTGTAAATAGTAATCCAGTCTCGGTGTTGTTTGATTCTGGATGTACTACTGTTGGGGTTAGGCAATCTCTTGTAGATCCATCCTGTGCTACAGGAAAGGTCATCAAATGTGTTACATTTGGTGGCACGTTGGAAAAGTATCCTACTGCCATAATACATATAGCTACTCCTTTCTTCACGGGAGATGTCCACGCGTGTCTACTTCCAAATCCTATTGCGGACCTTATTATTGATCGTATTCACGGAGTTAGGGAATGTACCCCACAGCAGATTGCTGTTTGGGAAGAGCAAAACATTGAAGCTACCAATGCGGTGGTCACAAGAGCACATGCTCTGGATCCACCTCAAACTTCATTAACTAATAATGATGAAGTAAATGACCAAGATAGTCACTTGACTATTACACGTGACTCATTTATCAAATTGCAAGAAGAAGATCCTTCTTTACAAAAATTCTTCATTCTAGCAAAAAAAGGTGATTCTTATCAAAATACTAATAGAAAATCTTGGATTTCTATGAAGAACGGCGTACTTGTACGTATGGTACAAGACTCGACTACGTCCACTCATTCACAAATTATTGTGCCTAAGAGCATGAGATTGCAAATATTGCAACATGCTCATGACTCGCAATGTGCTGGACATATGGGTTTTTCCCGTACAAAGTCGAGGGTTCTTGCGGCTTTCTTTTGGCCATTTGTGAGCAAGGACATACGAATGTACTGTCGCTCTTGCAAAGTATGTCAGGAAGTCAAATCTAAAGGACCACGACATGCTGCGCCTATCCAGGCTGCTGACATTCCTATTCGCCCTTTTCAAAAGATGGCAGTATATATTATCGGTCCTTTTAGAATGAAGTCAGCTAGAGGACATCAATTTATTCTTACATGTGTCGATATGTGCACACGTTGGCCAGAGGCAATACCTCTCAAGAGCATCTCAACTGCTGATATCGCAGACGCTCTTTGGCTAATATTCTCTCGCTTGGGTTTTCCCGGAGAAATATTGTCAGACCATGGCACTCAACTTATATCGGACACTATGTCACAGGTAATGTCTATGCTACATATTAAAAGGTCTCTCAGCAGTATCTATCACCCAATGTCTAATGGGTTAGTCGAACGTTTAAATAGGACTCTGAAAACTTTACTTGGTAAGATAACTGAGGATCATCCTCAGGATTGGGACAGGGTCTTACCCGCGGCTCTCTTTGCGTATAGAGAGGTCCCTAATGAACATACAGGGTTTTCCCCTTTCGAACTTGTCTTTGGCGCGCAACCGCGCGGCCCTATGTCTTTACTTCACGATCTAATTACTGCCGATAATATTAGCGATGAGACTCAATCTTCTTATGAGTACGTCATTGCTCTTAGGCAAAAGATCATCGAGGCATGCAAACTAGCAACTTCTTCATCCGAATTTGCTAAAGAAAAGGCAAGGCAGTTTGCAAATAAAAATAGATGTCTGCGACAACTTTGTCCAGGTGACAAAGCTCTCGTTCTACTTCCTTCAAGGGAGAACAGACTTCTAATTGCATGGAAAGGTCCATATGCAATAGTCTCCAAAATCTCTGAGGTCGACTATGTTGTCGATATTGATGGAAAGCATAAAACTTTCCACATAAATATGCTCACGGAATTTCATGAAAGACCAGACTATTTGCAGCCTATTTTCCAGGCAACGGACAATTCTCAAGCACCTCATGGTCAGTACTCATCTCTGTCAGTTATACAGGATGAGGAAACTACTTTTTCTGATGTCAATCTTCCTCTTCCTATGGTCCCACTTTATTCTACGGAATCTTGGAAAAACGTGACCGTTTCTCCAAATCTTTCCGCTGAGGAACATCGACAAGTTTCTTCGATGTTGCAAACATTTCAGGATGTTCTTACAGACATCCCGGGACACACACATGTCATTGAACATGACATTGTGCTAACTGATCATAATCCTATCAGAGTCAGACCTTATCCAATACCTATCCATTTCCAGTCTCAAGTCGAAAAGGAATTGGATGAAATGATACGTTTGGAAATCATTGAACCATCCACTTCAGCATACTCTTCGTCTATGGTTATTGTTCGAAAGAAGGATAATAACATTCGCATTTGCGTAGATTATCGCAAATTGAACCAAGTTACGAAGTTCGACGCTGAACCTATGCCTTCATTAGAAGAGCTACTCAATAAACTTTCTAATTCTAGATTCTTTACCAAACTAGATTTGTCTAAAGGTTATTGGCAAGTTCCTCTAACCGAACGTGCCAAACCTTTTACAGCTTTTTCTACAACTAGGGGTTTATTCCAATGGAATTTCATGCCTTTCGGTCTTATGAACGCCCCTGCTACATTCGTACGCATGATGCGGCGAATTCTCGCATATCGTACAGATGTCATAGCATACCTAGATGATATCTGTCTATTCAGTGATTCCTGGGAAGATCACTATTTGGGTTTATACGAATTACTGTCTACTCTTCGCGAGTATAACTTGACTGCAAAACCCTCTAAAGCCTTTATAGGATTTAGTGAGATTTCTTTTCTGGGTCATCGTGTTGGTCATGGTCTTTTAAAGACAGAGGACCACAATGTTTCAAAAATACTTAACATTTCGGTCCCTAAGACGAAGAAACAAGTACGGAGTCTATTAGGTTTGATCCAATTCTACGGACGATTCATTCCGAATCTGTCCTCCATTATGGCACCGCTTTCTACTTTATTGAAGAAAGGGTCGCCTAATCTGATCCGCTGGTCTAAAGAATGTCAATCCTCATTGGACCAGGTTAAAGCCCTATTTTCATCTCCACCTATTCTTAGGTTACCTACTATTGAGAAGACTTTTGTTCTTCGAAGTGACGCCTCGTCAACTGGGATTGGGGCAGCACTAATGCAGGAGTATTCTGATACTCTGCATCCGGTGATGTATATCTCTAGGAAATTAAATGCTGCAGAAAAGAATTACTCGGTTTTAGACCGTGAGTTATTGGCTATGGTATGGTCTATTCTGAAGTTACAAAGATTTCTTCTAGGCGCACACTTCATTGTGGAAACCGACCAAAAAGCGCTTACTGCTATTCAGAGCAAAACCTTGAAGAGCTCGAGGTCCACTCGTTATGCCATAGCTCTTCGACCATTTCATTTCTCGGTGCGAGCTATCCGTGGTTCGGATAATGTGATGGCAGACATTCTGTCCAGATGCCCACACGATTCCACATGATTCTTCTGTCATATATATTTCCTGATATACAATCCAATACTATAACGACATGTTAGCAGATATTTTCTCACTTTTTTTTGGGGGGGTATTTATAACATTGTACCATGTAATTATCTAAGAAGGCTTAGTTAGTGATATACGGGCCAAAAGATCACTCGGCCACATTTAAATAAATTATTTTCAGGATTGTATTAAGAGATTTACCAGTTGTCTTTAAGATTTGTGTTATTGATATTTTCGCAGCACATCATTGAAGTCTGCGAGATTATGTCCATTGTGGAACTTTGAGGATATCAAGGCCTGTCCTAGATTGGGAGCGGATGATGTCCACATCTTCTTCTATTGAATGTTTTATGTCAACGAAGATCAACACATGTATTACTTATTAATTACTGTTGCTTTATATAATGTAATAATATAGTGCGGTATATTAGTAAATTACACCGCTATTTGCAACACATTGTATGATATCATAATAATATATTTAATTTCATATATTGGTATGAGAGTAATTTGACTTTCATTATGATGTTGCCATTATTGTGGCGTGTGTTGGTGGCACCTTCCTGGAATATATAAGCGTATACTTAGATAAATTTTTTCTCTAAGGATCTGAGATATGATCTCAGTGTCGCTCCATGCGTTGAGCTAGTTTCTTAGGTATATATCCGCGCATCATACGTGCGTTAGGAGCCTAGATTTTTCCGGCTCCAGGATTTAAAAAAAAAAGTTTCATTTTTTTTTTCCCGGGAGGGTGCGGTAATGTTACGCACGGATCATTATTATTTTTCGTTTGTATAAACATTTTTCGTATGTATGATCATTTTTTGACTGAAATGTATATTATATATATTTTACAGTCAAAGGGACAGATCCCGAGATATTGATACTGCTATTTTTTATGAGTTTACCTCCTCTTGTATAGAGACACGTTCGGTCTATAATTTCTTGAACGAAGCGTGACCATATCTCCTTATTTGGTAGTATCAGTCAACTATGGTAGATGTCTGAAAACCTGTCTTAACGCTTCTGTTCATGACCATAAAAGGCGCGACTGTGTAAGACTTTTATCTCGAATGTTCTTAGAATCGTCTAATGTGAACGGCGACTCAGATATTGTTGTTCTGCGCATGTCTCGACTTGGAGAGTTCGTTTTGTGGTTCCGCCCAGCTCGGGGCAGTTAAGAAATGGTCTGAGTAGCGAGCAGACGCAACCTGCGTCTTGTGATTTTCTGAGGGAAATACATTGTCTTTGTGAGTTAGTTAGCTAACTAGACTATTTCCCAGTATTATTCAAGCCTGCCTGGAGGCATATGTTCGTGGTTGATTTTCCGAAATAAGGTAATTCCTCTTGTATCGAACTTTATGCTATCATCTAGAGGTTCGTCATTTTGTCGCCTTTTGCTCGCCTGTGTGATTCAAAATGGAGAGGTACTTTGCTTGGATTAAGTCACCGGTATCTTTATACCTGAACTAGTTATATATATATACATATGGGTCGCTCTAGACCAGCAAGACTATTTTCTGTGTTCCAGGATTCGTTATATCAGAGATCACGTCCAAGTCAGATGGTTAGACTTAGGAAGGTTATAAAGGTCGAGCTGACCTGTAATCCATGTATGCTATTCACGTGCAGACAGTAAACGGACTTATTGTATACATCTGATCTGCTAGCATCAGGAAGGGAATATTTATTATTGTCTATGAACATTGTTGAGCTGCAGCTGACACTGTTGCAGAAGTTATATATATATTATTTATACAGCTTCACGAATCAGAACTTTAGGATATCGAACATACAGAAGCTATCTGTTTACAATACAACTATTGAGTATTGAATCCTAGATGACTATCGGCTAATATGATTTGAATGCTGAACTCGTTGAACTATGTTGATGTCATAAATATCATGACTGTTTTTGTGGCGTGCAATAAATGGTAAAAATTATACAACGAAGTTACCATTTCTATGACTCTACACATCATGTTGCCTGTGTTGTACCCTGTGAACTACTCTACTGCAACATACACAGCAACATTATAAACCAGATAAGACACCCACATCTTGCACTTTAATACCTGGTGTCGATAGGGGTGGTAATTTGACGTCATCCTAAATCCACCCTTATCATTAACCTCATCTGTCAATCAAGGTGTCCTCTTTCTCTTGTTCCCAAGTCGAACTTCACCACATGCTTTTGCAGCAGCTGTCTTTATAATGTTCTTGAATTTCAGTCAGAGTGTTTCCAGGTCATTAGGTTGTTGTTCTGTGTTTCTCACTGCGGTAGCAATAAACCCCTGGTATCTGGTCTTAACTTCTGGCTCTCTCAGCGTGTAAGTCTTAATGCTCGTTTCCCCTGTTCGTTTACATAGCTTCTTGCTTGATGTTAGGCAGTTCCTAGGTCGAGTAACTTTTTTATTTGTTCTTTTAATTGTTAACAAATAGTGGTCACTTCCTATCTCTGGCCCCCTCCACATCTAGCATCCTGGACATACCTTGTACTTGAATGAGCTCTTATTAAGTATTGCATAGTCGATCACTGACTTCCCATTCTTTGTTGGTTCACACCTAGTGTATACACGTATGCACTTATGTGGGAACTTTGTAATGTTTGTAATGATCAGATTCTGCTCAGTGCAGAATCTAAGGAGTTGCTTTCCATTGTCATTGATAGTATCTTCTATATTTCTTCCGATAACTCCACCCCATCTAGCATGGTCATTTCCAATTCTGGCATTGAAATCTCCGAGAATGATAATTTCATCTAGGCAGTCGTTTACTGTCTTTTGAAGCAGCTCGAATAATTCCTCCTTGATCCCTGCTCGCTCATCTTCATTTGGCCATAATACAATGACAAGGTTGACTATGATTTCTCCTTCTTTTAGTTTTAGGACCATAATGCGTTTCGAGACAAAGTTTCATCCCTTGATACTTTCCCTCTGGTTATTGGCCATAATACAATCCATGCCCCCTTTAGCTCTTTCAGATGTGGGTACACCACTGTAGAGCAGCGTGTCGTCATCGAGATCCATAACTAATTGTTTGTTTTTCTTTGTTTCTGTTAAAGCCAAGATTTCTAATTTGGCTTTCCTCATCTCTTCCACCATCTCCTCTTCCTTCCCATTATAACTTCTTGTGTTCCATGTTCCGTAAGTCGTAGTCCGTTCCAGTTCGTCGCCTTTAGAATCAGTCCGGTTTTCTCTCTTATGTTTCGCGTAATCTGGTTTTTTTTTAAAACAAACAAGTGATTGGCCTGTTGTGCCTTTGCATGATGGAAGGGCTGCCTCCTTACCGTCTCCATGCAGGCCACCCTCCTCCTTTTCCAGCTGGGCTTGGGACCGGACTTTAAATTCACATCTTTGCCATGAGTAATGTTGAACGACACCTTTAAAGACCCTGAGTAGATACTCTGAAGTTTGGCCACTATTGGACCATCAATGCAGAGCAAGGTAAGTAAATCATGTAACATTAGGTCTGTCTGTTCTTAACATCTCTTCTATATTTATAGGTAAATTTGATGCATGCAAATAATCTAATATTGGGATTCTCATTTGATCATACCTCTTATATTGTATTAAGAAAGGTTCTATATTATTGTCTTCAATACATCCTGCACAGCTCGTCTATTCTGAAATAGCCTTTTCCCAGCTGTAGTCTGAGAAGTTTCTTGTTACTGGGAATTTTCAATTCCTAGATATCTAACAATTTCTTGTTGGGGCCTTGAATCTTTATCTGCATGTTTTCCTTTCAGATTTTTATCCCACTCTGCTTTATATTCATCTGTTCTTATTTCGTTAATTAAGCTTTTATTCTCTGATTTACTGATCCATACACTTATTAGATTTTTATCAGATCTACCTTTTTTGGCTTCTTTATCTGCCTGTTCATTTCCCTCTATGCCAACATGTGAAGGTATCTAAGCTATGAAGACTGAACATCCGCTGGAACATAAGTACGGTACGTAGTATCCAGAAATATCTCCTACGCTGTACCAGGTCTACCGCATTCTCGTAAGTTTCTTAGGGCTTAAATTGTTCAAAGTAAGTTTGTTAAAATGGTTAGTTTTTGGGAGGGTTTTTAGAGAAGATTTATAAAGCTTTAAGTATTGCCATCATCTTTGCAGTGACAATGGATGTATATTCTGTGATTCTATATTCTTTTGTCATTTTCCATATTGGAATATATATTCCTATCCCTAATTTGCCATCTTCTCCCTTGGATCAATCTATGTATATCTCTTGTCTTAGCCTGGTGGTTGACTTTTGTCCTGGAGATAGTTAATTTAAGTGTAAATATGTTTGTGTATTTCAAGATAAGCACAAAACACAAGTTCTTGTTGAAATATTTTGCGCATCCAGAAACAAACTAAACTTTCCACTGTATACATTGTTTATGATATTGATACGTCCGGTCACGTGTATACAAACATTCGCGACAGCTTTTCAGTAATGGGATAATATTTGCTGGGCTTTAAGTTAAAGCTACATATAACACCCAATGAAAGAACACGCATGCCTTTCAATCTTTTCAGTATGTTAGAAACATTCGAACCAGTTTTTTTTTTTTTTTCGTAGGTGACGGAAACTGCGCGTATTATAGTGTGCTTTGAGTGAAATCTGTTTTGAATACACATTATAATCTCCCATATAAACGCACAACACAAATAATCGATTTTATCAAGATTTCAATTCTCTGCAAATAAAACCGGTCACGAAATGACGGAAAAAAATTTATTAATTTTAGTTCCATAATACAAGAGCCACCCAGTACCTTTTCACTTCGTTTTAGCTTTAAAATTATGTTAAAACTTAACAGCTTGGCATCAACAATCAATCTTTTATCCTCTGAACCGGCTTTCCTACAGTGCATTCGGACTTTCATAAATCAGATGACGCTACGTTTCCTAGTTGTATCATTATGGCGCTACTACCTATGAGCAAAAACATTCTCGAGTCTTCTTTTACTTGCAGATACGAGTGATGCCATTAAAGTATGAAGTGCTTACGCGGCGGTATCAAAATATTCCATTCTGTTGATTAGGTAAGGTTTAAAATAAAATATTTTGCGCAGAGCTTGCACAAGTTTTCCTAACAGTAATTATTAAATAAGCAGTGTACATTTTGGTACAGATCAGCCGTGTATTGAATATAGCTGTTCAGTTCATTTTATTACCGCCTGATAATTTGTGCCCGGGGCCTCTTCACATTGTAGTTACGCCACTGTCTTAACCTATAAAGCTAAAGGCCTATCTAGAAAAGTGTATTATAGATTAATGCATATCAAATAACAATTAATGCACATTATGAAAACATTATTGGGTTCGTTCAGTATTGTTATTGCTGAATTAGTAGTTGTGCTGATCTTCCACTCGTTATAGTTATTTATGTAATGCAGGGAAATAGCAGACGTGTTCTGACAGCCAATGGGTGGGAGGGAGCAGTGACTGGAAAAAGCGCGGGAAACACTGATGTAAAGTACAGACGTGAAGAAACCTAACTACAACCAAACTGGCGTTAGAGGTGGATCAAAGGAGAATAATGTATCACATAGTGGAGCACAATATGGGTTGTGAGGTTCAAAGAGTTAAAGCAGAGTGCAAAACGAGCTGTTTCTCTATTTTCCCGAAAAGTTGTTGCTAACAACTTTAACTGATAAACAACCAAAAGCTTGTATGGTGCGTTATTTTCATGGGTGCTCAAGATATTAATCATTGAAAGCACAGGGGAATGTGCTCCTATTCCGTATTTTCTTTAAAACCTTTTACGCTTGCGTGGAACAGATGTTACAAAAAAAGAGAAGGGGTGGGTGGGGGCGATTTTGAGCTATGAGGTTACCTTGAAATGATGTGTTCCTGACTGTACTGATAATGTATTTTTGATACATTGGACACGAATTTTACTTATTACATGGCGCCTGAATGTGCATTTATTGAGTTGTCCCTCAACTAAGTCACAGGAGTTGACTCATCATCAACTGATCCTATCATGTCATCCATCCTTTATATATGGATGTTCGCCTGTGGTAACATATCTTGATCGTTGGTTTTTTTTTTTTTTAATCACAGGGATTAAAGGACAGCATCAGAATCAGCTACATCTCGTATGTGAGACTCTATGTAATCCCATTATCAGTAGAAGCATGCAGATAAGTTACCATTGTTGGCCTATATATCCCCATATTTTCATTCATTATTAGATTACTCCAACTCTAGTGTCAAATACAAAGAAAGAATAATTATAACACGTAATGTTTGGTTTGTTTACAGATTTATTTAACATAAACATTTTAACAGAAATGAAGAACACTTTGTAAGTCAACTTGTGACATTATCATGAATCAATGAACAATAACAAATATTTATAATTTAATAGTTAAACTAAACAGCTTTATGTAAACATTAGCGTTATCGGGTATTAATCAAAATCTATCTGTATACAACTTACTTCAAATACAACAATTGATCCGTGTTATTAAAAGTCACTCAAACATTCAAGTTGAAAAGAAGACGATGGTGATAGATAAGACACACACTGAGGAAACCTGTTGATAGCATTACATGGCAGTCCTTGTTCTGGAACCCTCAGGGAAAGAGAGGCAGAGGTAGACCTAGAAACACATGGAGAAAAGAGCTGGAAACAGAGGTGAAAATCATGAGAAAAACGTGGAGAGAACATGAGCTGATGGCAAGTGACAGGAGGACTTGGCAAGTGTTTGTTGAAGGCCTATGCTCCTTGGGGAGCTAAGGTTAAGGATGAATGAATGAAACATTCAATTGTGTTGGACATGGAGAAATGAACAGTTTATTAGTCAAGCCAGACATTTAAAAAAGTTGTCACAGACATGAAAGTCAGACAAAACTGCACTTATACAACAACAGTTACTTGAAACTGTATAACTTAAACCAATTAAAAACTAAAGCTAACTTGTGAAAGTTATTTCTGACAACCAGAAATTTATAAACTTGCCACACAATTGTGAAAAAGTTTTTTTTTTTTTTTTTAATTACAGCATCACAATTTTCTGGGCCAGAATTTACAAAAAAAAAACAACAATTATGTATGTGAATTAGTGTTTGAAACATTGCATAATTACTTGTATGGTATGGTTATTACTGTGTTGCTTTAGGCTAACACTATACAAAGCCTTCCAACATCACAGGTCTAAGGCTTCTCTCCTGTATGTATTCTGTTGTGTGTCTTCAGACCAATGTTCTGAGTAAAACATGCACTACATATACCACACTTGTAAGGCTTCTCTCTTGTATGTATCTTTAGATGACTGCTCTTAGTAAAACATGTACTGCAAATATCACACTTGTGAAGCTTCTCTCCTGTATGTATTATTGTATGTATCTTTAGATAACTGCTATTAGTAAAACATGTACTGCAAATATCACACTTGTAAGGCTTCTCTCCTGTATGTATTTTTTTATGTGTCTTTAGATTACTGCTGTCAGTAAAACATGTACTGCAAATATCACACTTGTGAAGCTTCTCTCCTATATGTATTATTTTATGTCTCTTTAGATTGCTGCTCTTAGTAAAACATGTACTGCAAATATCACACTTGTAAGGCTTCTCTCCTGTATGTATTCTTTTATGTATCTTTAGATGACTGCTATTAGTAAAACATGCACTGCAAATATCACACTTGTAAGGCTTCTCTCCTGTATGTATTCTTTTATGTGTCTTTAGATTACTGCTGTCAGTAAAACATGTACTGCAAATATCAAACTTGTGAAGCTTCTCTCCTGTATGTATTATTTTATGTCTCTTTAGATTGCTGCTCTTAGTAAAACATGTACTGCGAATATCACACTTGTAAGGCTTCTCTCCTGTATGTATTCTTTTATGTATCGTTAGATGACTGCTCTTAGTAAAACATGCACTGCAAATATCACACTTGTAAGGCTTCTCTCCTGTATGTATTCTTTTATGTTTCTTTACATTACTGCTGTCAGTAAAACATGCACTGCAAATATCACACTTGTAAGGCTTCTCTCCTGTATGTATTCTTTTATGTGTCTTTAGATGACTGCTCTGAGTAAAACATGCACTACAAATATCACACTTGTAACGCTTCTCTCCTATATGTATTTTTTTATGTGTCTTTAGATTACTGCTGTCAGTAAAACATGTACTGCAAATATCACACTTGTGAAGCTTCTCTCCTGTATGTATTATTTTATGTCTCTTTAGATTGCTGCTCTTAGTAAAACATGTACTGCAAATATCACACTTGTAAGGCTTCTCTCCTGTATGTATTCTTTTATGTATCTTAAGATGACTGCTCTTAGTAAAACATGCACTGCAAATATCACACTTGTAAGGCTTCTCTCCTGTATGTATTCTTTTATGTGTCTTTAGATTACTGCTGTTAGTAAAACATGCACTGCAAATATCACACTTGTAAGGCTTCTCTCCTGTATGTATTCTTTTATGTATCTTTAGATGACTGCTATTAGTAAAACATGCACTGCAAATATCACACTTGTGAAGTTTCTCTCCTGTATGTATTATTTTATGTCTCTTAAGATTGCTGCTCTCAGTATCACTTACAATGAGTTCAATGCATAATTCAGATGTATTAACATGTGTAGTTCGCTCACTACTACAATCCTCATTTGGTAAGATCAGCCCTTCATTAATTTTAGCTTTATTAATGATTACTGTATTCTTCTTAAAATTCTTTACATATTGTGAGACTTTAGCTCCTGCCAGTTCTAAGTCATTAGTGTTTCCTGGTGTTGTATCTATAAAGTGACTGTCTCTCTTTTCTGATGTTGTATATGTAATCTGACTATCTCTCTTTTCTGGTGTTGTAACTGTAACATGAATGTCTTTCTTTCCTGGTGTTGTATCTAAAACATGACCATCTCTCTTTACAGGTGTTGTATCTATAATGTGACTATTTTCTTTTTTGTTTCCTCTTTTATTTTCCACTGTTGCCCATTCGTTTGGCAACACATTTCCAAACATTTTACTGCAGATAACTTTCCTGTATTTGTCTTTATGCTTGGTTTTCAAATGTTTCTGCAAATACCACAGCTCAGAGAAGGCAATGTTGCACTGAGTACAAGAGTAGACTTCTAAAATTGAGAAAAAACATAAAAAAAGATGACATTAGTCAATGTTTGAGAAAGTTAACAACAAAACAATTATAGTCATTTTACTCCATTGTAATTTTTTAAAATTTATTTAAAACTATTATTATCACCACATGTACCAAATTGGGACAACACCATCAGAGTGGAACAAAGGAATAATTGTCAAATTGCCCAAAAAGGGAGATCTTGCAGACTGCAATAATTGGAGAGGAATCACTCTTCTCTCAGTTCCCAGCAAAATACTAGGCAGGATAATTATACAGAGAATTTCAAAAGCAGTAGACCACAAACTGAGGAAAGAACAAGCAGGATTTAGAAAGAACAGAAGATGTGTAGACCATATATTCACTCTCAGGAACATTATAGAGCAGTGCTCAGAATGGCAAAGACAGCTTTACATAAATTTTGTTGATTTTGAAAAGGCTTTTGACAGCATACATAGGGACAGTTTATGGAAAATACTGAGGGCTTATGGAATTCCAAGCTGCATAGTGGCAATCATAAAAAGCCTCTATGCCAACTTTACGTGTAGTGTTTGGCAGAGCAACCTAACCTTCGAGGTGAAGACAGGAGTACGACAGGGATGCCCCTTATCAACCACTCTTTTTTTAACAGTCATAGACTGGATGATGTGCCAGACAACAGAGGGCAGTCCAAGAGGAATAAGATGGACTACATTTTCTACATTGGAAGATCTGGAATATGCAGATGACATTGCACTGCTGGCACATTCACATCAACACATCCAGGAAAAAACGGATAGACTTAATAAATTTAGCCAGCAGGTGGGCTTGAACATCAATTTAAAGAAGTCTGAGGTCATGACGCTCAATTTGAGCAACCCTGAGCCCATCAACAGAGAAGGAAATGTCAAAATTGTCCTCTTTTCACACAACATGCCTAAGAAAAATTCACCGCATCTTTTGGCCGAATACCATCACCAAGATCTGCTTACTCGTAGCAAGCAAGAGGACATGCACACCATCATAGCTGGCAGACGCTGGAGCTGGGTTGGTCATGTCCTCAGAAGAGACCCCGATGCCATCACAAGAACAGCTATGCTTTGGACCCCTGAAGGAAAGCGAAAGAGAGGCCGACCAAAAACAACTTGGCGGAGGACTGTGGAGGCTGAGATGCAAAGAATGAACCAGAGTTGGGGCACTGTACGAAGGATGGCCACCGACCGTGCAAAAAGGAATCAATTTGTTGTTGCCCTACAAGACGCCACTAGGCGTGATGGCCACTGACTGCTTTGACGGTCGGTGGTTAAGGATCGAAGAAGAAGATGTACCAAATTGCACTCACTTACAATGCTTTGTAATAATGTCTTTCTAATTACATTCTAAATACTCTATCATTTTGTTTTTTGTATCACACTCACAATACTCTGTCTTTCTAATAACACTCACTCAAATACCCTGCCATTATGTCTTTCTAATAACACTCACTCAAATACTCTGCCTCTGTTTTTCTAATGACACTCACTCAAATACTCTGCCATTATGTCTTTCTAATGACACTCACTCAAATACTCTGCCATTATGTCTTTCTAATAACACTCACTCAAATATTCTACCATTATGACTTTCTAACGACACTCACTCAAATACTCTACCCTTATGTCTTTCTAATGACACTCACTCAAATACTCTGCCATCATGTCTTTCTAATGACACTCAAATACTCTGCCATTATGAC
Source organism: Oreohelix idahoensis (assembly GCA_024509875.1). Taxonomy (NCBI): domain Eukaryota; kingdom Metazoa; phylum Mollusca; class Gastropoda; order Stylommatophora; family Oreohelicidae; genus Oreohelix; species Oreohelix idahoensis. Next base: position 341,034 of record JAMPIV010004567.1, read on the forward strand.
TTTCTAATGACACTCACTCAAGTACTCTACCCTTATGTCTTTCTAATGACACTAACTCAAATACTCTGCCATTATGTTTTTCTAATGACAATCACTCACAATACACTGTCATCATGTCTTTATAATAACACACATTCCAGTATAGCCAGATGTAAAAGTAGACATGTGAATCTACAGAAGGTAAAGACAGTGAAGAAAGGAACTGGTCATCCCACCTAATAAAGCTGAGAACTAGTACATGTAAACTGTCTCTAATATTTCACTCCCCTACTGCAGTATCTGTTATATGTCTACCTTTACACTTTAAACCCACACCACACAGTATCTGTTATATGTCTACCTTTACACTTTAAACCTGCACCACACAGTATCTGTTATACGTCTACGTTTACACTTTAAACCTGCACCACACAGTATCTGTTATATGTCTACCTTTACACTTTAAACCTGCACCACACAGTATCTGTTATATCTACCGTTACACTTTAAACCTGCACCACACAGAATCTGTTATATGTCTACCGTTACACTTTAAACCTGCACCACACAGTATCTGCTATACGTCTACCTTTACACTTTAAACCCACACCACACAGTATCTGTTATACATCTACCTTCACACTTTAATCCCACCCAACACCATATCTGATATACGTCTACCTTTACACTTTAAACCAGCACCACACAGTATCTGTTATACATCTACCGTTACACTTTAAACCTGCACCACACAGTATGTTATACATCTATTGTTACACTTTAAACCTGCACCACACAGTATCTGTTATACGTCTACCTTTACACTTTAAACCAGCACCACACAGTATCTGTTATACATCTACCGTTACACTTTAAACCTGCACCACACAGTATGTTATACATCTATTGTTACACTTTAAACCTGCACCACACAGTATCTGTTATACGTCTACCGTTACACTTTAAACCTGCACCACACAGTATCATTTGATTTATTCTTCATTTCAACTATGACAGTTCAGATATTAATGTAGTAGAGAACATCTCTAGTGTTTACACTGAATGTGTGTCATTCACTTACTGTTATTTTCTGTTTTCCAACCAAGTTGTTGTACATTCTCCCTTCTTTGCACTTTTCTGCTCAGTTTGCCACATTTGTGAACCTGTATACCCAAATCTTTTGCATAATTGTCACCATAGTAAACCTGAAACAATAAAACTTAAAGTGACCAACAAACTATCCTTGTAAAAGTAGAAGCATTAGAAATATCACTCACGATCATTTTGACTTTTAAATTTAATTAGGGCACTAAATGCAAGATTAAAATTGAGAGACTGTTGTGGTTGAGTAAGGTGTAGAGTATTTTGTCGAGTTGGATGATAGTAGTGAAATCAACAAGGGATAGTGGACTGACAGAGTTATAGATTACACACACAGAAAGGTGTAAATAGGAGATGGACTTGAGACAACCTGGAAGAAGATTTATCAAAGTGATCTCTCTCTCCAAGCCTCAACTCACTTTTACGGTCTAAGCACCTCCTGCTCTAACTCTTTTCTCTTATCAAAACATAGAGATTATAGTAAAGAGCTAAAACAAGTTTAATTATGGATGAAAAGGGTCGGGAACAGCGCATTAATAAATGTGTAAACTTTATTAAAGAAGAAAAATATGGAATTAATGAATATCATCATACACAGCATAAATTACATCAATAATCAAATAATCATCAATAGTCATCAATAACCATCAATAACGTAAATACACACCCACAAACGCACACACCACCAACACTCGTAAAACCTGTAGAACACGGAGAGAGAAATAAATCGAGTGTCAGTCCGTCCGCTTTCGGGACCAGATGAAATAGCTCCAGTAAGTGGTTTTCTCGTACATATCCTCCATGGGTGATGGAATTAACCTGAATAAAATCACTGTATAGGCGCTATCATTGGTGACTCCTCCCTACTGGCGCGAGGTGGGCTGGAAGACTCTCTTTACCTCCGTTTTGTTCACATGAATAAACTGCGTGTCAGCCTGTCCGCTTTCGTGGGACCAGAAGCTAGCTCCAGAAAGTGTCTTACAGATAAATATCCTTCAAGATGAATGAAGTGAAATACCAAACTTTCCTTGTTGGTGCTATACTTTGGTGACCTTAAATGCGTGAGGGAAAACTGGAAGACGCTGTTTATCTCCTGCTGGCCGCTCCTAAGTGTGAAGTTTTAAGTATCCAGAAAATACACCCAAGACGAGGTTACTTGAGGATAAACGGTCCCATGCGCTCTCATCCGGCGCTTGACTCTGCTTGGCATTAAATCCGGTTTGGGCTGGTTGGACTGTGGTGTGACTGACTGCCCCGTTTAGGCACACAAAGGCGGGTGATATGGAATTCTGCTATAGGCATGCTGGGCGGTTTTGATATTCTGGAAGCGGCAATGCTCTGCTGGTAATCCAATAGGCGAGTAGAGAACTACTACTGCATTTGATGATTTCCAGATTTAGCTTTGGCTCGTTGCACTGCGTGAGCGTAACTTGGCGTTGACAAAAGGGTTTAGGTTCAGGAACGGGGTTTGACTACTCGTGACGCTAGCAGTATTCAGAAACCCTCTAGGTCGAAGAGGACATGTCGTTCTTCGCCTGACTGGAGTCTGCTCTAGCGATTCGGTCTCCCTGAAACCCAAAAAATGACTAGAACATAGGCAAACACATTCTTGTACTGCCGTGCTATCTCTGTCTAAGTCTCATATGGTCATCTACGGGCCAGGAATAATCACGAGTGTCTTGGCTTATTAAACCCATCTACTCTTATAGATTACAAAGGACGCTCCCCCCGGACACCTGGCCTGCATATTTCTACAGATGTTCGGCGAAAGACGTAATCTGGAGAGTGAGGCAAAAGTTTCTCTAGAGACTGCATCAAAGACAACCGCGAGAAGATTCCCCCCCCCCCCCCCGATAGACATAATATTATGATCACTATTGCGTTCTAAGGGGCAAAAACCCACAAAGGACTAACAGCGGGTTTTATCTCCCCCTGAAACAGATCAAACACGTTACCCAGGCCTCAAAGGGTACCAGCCGCTCATGATCAAAGACTTAGAGCGACCAGAGAAATGTTTCTCTGGTCAAACGAGCCACCGGGGCGTTGATGTAACGTTACGCTACGCTGACCGTTGAAGAATTTAGTACTGAAAGCCAGCCAAACGTAAACAAACGCGGGTGGGGTTTGAACAGGTGAAAAAATGAAAGAAAAGAAATACAAAATGTCCAGGAAAACAGAACATTAAAAGAGTTAATAACATATGGAATGAAATGGTAAAATAAATTATCGGTCACGTGACAGAGACCAGTAAAAAATAAGTTAAATATTCTTTGCATTCACTCAATACCCTTGAGTTCACCTTGACACACAGGTCTTTAACAAATTAATGCCAAGCCTTCCTGACCTATCCATGTTTTCTTTATCCCTTTCATGTCTGTATCTAATGTCCTTCTCACTAACAATAACTTCTGGCTAACTAAAATAAAGTAAACAACAACTTGATACACTTAACATAACTGAAATAGCTGATCATCAGATGGTCAGTAGAGCAGTAATTAATCACTGACAGGATGTTAAACACTACGTAAAACTTTCAGCAAGAACTTTAGCTTCAAATATGCTAAAGCGATGCTGAACAAGTTAACGGTCTACAGACATTACATGTGATTTAGATTATACATATGCTCCATGGAAATTATGCTGCATTTCTAAGTTCATTTCTGGAGATAAATATAAAATATTAATAACCCTTGTGCTTTCAGATGAAGCCTAAAATAATGCAGATTGGATTTTTTTATTTTCCTGCCGGAATATAAATAATAAAGTGTGTTCCTTCTGCCTTTCTCTAGTAACCTAGCTGGTCATTTCAGCTGCAGTAACGTATTGGTTAGTGCACTGGCTTTCTAGCTCGGTGGTCAATGGTTCGATCCCCAGTTGAGGTTTGATTTTTTTAGACCACAAATGGCTCCGGGGTTGACCCAGCCTTATGAATTGAGCACCTAACACCATAATATGGGCAAAACACCATATTTCCAATATGCTTCCATGTGTAACAAGATCCTTCCCCCCCCCCCCCCCCCCCTCTTTTTCCCTAGTTGGCCATTGGGGCACTATTTTCTGTTAAATGCTCCATTATTTGTTTCTAGGTTTGTTTGTCTTGTGCCAGTACTTGCCTTTGCAAAAGTCTTTCCTGTTCATTTTTCTCACTACAGTCTGTCCAGTTTATTTTTGGTCTAGCCCTCCTTCTTGTTTCTGGGACTATCTCTTTAATTATATTTATTTTTAAAATCCATTTGATCATAAAATATGGCTGCACCATTGTTATATGTTCTGAAATAGCTAAGATACAAAGGAATGCACACTGATCATTCAAGCTGCTCCAGCATGTATTTCAGAATTACATCTGTCTCTCAATGTGCACTGCTATTACATGAAATCCAGGGTTAATCCTCTAACTATGACCCTGAAGCACTTTGCCGTGTTGCAACCTGAAAACAGGCAAACTTCGAGTTGCTTGACCAGCACTTAGAGATCAATCATGAAGAAAACATGGGAAAACATAGACAAAGAACACCAAACAAAAATGGTAACTATACAGATTATCACAAACTTCTGTGCTTCAAATCAACTGGCGATAGAAGGAATCATGTTTCCACAAGAATACACAAAACAACACGGGTATCACCAGATCATAGAACAGAAAATTTGATTGATCATATCTGTTTGAACAAGAAGTTTGTGTCATCACTGCACGAAGTAAAGGTATGTAGAGGTACAGATGTTGCATCAGATCACCATCTTGTTCTAAGCCAAAATAATGATAAAACTCAATACATATACAACAGCACATAGCTATAGACAACAATTTAATGTAGGTTATCTAAGCAACCAAGAAATAAGAGAAACTTTTGAACACAGTGTCTAAATGATACCAAGTACTTCAACAGCAGGAAGACCACTGGCAACAAATAAACAATAGATGGAATGAGACATTTGAAGAAGTACTGGGAAAAAGAGAACACTAGCACAAAGCATGCATAACAACAGAAACCATTAACATGAAAAAAAAACTGATTTAAACAGAAGTAAAACCAGAAGTTCCAAAGCCAAGGCTCAGGAAATGTACACAGAAGTGAATAAAGAGGTCAGAAGTATCATAAAAGGAGACAAAACGAAACCAAATATATTGAGGAGCTGGGCTGAGGGGCAGAGGAAGCTGCAGCCAAAGGAAATATGAGAGACCTATATAACAGCACAAAGAAGCTAACAGGGAAATCCAAACAAGCAAATAGCCTCGTCAAAGATAAAGAATGGGCTATTGCTTAGCAACATTGTGTGGACCTTCTCAATAGACCAGTTCCACAAAATCCCCCAGACATTCAGCCAGCACAAGAAGAGCTGCAAGTCAACTGTAACAGAGCTATTAAGGAAAAAATAAAAAAAGCCATAAAGCTTCTAAGAAATGGAAAAGCAGCTGGTCCAGATGACATTCAAACAGAGGCCATCAAAGTAGACACTGCTAGAGAGATATTATTCAAATGATTTAGTAAAATCTGGAAGGAAGAAGAAATACCAGCAGAATGGAGGAATGGGTCGTCCCGAAGGACTGGATCCCTGGCTCTTGGTTCCCATATTTGTCATGGTCGCCGATCTTCCATTCTGCACACATGGCCAAACCATCGTAGTTGGGACTGTTCTACTTGGGTCTGCAGGGGCTGGGCTTTAAGGCCTTGCCATATTGTTTGGTTGCAGACCATGTCTCTTCTTTTTACTTCAAGCATCTTCATAAGATAATTTCTGAGGTTTGCAGCTGGCTTTTGTGGGTTGTAGCCATTGTCCATGACTTCCATCCATATGTCAAGACTGGGACATAGGTGGACCAGTATACAGCCATCTTCATCCTCTTGCCTATCTCTCGTTTGCTGAGGAATCCTCATTTTATGGCCTGAAAAAAATGTCCAAGCTGCCGCTCTTCGGGTAGCCAAATCTTCTTCCATGCCTCCTTCCAGTCTATGATAGCTTCAAGGCATTTAAATTGGTTGACCAGCTCCAGGATCTGTTCTCCTAGCATAATACGATGCTTTTTTCCTTCTCTTGAGGTCACCATGGTTTTTGTTTCGGAACAGCTAATAACCCTCCCTCTCTTCTCCAGATCTTCAAGTTGGATTGAACATGAGCCTCTGATTTAGCAATCAAGGCACCATCATTAGCAAATGCCAGTTCTAAAATAACAGACCTGTCTCATCTTTCAGTACCCTACTGAATAGTTTTTAGTCCTTTCCTTACATGCTTTGATGACATCATCCTTGAGGAGTATGAAAAGATAAGGTGACAGAATATCACCCTGTCTTACTTCAATGGTGGTCCTGAACTTTTCTGACTTGTAGTTTCCCTTCCTCACATAATTTCTGCAAGTCTTGTAGAAGCTCTGTATAGCATGGACCAGAGGTCCTGGAATGTTCTTCCTTGCCAAGCAGTCCCAAAGTTTTCTCTAGGAGAAATACCTTCTCCAGATCCAAGAAACAAAGAAGCATCTCACCTTTATACTCAAGGGACCTTTTCACTCTGAGTATGAAGTTAAGGTCCTGAGTACTTCAGTTTGCTTGGAAGCCACACTGGACATCATCCATTTGTGGCTCAGCCAGGTGTCTGAGTCACTGCTCCAGTGTTCTACAGTAAATTTACCAGGGACTCTAAGCAGGGATTTGCCTCAATGATTTTTGCATCGTCACCTTTTTTGGCTATCTCCCAATCCTTTGGTATGGTCTTGTGGTGCCACGCTGCTTGTAGGACCCTCATGAGTAATAGGTTACCTTCTGCTCCCATGTACTTAATCATTTCTGGTGTTATAGCAACATATCTTGCTGATTCGCTCACCTTTATTTTCTCCAATGCTGCCTTCAATTCTTCTATCTTGATGCCATCTTCATCACCATTGGTTTCCTCTTTTGTAATAGTGGTTATCATTTCTGAGACTTGACCTTGTTCACAGTCAAGGAGCTCTGAGAAATATTCTTTCTGTCTTTCAGTCACTTTCTTAGGGGCAATAAGCATCTTGTCTTGTTTGTCTTTTATAAACTTAAGAGGGCACTGTTTTTCCTTCCTCATATCCTTTAGTGTTTTGTAGAATGATTTCTGGTTTTCTTGAGCATCTTTTTTAGCTTTTCTCCAAATTCCTTCCAGAATTTCTGTTTTGCTGCTTGCCCATTGTTCTTTGCTTCTGTTCAGAGTATCAAATATTCTCTATATTTTTCTGTTTTTCCTGCTGCATTTTTAGATTTCTAAGTATTGTTTCCGGGGCTTTTTTTGTTCTCTTATTTTTTTCTAACTTCTTCTGTTCACCAAGGTGTCCTCTTTCCTTTCTTCCCACGTCCAATTTCATCACATGCTTCTGCTGCAGCTGTTTTTATGATGTCTTTAAAGTTAAGCCAGAAAGTTTCTAGTTTCTTACTGCTGTCAAAATAAGCCCATGATTCCTGGTCTTAACTTCTGGCCCTGTCAGCTTGTAGGCCTTAATCCTAATCTCTCCTGCTTGATTATTCATTTTTTTGAGTGATGATGGGCAATGCCTAGACTGAGAAATGTTTTCAGTTGTTCTTTTAATTGTCAGCAGGTGGTGATCACTTCCAATATCTCCCCCTCTCCAGACTCTAGCATCCCACACATACTTAAATTTATGTATGTGCTTATGGGTGAACTTAGTATTTGTAATGACAAGGTTTTGCTCAGTGCAGAATCTAAAGAGTCACTTTCCATTGTCATTTAGTGTATTTTCTCCACATCTTCCAATAACTACACTCCATCTAGCATGGTCATTTTCCAGCTATGGCATTGAAATCTCCGAGAATGAAAATCTCATCCAGGCAGTCGTCCATTATCTTATGAAGCAGCTGAAAGAATTCTTATTTGACCTCTGCTCGCTCTTCTTCATTTGGCCCATACACAATGACATGGTTGACTATGGTTTCTCCATCTTTCAGATTTAGCATCATAATGGGCTTCAAGACAAAGTTCCATCCTTTGATGTTATTCGTCTTTTAGCCACCATACAACCCACACCTCATTTAGCTCTTTTGCTTGTGGGGACTCCACTAAAGAGCAGCATGTTGCCATTGAGATCCACAACTTCTTCTTTGATCCTTAGCTGCAGGCTGCCAAACCAGTCAGTGGCCATCACACCTGGTGGTGTCTTGTATCTTCTTCTTCCATCCTTAGCCATCAACCGGCAAAGCAGTATGTGGCCAGTACGCCTAGTGGCGTCTTAGGGCAACAACAAATTGATCAATCTATCGCTGTTTCCACCACGCCTAGTGGCGTCTTTGTGGAACAAAAACAGACCAAACAATCTATCATTGTTTCCGTAATCAGATTGGTTGGCAAGCAGGTGATCAGCCCACTGTGCGAAGTTTTTACGGGATGGGATAAACAGCCCCATGCCCATACCCTCCTTAGTCGCTTTTTACGACATGCGTGGTAGGGTGCAGTGTTACTATTCTTTGCTCCCCTTTCGGGCCCCGGTAACACACGGGTGGGTGTCTTGTATGGAAGCAACAAATTGCTTCCACTTTGTTCGGTCGGTGGCCATCCTTCATACAGTGCCCCAACTCTGGTTCATTCTTTGCATCTCAGCCTCCACAGTCCTCTGCCAAGTTGTTTTTGGTCGGCCTCTCTTTCGCTTTCCTTCAGGGGTCCATAGCATAGCTGTTCTTGTGATGGCATCGGGGTTCCTTCTGACGATGTGGCCGACCCCACTCCAGCGTCTGCCAGCTTTGAGGGTGTGCATGTCCTCTTGGTTACTACGAATAAGTAGTTCTTGGTTGGTGATGGTATTTGGTCAAAAGATTTGGTGAAATTTCCTTAGATACACTGTGTGGAAAGAGGACTGTTTCGACATTTCCATCTCTGTTACTCTCCAGCATTCCACACCATAGAGAAGCACAGAAAGTACACAGCTTTCATTTAATCTTAATTTGGTGTTTGTGCTGTACTGGGAAGACTTCAAGATGTTGTTGAGACTAGCAAAGGCTGCTCTCACTTTATTCATTCTGTTGTTGATGTCCTTGCTTGTCCCGCCGTCTGGTGTTACTATGCACCCAAAGTATGTAAATGTGCCTGTCTGTTCTAGCTTCTGGTTCCTTATTGTTATTGGCTCAGGATTGCCCACATTTAAGTGTCACGACCTCTGTCTTCTTCAGAATGGTGTTCAGACATAATTGTTGGCTATACTTATCCAGTATGTCAGTTTTGTCTTGGATGTGTTGATGTGAATGTGTGAGTAGAGCAATGTTATCTGCATATTCCAGGTCTTCCAGTGTAGAAAATGTTGTCCATCTAATTCCTCTTGGACTGCCCTCTGTTGTCTGGTGCATCAGCCAGTCTATGACAGTCAAAAATAAAGTTGTTGATTAGGGGAGGTCCACAACACCTTGCCCATTTTTCTTAGTTTCCATCAGAGCCAGGATTTGTAATTTTGTTTTCTTTATCTTCTCCACTAGCTCCTCCTCTTTCCCATTAATACTTCTACAATTCCATGTTCTGTAAATCATTGTCTGTAATTCGTACCAGTTCCTTTAGGATCAGTCTGGTTTTCTCTCTGCGTGTTCTGGTAATCGTATTTTATGGGAAATAGGGGACTGGCTTGTTCTGCCTTTGCTAGTAAGAGGGTCTGCCTCCTTATGGCCTCCATGCATGCCTAGGTGGAGTTAAGATCACTAACTTAATGAAGAAAACTTATGAAGACATGATGTGCATTTGTTCTTCATGAAGGACAACTTACTGAACCATTTGGGATAAGAACTGGAGTGCAAAAAGAATGCTTCTTGTCACCATTTCTCTTCTTATTGGCTAAAGACTGGGTTATGAAAATATCGACCTCAATCAACAGAAATGGAATCCAGTGGATTCCAATAAAACAGCTTTTGCAGATGACCAGACACATCTGTCCTGTAACCATGATTAAATGCAACACAACATTAAAATACTTGATGAGAGATCCTACCACGAAAATACACAAGGAGAAAACTAAGATAATTAGAATTAATGCAGGAGATGATAAAAAGATTTTACTTGAAGAAACACCCCTACAAGAGGTAGAATCATCCATATCCCTTGGCAGCAAAACAGACACAATTGGTGGGACAGTGACATAAAAATAAGAATACAAAAAGCTAGAGGAGGTTTTACTGCATTTGAAAATATAGAGAAATCAAAAGAAATCAGATCCAACATAAAAATTAGAATTGTCAATTTAGATGTCAAGTCAGATGTCAAGTCAGATGTCAAGTCAGATGTCAAGTCAGTCCTATTGTAAGGCTGTGAAACATGAAGAACAACAAAAACAACCAACCAAAAAGATAGAGATTTTCATAAATGGATACTTGCATAAATAGAAGGTCCCTGAAGTGGTATGACAAGATGACTAATGTGGAACTGATGACAGGAACTAAATAAGTGCCAGCAGAACAAGACATGACAAGATGACTAATGTAGAACTGATGACAAGATGACTAATGTGGAACTGATGACAAGATGACTAATGTGGAACTGATGACAAGATGACTAATGTAGAACTGATGACAAGATGACTAATGTAGAACTGATGACAGGAACTAAATAAGTGCCAGCAGAACAAGAAATGACAAGATGACTAATGTAGAACTGATGACAGCAACTAAATAAGTGCCAGCAGAACAAGACATGACAAGATGACTAATGTAGAACTGATGACAGCAACTAAATAAGTGCCAGCAGAACAAGACATGACAAGATGACTAATGTGGAACTGATGACAGCAACTAAATAAGTGCCAGCAGAACAAGAAATGACAAGAAGGTACTGGAGATAGGCAGGACACACATTGAGAAAACCTGTTTATAGCACTACTTGACAGTCCTTGTTCTGGAACCACTAGAGAATGAGAGGCAGAGGTAGACCTAAAAATACATGGAGTAGAGAACTAGAAAAAGAAGTGAAGATGTGGAAAGAACTTGAGCTGATGGCAAGTGACAGGTTGACGTGACCTGTGTTTTTTGAAGGCCTATGCTTCTTAAGGAGCGAAAGGGTATTGATTAATTGATTGATTATTAAGTCCTCTACTAGTTGAAAAAGTCATGTAGTACTGCTTCTGCTTACTTACTGCTTACAATTTCTATGTACTGTTAAACTATTCATTTCTCTTTAGCTTTCTTCATTTCAATGTTTACTTTTTTTGACACCACTTGCATTCATTTCTACTGTGACTAGTGCTAGAGCAAAGCAGGCAGGATCTCATCCATCATCAGGTAGCCTCATTTGTCTGGAATCCAGCTGCCATCACAAATTGTGCTTGTCAAGGGTTGTTTTGGTGGTGAGGAAATAGGTTGTTGTTTATGACAGATGCTCCACTGGGATCGAGTTTATTTGAATAGTTGGGAGATGACTGGGAGCTCAAAATAGTACTGATGTTCGGCGTGATACAAGAGCAGTGTATGAGTTGTCATCAGTCAGTGTTGCCGTCATTTTGGACGGTGAAAAAAAGTCAACCTAATGTATGTTTAGTTTAATGTGGTCAAAGAGAGATAAATGTTTATTATCTTTCTGTGACAGGTTTGACTGGTGATTATCTTCTCCTGTCTTATGTTGTCCTGTCTCAGGCAATGTCTTATAGTTGACATGTCTTAAGTCTATTTATAGGATCATTTACGGAGTATCTTTATCACCCGTTTGGTCAGAAACGCCTGGTCTGGGTTTGCCTCGATCTGGTCCATGCTCTTTGGGCATGCGCAGGTCTTGGCTGCAAAAGCCGGGAGACTGATTCAGAGAGAGTGTACCTGAGGCTTAGAACGGATGTACCGATCCGTAGATTCCTCTCTGCCAAGTTTTCGATAGGGATTGGAAATTCTGGGAATGACAGTTTTGTCATTCTTCCGTCCCTGAGTGTTTCTTTATGCCAGTATTGGCTGTGTTGTGTTACCTTAGAGTGTAAGGATTCTTTGAGAAGGTAACTGAAACATTATTCGATCTTTTCATCTCGTTTAGATCGTACAGGTACATTTATCGCTGATGGCGACATAGTGAGCGAAGCTCACAAGGAGTAATTATACTGTACTCCAGTATGGCTTCATATTTGAAAGACTAGGTCTAAATTGACCCGTTACATACATAAGCCTAGGAATCATCTTTATGGATCCGCAATGCAGGCGGAATATGGTTTGGCAGAAAATATATTTATCTCAGAAGCTTGTGTAAACTGAGAGTGACCTGATTATCGAGGCCCGCGACCTGCGGATTGATTTCGTTGTCATCATATTGGTCCGTGTTTACGGCCAATATTCTTCACCAGAATGAAGTATCTGGCATGTGAGGCCAGTCTGAAGTCTTTTGCTAATTGTAGGACAATGGCATTGACTTTGTTTAAATAACTGATATCGCCCGTACTAAGCAAGATATTTACTATGGCTTACCTGACGGGGCTCAGTCAGGGATTAGAGCTATTGCATAAACCGTAAACATTGGTCAAGACATTGTTACATGTCTGGGATCTGTGATGCCTGAAGCTGACCTTTGTAACTACACATATTATGTACACTATCTTATACTATTGACTGTTTCGTCCATCATCATCGTATTATCGTAAGTCATGAATAAATATTGTAAACGTAAGCAGCATTCCCTACTTCACTGACTTCTACTTGTGGTTGTGTGAGTTAATGTAAAGATGTCCAAGAGCCTATACGGCCTTCGTGTTATCAGCACTATTAATTACTCACTTACACAATCAACCACATTGTTATACAAGTACTACACGTCTGAATCTACAGGAATACTGACATTATGTATGTGTCTACTATACCCTGGCGGCACCTCACGCTAGTGACCTAGATTCTCGCTACAACTTGGTACTGTCCAGGACAACACAACACGCTCAACGTACTAACATTCATAACACATCAAAACAGTACGTTACATCTGGGCATTTACACTGAACTACCTTTTACATCTCCGTACAAACAGACTTTTACAGCCAGTATGTTGTGAGTTCTGTTTAGTAGCGTGAACTGAGAAGTGTTCACTGGTCAAGAGAGACAGGGGTGTGAGATGAATAAGAGCAGTCAAAGGTTGGTGCTTAAACAAACAGGTTGAGTTTTTGCAGTGGTTCTTGCTGAGATGTTTGTTTTATGTCTGAGTGGGGATATAATTGATAGTTGTTCAACTGTGGAAGATGTCACAAGAAGTTATTCGTGTTGCACAATAAGTCATCTTATAAGTGAGATGGCGATAGTGGATTTGTCATGCTGAATCAAAGCCCATGTATTACATATACAATATATGCTGTCCCAGACAGTTGTTCATTATTTCAACTACTTGTGACATGTGCAGTTGTTGTGTCATCACCCTGAATGGTGTATTTGTCCCTTAGTCAATGTAGCCTACAGCAAGCTCCATTCTACACAGAAGGAGTCAGGACAGTGCTGTATATTATTTCACTTGAATCTTACAATATGCTTAGTGCATTGAAAGGCATTATGTTCAGCTGTTCATTAATAATGCACACAGATTTCCCCCACTGCATACTTACTAGTTAATGCACGCAGATTTCCCCCACTGCATACTTACTAGTATCTCCATTCCAACAAGAATTTGCTTGTGAGCTCTATAATAGATTTCTCCTCTATACTGGTAGGCTGTTACACATTGCTCATCTTCATGCCTGGCGCAGTTCACAAACCTCATCCAGTTGGACTCACTAGGGTCTCGGCCATCCACAAAATGTGAAGTCTGTCCATCCTTCATAATCTGTTGACAGTATGCACTTATATGAGATGACGAGAGTTCACAGTACTAGTTTATTTCCCAGATTATGAATAATGCTCATGTTTATGACAAAATAGGCAGGTATCTAAATACAATGCTGAAGACTTAATAAAAAAAATCAATAAATAAATCTCTGTAATTCAGGATTACAACTCCGCCAGCCCCTCCACCATGCAAAGGCACAACAGGCCAATTACCTGTTTGCTTTAAATCATGATTACACAAACTACAAGAGAGAAAACTGGACTGATTCTAAAGGTGACGAACTACGACGAACTGGAACGGACTACAGACTATGACTTATGGAACTTGGAACACAAGAAGTATAAATGGGACAGAAGAGGAGCTGGTGGAAGAGATGAGGAAAGCAAAACTAGAAATCCTGGCTATAACAGAAACAAAGAAAAAAGGACAAGGAGTCATGGATCTTGATGGCAACACGCTGCTCTACAGTGGTGTACCCACATCTGAAAGAACTAAAGATGGCATGGGTTGCATTGTGGCCAAAAACCAAAAAGATAGTATCAAGGGATGGAACTTTGTCTCGGAGCGCATTATGGTTGTAAAACTAAAAGGAGAAACCATAGTCAACCTTGTCATTGTGTATGGGCCAAATAAGGATGAGAGAGCAGAGGTCAAGGAGGAATTCTTCGAGCTGCTTCAAAGGACAGTGGATGACTGCCTAGATGAAATTATCATGCTCGGAGATTTCAATGCCAGAGTTGGAAATGACCATGCTAGATGGGGTGGAGTTATCTGAAGATATGGAGAAGATATTCTTAATGATAATGGAAAGCGACTCCTTAGATTCTGCAGTGAGCAGAATCTGATCATTACAAACACAAAGTTCCCCCATATGCGCATACATGCATACACTAGATGTGAACCAACAAAGAATGAGAAGTCAGTAATCAACTGGGCCATTGTTAGGAGGAGCTCATTCAAATATGTCCAGGATGCTAGAGTCTGGAGGGGGCCAGAGATTGGAAGTGATTGATAAGGCCATTAAAGCTGATAAGGAATGATTTAGCATATAAGGAATATACTGGTTCAGAGCTGTAGCTGGTTCTTTATTTTGTGAATCGCGAATGCATGCTTCGTTCGTTTGTAATCTTCAAATGAGGGTCACCGTTATATGGACTCATTATGTGTTGACTGTCCAAGAAGACATTTATTCCTTTCGGAGCTCATTATGATATTATAAATCTTATTATTGGAAGAGTTCTTCAATGTAATACTAATCAACATTGTCAATGCAGCAAAACAGCTTAACGTATTGACGTAGATAAGTCTTCAAATTGGAGTCCATGGTTTATTAACAGTTCATATAGGTACAATATTCACATACAGTTCATTAGAATTTACTTGCATAGATATTCTATTCCGTCCGTGTCATATTGAATTCATATCAACAGACCATCATGGCTATATACATGCGCTGCTGGGATCCAGACAGCCAGAAGTGAGCGCATGATGTCTTGACGAAAATAATCAAACTATTTATGAAAAGATCCTTCCTTAACGCAGGTTAATCATAAACCATTATGAATTCACTTATATATAATATTATCTGGACTGACCCTGAGTCCTGGTATCAAATTACATAAATACAGCTATTAGCAAAGCCTATCAACCTTGGAAGGAGGTAAAAACACGACTTCACGGACAATGTAACAAGGGTCCAGTAACTAAGTCACGAAGCGTGACCTTATCGACGCAAACACGTCATAATTTGACCGTGTATTTCGCGTTCATTAATTCGCGAAGTATAAACATCAATTTATATTAATTCTATTGACCCCAAAAATGCGCACTGCCAATTCTAGCAGACGATATCAATACAACTACCGTAACAGTGATCACTACCCGCTTACAATCAAAAGAACAACTGAAAGAGTTGCTCAGCCTAGGAACTGCCCAACATCACACAAAAAACTAAATAAACGAACGGGAGAAATGAGCATTAAAACCTACAAGCTGAGAGAGCCAGAAATTAATACCAGATGTCAGGGGCTTATTGCTGCAGCGGTGAGCAACACAGAAGAACAACCTGATGACTTAGAAACCGTCTGGCTTATATTCAAGGACATCATAAAGACAGCTGCTGTAGAAGCATGTGGTGGTCCGACTTGGGAACAAGAGAAAGAGGACACCTTGGTGGACAGAGGAAGTCAAAGAGAAAGTAAGAGAGAAGAAAATGGCATGGAAACAATACTTAGGAGCTAAAAACATAGCAGGACAAATGGAGAAATAGAGAGAATATGCGACACTCAGAACAGAAGCAAAGAACAAGGTGCTAGCAGCAAAACAGAAGTCCTGTGAAGAATTTGGAGAAAAGCTAGAAAAAGATGTGCAAGAAAACCAGAAATTGTTCTATAAGACCCTAAAGAACATGAGGAAGGAAAAACAATGTCCTCTCAAATTTATAAAGGACAAGCAAGGCAAATTGCTTACTGCCCCGAAGGAAGTAATCGAAAGATGGAAAAAATATTTCTCAGAACTCCTGGATGGTGAGCAAGGTCAAGCATCAGAAATGATAACCACTAGCACAGAAGAGAAAACCAATGGTGGTGAAGATGACATAAAGATGGAAGAACTGAAGGCAGCACTGGAGAAAATCAAGATGGGTGAAGTAGCAGGGCATGATGGTATAACACCAGAAATGGTTAAGTACATGAGAGCGTCAGGCTACCTATTACTCTTAATGGTCCTACAGAGAGCATGGTGCAACAAGACCATACCAAAGGATTGGGAGATTGCCATCATAACACCAATTTTCAAAACGAGTGACAATCGACAATGTGGAAACCATAGAGGCATAACCCTTCTCAGTGTCCCTGATAAAATCTACTCTAAAATCCTAGAGCAGAGACTCCAATGCCCAGCTGAGCCACAATTGGATGAGGTCCAGTGCGGATTCTGAGCAAACTGAAGTACTCAAGACCTAATCTTTACACTCAGACAGCTGAGTGAAAAGGTCTTTGAGTATAAAAGTGAGAGCCATCTTTGTTTCATAGATCTGGAAAATGTATTTGACAGGGTCCCCTGGAGCAAACTTTGGGACTGTTTGGCAAGGAAGAACATACCAGCACCTCTGATTCATGCTATAAACAGCTTCTACAAGTCTTGCAGAAATTATGTGAGGACAGCAAACCATAAGTCAGAAGAGTTCAGGACCACCACTGGTGTAAGACAAGGTGATATCCTGTCACCTTATCTTTTCATACTCCTCATGGACGATGTCATCAAGGCATTTAATGAGAGAACAAGAAAGTATTCAGTGGGGTACTGGAAGATGAGACAGGTCTGTATTTCAGAGCTGGCATTTGCTGATGATGTTGCCCTGATTACTAAATCAGAGGCACATCTCCAATCTAACCTGCAAGTCTGGAAGCAAGAGCTGGAGAAGAGAGGGATGGTCATAAGCAGCTCTAAAACAAAATCCATGGTGATATCACGAGAAGAAAAAAGACATCAGATTAAGCTGGGAAAACAGGTCATGAAGTAGGTTGACCACTTTAAATACCTCAGAGCTATTACAGACTGAAAGGGAGGCATCAAAGAAGAGTTGGCCACTTGAAACGCAGCAGCTGAGAGACTTTTTCAGGCCATAAATATTCCTCAGCAAAAGAGAGGTTGGTAAGTAAACGAAGATGGCTGTATACCGCTCCACCTATGTCCAAGTCTTGACATATGGATGCGAGTCATGGGCAATGACTACAACCCACAAAATCCAGATCCAAACCTCAGAAATAAGGTATCTGAGAAAGGTGGTTGAAGTAACAAGAAGAGACATGGTCTGCAACCAGATGATACGTCAAGGCTTAAAATTCCACACCCTGCCGACCCAAGTAGAACAGTCCCAACTAAGATGGTTTGGCCATGTCTGCAGAATGGGAGAAGATCAGCTACCACGACAAGCATGGAAAACAAAGAACTAGGGCTCCAGACCCCCAGGACGACCCAGAGTCCACTGGGAGGACAACATTAGACAATCTTTGAAGGACCGAGGACTAGAATGGAACCAGGCCAGGAGGAAGACAGCCAATAGGATAGTCTGGCGCTCTCTTTTCCAAACCTCTACATCTCACAGTAGAAGGGGAATGACTAAGTAAGTAAATTCAGGATTACAGCTTCTCAAAGTTGGTGAAGAGCACAGGGATATTAAAATACAGAGGACAAGAGAGCTTCACTGCACAGAGAAAAGTTGACTACAACCAAAAGAAGTTGCCTAAAACAAAAATATATGAATTTACAAATGTCAAGTCAGTTCTGTAGTATGGCTCTAACATATAGACAACCAAGAAGGTAGTCTTTTATAATAAATGCATACACAGAGAAGAATGATTGCAATAGTATGACAGGATAATTGACATGGCACTGATGGGAAGAGCCAGTTTCCGGCAAAACAAGAAATGAGAAGAAAACAATGGCACTAGATAGGATATACACTGAGGAAACTGATTAAAAAATTTGTTTTGGAATCCCCAAGACAATAGAGGATGCAGGAGACCTAAAAACACACAGAGAAGAGATCTAGTGGCAGACGTTAACACATTAACTACTGCGAGCCGGTGGGACCGACTTATGAAATCCCATCATTTGGACCGCGAGCCGCTCAGAGTGTCAATTTATCTTTAGTAATAAAACGAATGAAAAATGTACTAAATCACTTTCCAATCTGGTTCAAGATTTTAAGTTGCCACCGGAAGACAAAATTCCCAAATCATGGTTGTTGTAGACCACTGGAAAATTGATATTATGTTCATATTCTTCAACGCTTTGGGTTAGTTACCAAATCATGTAAAACTGTTGACCGTGGCAACTAATGCTAGGACCACAAAAAATGCTTGTACATCTCCACTAACATCTGAGCAAGCAATAAATTTGTTTCAACAATTGACTGATAGATCTAGCGACAAGGACAAGAGTGAAAATGGTGTGCAAATTGATTGAAATAGTGATTTTGAAAGTAGTAGGTTGCAAGCAGTTATGATAGTGAAAATATTGCTAGTCCTCGGCCATCGAAGGGCCGTAAAATAGAAATGACCTGCATGCACATTTTGAGATTTTATGGAAGCGGTGTAGGTGTGATTATGTAAGCTACCAATAGTGTAAATATTAGTCAGTACGTCTGTCCTTAGGCTTGTTATTCTTGTAATTGGTTATACTACGCAATAATCACCTACAGAAAGGCATTAACTGCCTTAGACACAAGTGATATGTTGATAAGTTGATAATTTAAAAAAAAAAATTGAAACTTTGTTTGTCTTTCAATCAATTAATATTATTAATAATATTTTCCATACCTGTAAACATAATTTTTTCAGCTTGTAATAGTACATTCATTTATCTTTAAAATGACGTATAATTCATAAAAATCTGTAAGCAATTACGAAAACTACAGCTTAGTTTATGCATACACCTACAGGGTGAAAATGAGAACACAATTTAATGACGTCACAGTGTGTTTTCCAATTTGGTAGTCAATGTGTTAACAGAGTGAAGAAGACATGGAAAGACCTAGAACAGAAGGAGCAGGACATGATGACCTAGTATGACCTAGTTGAAAGTCTATGTTAAACAGAAAGCTGAAAGACATAGAGAAGGAGATAACAACTTTCATTAGCAAATATTAAGACTAAATAAGTAAACTTAACGGTGGAAATAACTACAAAGATTATGGCGAGTTTCACACAGGTGCAGTAAATAAAACAAATAAGTAAGAAAAATTATATGAACATCAGTTTTTACAAGGAATATAATTTTTTTTTTTAAATTGGTAAAAAAATGTATGCGTCATTTTTTGCCTTATTTAATTCGACGTAAGTCTGACTGTTGGACCAGCTGCCAAATACAAATAAATGTTATGTAGTAATTACAAGAGATATATATGCATCAAAACTTTTCATTCATAATAAACTTCAGTATCACATCAAGAGAACAGTATAATGTGTAGGCCATGAACATGTAAATTTCTATGATAGGAAACTCTTTACAGAGCGATACAACATGAGGCAATCTGATCATCAGAAGCAGTCCCCCCTGTCAAACAAGTGTTTTAGCCCTGTATACTCCTTTACACTCTGTAAAGTTCTGTTGTTTGCGACTCCACTGTAAAGAATCGAGTGTGGTGTATAGAACCTCACTGTAAAGTATGATGGCTGGTAGTACTGTTGTATTCAAAGAGGTGCTGTCACCGTGAAGACAGACACAGGTCAACTCGACCTACACAGGGTAGTGTAAACATTGAAGTGAGAGTACATTGTACGCGAATGGTAGAATGGTTCTGAAGAGTTGACAACTTGGTAACAATATATTCATACTCTCACATGTAGAAGTCAAGGATTACTGGAACTACTGTGTTCTTTTTATAATATTTAATGAGACGCACACTGGAACAGTACGTGTATGGTTACAGGAACACATGACGACATAAACAGCATGGTGTTGATCAATGGTGTATCATCTTAAGTTAGCATACATGCTGGATAACCTCATACTGGAACATTTGTAGACAAGCATTCAGAGTTCTATAGTTAATCCACATCTATATATATATATATATATCAGGTTGTACTGACAGATCACGTCAGTTTATACATAATGTTCATAGTGACTCTTGTACAGAATCTCTCTTAGCATGAGTGTAGCTTGTACTCTAGCGTAGATTCTTTCAAATAGCATTCAGCACATATCTTCGGAGTAAATGCTAAATCTCCCATAATAGATCTTTCTTTCATAACTGTGATCTCTGGATCATTATCGGGTAGTAAGGGACAACCCTGTTCTCTGATGAATGATTGACAATAATTCGGATTCCAAGATGGCTTCCTTGGTCCTTAACATCGCTCACACAACGGTGAGATGACAAAACTTCTAGAAAGATTCAATTCATAAGGGTATCAAAGTTTCCACCAATATCAGCATTATCTGTCCTCATAATTGCTGTGTAGAAACATTCTTAGTGCTGCTAAACGATATGTCGTTCTGACATCTGAACATAAGTAGATTCATGTAGGCCTAAACATAACCCATCGTAAGCCTAGGAACGAAGTCAGTAAAAGTACGTTTACCTTGGCCAAGAATCAATAGCAAGCACAAAAACACTTTTCTGGCGTAATAGAAACAATACTGGGGAACACATAGACTAAAACAGTCCTAGAAGACACAATCTTCTTCCCCATGATAACTTGAGATCACAAAACTTTGGACCGCTCGACATTGGCGTCCCGCCAGACTCCATAACCGAAGAACACACTCCTTTATCTTCATCCGCTCAGAGTGTAAGAACAAATAATCCAGCCCAGACACACAAAGATAACATGATATAAGACGGAATCGTCTCAAACAGACAAACAGTAAACCTAGATTCGGACTTTCAATATTCCTGCAAAACCTTAAGCGAGAACAATCTGTTTCCAGCTATAATAGAAAATCTAGATTCCTCCGCTTGTTCAATCCACGGAAACAAAACAGGAACCGATCACTCAAAGAATAAAATACACATTTACTATTCTGAGTTATTCCCCTTTCTTAAAAGTTATAAGTTCATAAATAAATATCCTTTTATCAAACAGATAGTTACATTTTCATTTGTAATCGTATCAACTGTAATCTGTGCGACATATAAAAAATATGTACGCAACAGACTCTAAGGGGGCGGGCCCACTTGGGTCATGACTCCCAAGTGTCTCAGCCTCCTGTTGTCTTGTATCGAAAATGAACCCATTTCACTTTGGTAGCAACTTTAAAATCCCCAACTCAGCCAGCCGTGGAGGCAATTGTGAAAGTAACAAAGAGAAGACATGTAACACCATTCATTCCATTGCACACCACGACTAGGGACAGACACTGACACACCTGCGTTAAGCCGATGAGGCTAGCCACTGTACGCTAGCAACTGAAATTCTGTGCCCAACACCTCTTACAATATACGCCGCGTATTGTCCGTCAGTCACCCGCGTATTGTCCGTCAGTCACAACCCTTTCAACAGTACACTGAAAAACTCAACGTATTGTGGACTTTAACAGCCAGAGATTGTTTTAAAGTAAGACATTTAGTGCTGAGGAAACTGAATAGCAGCTTTATTCTGTCATCCCCATAGTAAAAAAAGAAAAAAATGGATGAAACTTTTTAAAAATTATTATTACAAAGTATGGTGTACAAATTCAACAAAATAAAGTCAGATTTCCAATATCTAAATATAGTAACTTCTTCCCCTCTCCACTCATTCTAAATAAAGGATAAAACTAAAAATGCACGCTGATGAGAGCTGACAACAGACAAACAGAATGAATGGATCAGGACATGAGGGTCTGACATGACCAAACTGAAGGTGTATGTTAAACAGAAAAGCTGTAGGACAAAGGGGAGATTACAACATTTATAAGTAAACATTAAGTCAAGTTAATGGGCAAAATAACCACACAGATTATAGTGAGATTTGTACAGAGAGATTTAAAAAAAATTTGAATGAATTAGAAGAAAAATTATAGGATTGTACAAAAAAATTGACCTGTTAAAATAAGTTGTATGTTCCAGTTTGCACCTTATTTGATTATATCGGTTTTCTGTTGTTGCACTAGTTGCCCAAAACAAATAACATTAATTTCATGTAGTAATTACAAGAAACATATGCATCAAGACTTCACAGTTTATGTTCAACTTCAGTATCAAATACAACTAATTGAGTAACAAGGCATAATTTGTAGGCCATTAATATTTAAAATCCTAGTCAAAACTTTCATACCTAGAGATTGTTTAAAGTGCAAAATTCATTGACATGTTAAAAAACAGGGGTTTTGACCATATTTATTGATCTTAGAGCTAATTACATCAGTAATAATTCATCACCTGCCAACTATAACCTGATTCATGAGCGATTTCCGCATTTATTTCCTTCTTTCCTCTGTACGGTCCAAATCTGGTTCGAGCAGGGAAGTCTTTTAGAGCAAACACACCCAGTCCTGCCTTTGGTATCTTAGATTTCTTGATCACCAGGCCCTCTGGCAAAGTTCCTTTGCTGTACTCAGCACAGTCATTTGGACAAGTTATTGGTACCTTTCACATTCAAAAATACATAATGAGAGATACTGAATTTTGCAGAAATAATATTTGAAGGTAAAAACCTAAACAATAGATTTTGATGAATGAGATTCCCGTCCTAGCTCCTTTAAGAACATGCAGCCACAATGGCAGTTAGCCTCCATGAAGAAAGCCTGTGTTAATGGTTTGGTTTGTTTTATTTCTTTTTTTTTAATTTTTTAAAATCAAACACACTCATTATTTAAATGAATCCAGCAAAGAATGAGATACTAGATTCATTGTGATATTACAAATTTTTGTTTGCATGGAGATGAGAAATAGAGGATAACTGCCACATCTTTTTGCTTCTGTGTGCAGCTAATTAAAAACACAGCTGGGGAGAAAATGCTCTTCTACTGGTCTGTAGAAATACATTCTTAGGGTTAAGAATAGTTTTTGATATTGCAGACTCTTTTAAAAGAAAAAGGAATCCAGTGGATTCAGTGTGTGAGTATTTTAACTGATCAGCACAGTCAAGAGATCTGGCGAAATGCTGCCCACATCACCCTTAATGTACGGTCAAGAAAATGGGGCCTAACACTATATTCCCAATATGCCTCAATAGGTGTGTAACAGGATCCTTTACCCTTTTTTACCATCATACAGTCAGGAGATGGGAAAAATCATGGTTTAATTTGGTAGTGTTAAGGACAGGATGTCAGAGGTCTTATGTAGCCCCTGTGTTATATATAGAGAGGATAGGTGGTCTAGAAAATGACAATGAACCTTGAAAATGTTCTTGTGAAGCCATAGAAAGCATGAACTTTATCAAATCAAAAGCTTTGAAAGCTAGACTTGAGTAAAAAAAAGTTCAATTTAAAAAAAAATGTTTCATATCTGCCACTGAATGCACTGAAGAGGTATACTCCAATTTTACTTTAGGATTAAGAGTACTTGCTAAGTCTGCCATTGTTGGATTCCTCATGGAAAGCAATATTTGTATATACATGAGATGCTTCTTCATGGGAGGCAAAATATGTATATAATTCCTATGAATCCATGATAACTTTAACAAGCTATTCAGGGTTCCATGGTACAATAAAGATGATGTTGACAAACAGTAGCTTATAGCAACAACAAAAATAATAACCATTTTGTCAAGATATTATGTCACACTACAAGTTATTCTTCATCTTCATTCAGTTTCAGGCATCTCTCAGTGTCATACACCATCATCATCATTTTCTGTTGCTCTCTTTATAGAGCTACCACTACAGATGATCCCATTACAGGAAGCCTGCACCAAACATTCACATGCTCTTGTAGCTGATCCCATCACAGGAAACCTGCACCAAACATTCACATCCTCTTGTAGCTGATCCCATCACAGGAAACCTGCACCAAACATTCACATCCTCTTGTAGCTGATTCCATCACAGGAAACCTGCACCAAACATTCACATCCTCTTGTAGCTGATCCCATCACAGGAAACCTGTACCAAACATTCACATGCTCTTGTAGCTAATCCCATCACAGAAAGCCTGCACCAAACATTCACATGCTTTTGTAGCTGATCCCATTACATGAAGCCTGCACCAAACATTCACATGTTCTTGTAGCTGATCCCATCACACGAAGCCTGCACCAAACATTCACATGCTCTTGTAGCTGATCCCATCACAGGAAGCCTGCACCAAACATTCACATGCTCTTGTAGCTGATCCCATCACAGGAAGCCTGCACCAAACATTCACATACTCTTGTAGCTGATCCCAATCACAGGAAGCCTGCACCAAACATTCACATGCTCTTGTAGCTGATCCCATCACAGGAAGCCTGCACCAAACATTCACATGCTCTTGTAGCTGATCCCATCACAGGAAGCCTGCACCAAACATTCACATGCTCTTGTAGCTGATCCCATCACAGGAAGCCTGCACCAAACATTCACATACTCTTGTAGCTGATCCCATCACAGGAAGCCTGCACCAAACATTCACATACTCTTGTAGCTGATCACATCACAGGAAGCCTGCACCAAACATTCACATGCTCTTGTAGTGAGGTTTCTGTAGCAACTAGTTTTACATGACAAGACTGCCAGCCCCAGGCACAACCTCATGTTAGCAACCTTGTATGACATAATCCAGGGCTCAGTCATCTCATTCTTTCCGTGTCTCTTCAGAGACTCTCAGCAACTAGACAGCGTTAATATTGTAATACAGTTTGTCCATAAATGTTGCTGCTGGAGCTATGCTGTCATTCTGCTCCTATTGTGGAGTCAACATTCTTAGAGGAGGACATGTTCTATTGTTTGCTTGTCTTGCTCAAATGGATACATTTTTTCCCTGTCTGGTTTTTAGTTTGTGACACAGATGGTATTTGAGTCAGTAGTAACAGGTTCTCAGTCTAAAAATTGTCACTGGGCAAGATGTAATAAATTATCTAATACATCTTCTTCTTCGTTCGACCTGAAAAGGAAGTTGGTTGTGTTGTGTCTGTTTACACCAAAGCTGCAACATTTGCACCTTTTGGCCGACACATCCAACTTCAGCACGGCATTTTTGGGACGGGGTTAGCCTTCCCTCTTCGATCCCTACTCACTAAGCCAGACTGCAGTGATGCAGCCTGTTTCCAGGACCACCACTTGGAGGTGGAGTATGGTCTTGGTCAGCTCTGGTTTGCTGACCCTGAAGCAGGCAGTCTAGCCATGGGTCGCTAACTGCATTCGTCACTGTTGACACATCTTAAGTCCCATCTATTACATCTGATTCGGAGTGCTCTCGATGCCATTTTTCTTTGAAGCTAATTTTGATAATTGCTTATATCTCTGTCTTCATATGATGTAGTTTCCTCTGTTAGAATTTTATACCTACTTCTTTGGCAAGTCTATCTGCCTGTTCATTTCTATATATCCTGCAGTGGGCTGTAAAACAAACTAATCAACTGAACTGTCACTGTTTAATTTATAGATGGTGCTTCCAAGATGTAGATATATTTCCAAATGATCTTGCAAGAGATATACTACAAATAGAAGTTAAACATATACCAAACTCCATTGTGCAAAATACATAATTCTACATCACAGTTAAAATAAAATACAGAATACACAGTGAAACAAAACACAGCAACATGGTGGGCAAACAAATGCATAGAAAAATAAATGTCCTGACACTGATAATAATATTCAAAATCTTACATCCAGGATCAAAATATAATAATGTATTTGTTGAAGTTTTGTTTGGCTTAAAGTTTCTACATGATGGGCTGGTCAGCCACATGCCAGTCCTCCTTAGTCACCTTCTGTGACATGCCTGATAGGTTACAGTGTTACTGTTCTTCTTTGCTCTCCCATTCAGACCTCACTAACAACTGGATGGAACACTAGCATTTTCTATGTGGGTTATTGCATTTGTTTTACAGCTTCTGCCCCAGCTTTAAAATGGCCACTAAAATATAGATTTCCTGTCCATTTCTAAATGTTGTGTAGATGTCTCCTTCTTAATTTGTAATAATTCTTGTTGTTGATCTGTTTGTAAATATATTGGTGCATTCTGCAGTTTGGTAAATCTATTTTATATATTCAATAGCTAGATGCTTATTTTCTGCATCCTTCTGGGATGTTGTCAACCAACTCTAGGAATTTTTCTCTCGACCAAGGAGGGAAGGCACTGCTTATTTTAGCTGGCTGTGCCTTTGTCTGTACAAGTTCTGGTTTAATAGGAAATTTCTTTCACTTTTTGTGTAAAACAGCTTCTCTGCAGTCTGCGCTGGCTATATCTTTTCAGCCTGTCATTTAAATGGGATTTGTGAGGCTATTAAATATGTCTGCCTGTTGTAATACTCTGTACTCTCTTCTGTCATTCATACATTGTAGTTTTATTATTTTATTAATTTCACTTATTGGGGCTGATATCATCATCATCATCATGTGACGTATTCTTTCCAGAACGTTGTCTCCATTACAGCTGCTCTGAACGCATCACGATTCTGGCAAGTCGACCTGCATCAGCCAAAGACAAGTTCAGACTCTCTGTGATGTCCTGGGTCCACCGTCGTCTAGGTCGACCCCTTCCCCTTTTTCCAGGGACCATGCCTTCCATCACTGTTTTTTCCAGACTATTATGTCTTTTTATATGACCGAAAAATTTAAGCTTCCTTATTGTGATGGTATTTAGGAGCCAATGTTCCTGTACGTTTAGTACAGCAGTACTTCTCTGTTGGTCTTTTTTTCTGTCCAGGGTATTCTCAACATCCTTCTGTAGCATTTCATTTCGAATGATGTAATCTTTTTTGCAACTGTTTTATTGAGTGTCCAAGTCTCGCAGCCATATGTTGCTACTGGGAATATACATGCTCTGATCAGTTGTAACTTTGTTTCTTTGCTTGTGCCTTGCCATAGGTTTTTCATCTGTATTAGTTTATGTGAAGCAATTGCAAGTCTTCTTTTAATTTCTACTGCACAGTCACCAGAGCTGTTGATGATTGATCCTAAGTATTCAAATTCATTAACACTTTTCAGTTCTTCGTTATCAATTTCAATTTCTGGTTTGGTCTTTACTTTGTCTGTTGTCAATACTTTGGTCTTCTTGGTGTTTAGGTATAGATTCTGGGCCTCGCTGTGTTTTTTGGTGGACAGAATTAATTGATCAAGTCCTTCTGGGTTGGTCGATAGGAGGACTGTGTCATCAGCATATCTGATTTCCGGGATCTGGTACCCGCCGATGTTAAATGAGTCAAACTCTGTGTGTTCTTGGTCATCTCTTACGTTTCTCATGATATTCTCAGCATAAATGTTAAACAGGTAAGGGGAAAGGGTACAGCCTTGTCTTACTCCTTTCTGTACTTCAAACCATTCTGATGTTTCCCCCTCTATTCTTACGGTTGCCTGTTGTTCTTGGTACAGCAGTACGATGAGTTGTATAAGGTGGTTTGGAAATCCCATATTTTTCATAATAGCCCATAACTGCTGCTGATGTACACAATCGAAAGCTTTGGTGTAATGAATGAAACAGGTATGTAGGTCAACGTTGAATTCTCTACACTTTTCTATGATGATCCTCATGTT
This sequence comes from Oreohelix idahoensis, assembly GCA_024509875.1. Classification (NCBI taxonomy): domain Eukaryota; kingdom Metazoa; phylum Mollusca; class Gastropoda; order Stylommatophora; family Oreohelicidae; genus Oreohelix; species Oreohelix idahoensis. The sequence goes on from JAMPIV010004567.1 coordinate 368,943, forward strand.
GAATACATGATCTCTAGTGCCTCTACCTGGTCGAAAACCCGCCTGTACTTCGTTTATTTCTGTTTCTAGCTTTTGTTGCATCCTTTTCATTATGATTTGTAATAGTACTTTGCTGGCATGGCTTATAAGAGCTATAGTTCTGTTGTTTGTGCACAGTTTCAGGTTGCCCTTTTTTGGCAAGGGTATGTAAATTGATCTTTTCCATTCCTTGGGGTTGATATCAGTGATCCAGTAATGATCCTTCAGCCTAGTTGTGCATTCTCACTGTTCTGTACAAGATGATGGTTAAAGCAGTTGCTCAGGAAGGGATTCCATATTTCAATGCTGGTCTTACATTTTTTGTATACACCAGTTACAGGATTTTATGATCTCTACCCCCAAGCCATTTCAACTAATTTTATATTCAGGGTTATTTGTTGTCTAACTTCTTATTGACATTTATCAACTTGATTTACCCATGTTGGAAAACCTGCAAATGCTAATGAAAAGAAACCCACATAAAATACTATTTCTCATTTGTAAATTCTTGTAATTTTGGTTGAAAGGTCTTCACAAAATGTCTAAAGATTTGTTGTCACAGACAATGATAAATCAATGAAGAATTAATTGCTGGATATTCAAATGTTTTTATGTTAGGTGAGGGAAGTTATCACTGCAAGAATACTTTACCTCAGCATCATCAACACAGAAGAGAGGTCCATGCACAAGACAATCCCCATCATATTCCAAGTTACATTCCTCACAATCTTCGTAAATGAATAAACTGTGATTACTGATGGCATATGGTATTATAACATGTTCAGGAAATCTATACTTACTGCTATCTACTGTCTTGATTTATCAACATTTAAGATGGTATGTCAGTCATTGATTCATGACCTATCACCTCCATGTGGATAATAGACCTTCAACAAATTCACATGCATCTCTATCATGTGCCATCTGTTCAATGTATACTTTTTATGCCCATCTTTATGTCCCTTCTTCATATGGTGTTAAGTCTCTTTTTATTTTACATGCTCTGGGGATTCTGGAACAATAACTGCCTTGTAATGTTATCAGATGGTCTCCTCAGTGCTGTGTGTGACCTATCCAATACCAGCATCATTTTTTTTCACATATTGTTTTATTTGTATTTGTCTGCTCAGTTCCATCAGTACTACATTGGTGATTTCAATCCTTCTATTCTTCTCAATCATCCATGTATGAATGTCTGTAATTTCTTGGTTATTATTTTTTGTTGTCCTCCATTTTTCAGAACCATACAATAAGACTGCCTTGACATTAAGTTGCTATTAAATTTTTGTGTGGAAGAACAAAAACCTCTGAATTAACTCTTTCAGTCCCAAGCAAAAAAGTGGGTTCGGCCCAAGCAAAAATGGCCACCCCAGTGCGTTTTTATTGTTGTTGTTTGGAAATAATTTTTTAAAATGTTCATATGCATAAATAATTTTGTTGTTGTATATGAAACTAAAGGTAATTGGATGTACTTTACTCTTGTGCTACAAGTATAAAAGCTTTCATTGAAAAATGATTAGTTATTCAAGGTAAAATGGAGGATATGCGCTTTAAAAAATGATTAGTTATTCAAGGTAAAATGGAGGATATGCGCTTAAAAAAATTTCTTTAAAAATCTAAAATAAATATCTCAAAACAGAAACACGTTCACTCTTAAACACGTGGGGTATTTAAAAGAATGTACTTGCAGTCGGAAATGACTTTGTGGGTAGTTATAATTAGAAATATTCTCAAACAGAGGCACATATACTAAAGGCTTTTTAAAGTCGATTGGGCCAAGCGCGTCTAACCCCTGAGCCTTTATAAAGTCGATTGGGACTTAAAGAGTTAAAAAAACATATAGTAGCTGCTGAATTTAAAAAATATACACTAGCTGCTACAAAATTGTTTATAGTTAAATAATGATACTGTCAACCTCCTGAGAGAAAAAGCTGTATGCCGGACCTTTAAAAACCAGTAAAAATACCCAAAAAAACTTACGCAAAACAATATATTTATATATTATGCACAATACGGTTTTAAAATAACAAATGATATATATGAATTAATTAAATTGTGAAATAGTGTGATATAAAGCATACTAATAAAGTCTCACGCTGTTCTTTAAGCTATGTGTACTAGAAATGCTGTGAGTGAAAATAATTTAAAATGTGTTTTATATCCCTTAAAGTTATCAGAGCGTTCAAAAATTGGCAATGATTGTGTTAGTTTTGTAAAATGCACCAGAAAATCAATGACTTTAGTCAAATTGCGACGTAACTATATCTCGCATAACTATAATTGCGGTAATGATATACATAGGCCCCCTTTGTTTAATATAAATAAAAATGAAGATAAAACCACTGCTATATTTAAAAGCAAAAATATCTTAGTTGTTGTCAATTGATATGCTCTCAGAATGCAGAGCACTACCATTATTTCAATGAAAAAATTGTATTTATTATGTTAGTTCTTCAATTAAGGAATTCATTCCTTGCATAACATACTGTGGCTACTACCATGACATCTGACCCTATCTACGAGATTTCATGTCTTTGAATTAGGTTAACCATTATGTGGTGGATGAATTACTTCAACATAATCTCCAAAAGAACCTTGCAATTCGTTCCACACAGAATACGTGTCTCTTAGAGTTATTTCTAAGAGACTCATATTCTGTGTGGAATAAATTGCAAAATTTCAAATAGACCTAACAATCATAGATAGGGGAGGAAAACCTAACACTAATTTACAAAATAATTATTTAAAGTTCGACCGCTGATATAAAGCACTGTATGGATTTATGGTTGAAATTAAGTACGGTAGGCCAATTGTTTGACACAGCCTTAAAAAAAGAATTCAGAAACGCAGTGAAAATGGATAAGGGTTAGGTTTAGAAATCCTAAACCCAACCGTAATCCCAACCTTATCGACATTGGTGGTTTATTTGTATGACATATAAGAACACGATCCATTTTAGCTGGATTAACTGTAGAAACAGAAAAGCTTAGGCCTATGTAAACAAGTTTTTTTTTTTTTTTCTAGTTATGAACATAAAATATTCTTTTATCGGACATTAATTTATTGTAAATAAATAAAAAGGCAAGATATATCTGGAATGATTAATTAAGCGATGATAAGAAATGCAACAAATCAAAACAACAGTAATAGGCTGAAACATTTGTATTAAGTTTTAAATATATATATTTTATTCTGACAAGGTAAGCTGCAATGTTTTGTTCCACCTGTTGCCCACTGCATCCAATGTCATCAGGAGTTTTTGGAAGATTAGTTTTCCTTAGCCCTTGATTGTCAGGGCAGCTGGTTTGTATCTGCTTCAGTCTGGTATCAATCTTTCCACCTATTGGGCTTTGGAAAACCTGCTAGTAAGTATGCTAGTGCCAGCATAGCTCTCAGAGTCATGGGTGAATGCAAGCTCTTTCCACCTTTTGCAATGGGGAGACGATTCATGTCAATTCTGTCATATTCAACATTATTTTTAATGATAGACTGTGCAGTAATATAACAAGTATGTGAGGAAAAAAATGTAATAGTTTACATTGCATAATCACTGTAAATAATTGCTTTTATATATATAAAGTTTGGTGTATGGATGACAGTAAAAAATGTGCCATAGGAAGGTATGTTTGCTATGTTTTAAGTAGTACTGAGTGGAGTTAAGTTTATTTGGATTCACTCATGTTATTGCTGACTGTGTAGTAAGTGTTGTTAGCCTTTTCCATGTTCTACATTATGTCAAAGTTTGTAGTAGATGGCTGCTTTGGTCAGAGTGGAAGATCAGTTGATTAACACTGATTTTTCTAGAATATCTAGAGTTGTGCTATTGATGCGTGATGTAGCTGCTACATCACTTAAGACTGTGACATCAGCACTTAATTCCAAACAGTTCATTCATAACCCTCCACTCCCAAAGGAGCATAGGCCTTCAACAAACACATGCCAAGTCCTCCTGTCACATGCCATCATCTCAAGTGTTCATGATAGATGTGAAAAGGTAGTGATAAGACCAATTATTTTACCAGCATTTGGTTATTAATTTTGCTTCTTCTTCTTCTTCTTTGATCCTTAGATGCAGAGTTGTCAAAGCAGTCAGTGACTATCATGCGTATAGGGCAGCATCAAACTGTTTCCATTTTGCTCGGTCGGCGGCTATCCTTTGTGTTGTGCCCCAGATCTGGTTCATTCTTTGCATCTTGGCCTCCACAGTTTTCTGCCAAGTTGTTTTTGATTGGCCTCTCTTTCGCTTTCCTTCTAGGGTCCATAGCACAGCTGTTCATGTGATGGCATTAGGGTCTCTTCTAAGGACGTGACCAAACCAGTGACTGCCACCTATGATGGTGTGTATGTCCTTTTGGTTGCTCTGAATAAGCAGTTCTTTGTTGGTGATGGTATTCAGCTAAAAGATTCGGAAAGAGGACAATTTCGCCATTTGCTTCTCTGTTACTCTCCAGCATTCCGCACAATAGAGAAGCACAGAAAGTACACAGCTCTCATTTAATCTTAATTTGGTGTTTGTGCTGTACTGACAGGACCTCGAGATGTTATTTAGACTTGCAAAGGCTGTTCTTGCTTTATTCACTTTGTTGTTGATGTCTTTGCTTGTTCCACTGTCTGGTGTTGCTATGCATTCATTTTGCTTACAATATCCAATTTGTTTAGATACCTTGTTTTATAAACACCAGCAAAGATTGTAATACAATTTAGGAGTTCATTGTTTATTGCCATTGGTGTAGTAATGAACCGTGGTTGTTTCTATAGTGGTTGCATTCTATGGCAATGTTACTGTGGAAGTAGTTAAGACTTGACAATATATATATATATATATATATATATATATATATAGTTCCCCAAGGTAATAAATATTGTTTTATGTGAGGTTAAACTGCCTTACCTGTGATGGTAAATCCCAGCTGATTTAATGCTTAACAATTTTTTAATTAAAGTAATTATACATGCATTCTTGATACCCACAGGACTGCAATAATTTTGTGTGAAATAACTTCATGCAAACTATTATCTCTGCATTAATTTTCACCGTTTTATAATAATAACCTTAGTAATCAGTGTCAGAAAAAAACACTATGTTATTCTTTCAGTTATGGACATTTTTACCAGAGGTGATGTGTTTATTCATTACAATATCTGAAGATCTAGACTTGCCAGTTCAAAATTAACGAGTATTTCGAAGAGAAATATATAGACCAAGAGGTTCATGAACCAGAAATAAAGAAACACTGCATTAGAAGTTGAACAGGATAGTTTTTCCTTCATTAACTGATTCCCTACGTAATTATTTTCAGCTCTGGACGGAATTATTTTTAAGCCTCAAAAATGTACATATACGTAATTTACTTTTACTAACAATGTGTGTCTAATCATGAGTTAAGTATAATATATTATATATCAAATTAAAGTACATTGGATGGACAATATGAATATGTATACTTTTTTAGCTAATTTTATATTATGCTTATGTTATGACAGATAATATGTACACAGAACAAAAGATAACTTGAAATTGTGAACATAAATTTTCCACTTACCTAAGGCTTGTAACATAAATTATTATTACAATACAGTTTCACTGCTCTCTTTGTGAAAGTAATCCATTTAGAAACACAGAAAAAGTAAGAAAGTTGTGCTTGATCACACAGTTTGTTCACTGTTCACATATTAGTAACATAGCCTGCGTGTTTTCGGCCATTATAGTGAAACGACAAAACACGACGAAAAATGAAGATAAATGTGAAAAATTCCCTTCAAACTCAAACAAAGGAAGTTGAAGCTTGTTGAAATTTGCACAGTTTTGTGTTTACTTCTGTTTGAGATAAATTCCGGTCAGTATAAAGTATCAGAGTGGAAAGAAACAACGAAATAAATCAGAGTCTTTTAAAAGATCTTGCAGCCACAACAGTCGGCCATTGCGTCTTTTAAAAGATCTTGCATAAGGAATCAGTTAATTAGGAAAAAAAACAACTGAATTTTGGAATTCAAATACATGATACTGAACTTATAGTCTTGACATATGGATGCGAGTCATGGGCAATGACTACAACCCACAAAAGCCAGATCCAAATCTCAGAAATGAGGTATCTGAGGAAGGTGGTTGAAGTAACAAGAAGAGACATGTTCTGCAACCATATGATACGTCAAGGCCTAAAATCCCACCCCCTGCAAACCCAACTAGAACAGTCCCAACTAAGATGGTTTGGCCATGTCTGCAGAATGGGAGAAGACCGGCTACCACAACCAGCATGGGAAACAAAGAGCCAGGGATCCAGACCTCCAGGATGACCCAGAGTCCGCTGGGAGGACAACATTAGACAATCTTTGAAGGACAGAGGACTATAATGGAACCAGGCCAGGAGGAAGACAGCAGATAGGATAGTCTGGCGCTCTCTCTTCCAAATCTCTACACCTCACGGTAGAAGGGGAACGACTAAGTAAGTAAGATACTGAACTTTTTATGATCAAATTATAATCTATCAAATAGTGATAAACTATTTTAGCATTTAATTTTCTAGCTCATCTGCACCAAAATTACCAGGTAATTGCATTTGAGACTGGCACTTCTATATGTAGTGTTTATAGCAATATTTGTTGTATTCCTCCAAAATAGATTATTATTATTGTTAAGTACATTTCACTTTTTCCACTAATTATTGTTGTAGGAAACACATTTATTATACACACACTGCATTACCTGTTTCTTTTGTTTTGATGGTACTGATGTATTTTGTGTCCCTTCCACATTGTTTCCTGGACAGATTTTGTTAGGGGGAATGAATGATCTTTTCCTCCTGTTGACTAAGTGAAGACAAGAAAACTGACTAGATTATATTGGTACAAATGGGGAGCCGCGCTGGTGTAATGGTTACAACGTTGTACTGGTGACCAGGTGTTCATGGTTCAAACCCGGCCGTCGGTGTTTGAAGAAATGTTTACGACAGGAAATTTGACTGAATAACCTGAACGGCTCCTGCACATAAATCCCGTGTGGATGGGAAGGAGCGAAGCTCCTGACCGGGTTGGAAGGAAAGTCCACTGACCCCCCCAGCCTCGCAATGACATGTCATTGGGCCGAAAGAGCTGGAAAGCTCGAGTGCCGCTGGTTATAGAAAAAAAAAAAAAAATTGGTACAAGTATAATAAAGGCATTGCTTGTTTGGCCTAGCCTCATGAATGGGATACCATAGCAACTCTGGGAAGGTTAAAGGCGGCCAGCGTGATGCTGACCACATTATCCCTAGTGTGCTGTTTTGTCAAGAAAATATGGGCCTAAAACCATATTCCAAATAAGCCTCAATGGGCCTGCAACGGTATCCTTTACCTCCAGAGCCTCCTTTATTCTGAAATTCCCAAGGTTAAATAAACAGAGGGAGACCCCAAAAAAAAAAAAAAAACACACAGAGAATAGATCCAGAGAACACAATGAGAGAAGCTAGGGACAGAACTTAAACAGATGGAAAAGGCTAGGAGGGCTTATTGTGAGCTGACAAAAGTCCTGTGCTCTCAGGACATCAGATCCACATGTAGTAAACAAACTTGATTTTAAAAGGGCTAATAATTGTGTACATTAATCCATCTAACATTCTGCCCTTCATCTCAGTTTGCATATTATCTTGGCATTCATACACATACTAAAAACACAAAAATTTCCACAGGTTTAAAAAAAAAAAATGCAATTTTTGTCAAAATAGTGTCAGTAAATTCTTGCCTACACCTTCATATTGTGAAGTATCATCTTATACTACACACATATATGTAATCAAAGGTACTGCTACATTCTCATATGAAATAGCAGTATTATAGACATATGGATTAAGTCATGGGCAATGACTACAACCCACAAAAGCCTGATCCAAACCTCAGAAATGATGTATCTAAGGAAGGTGGTTGAAGTAACAAGAAGAGACATGGTCTGCTACCAGATATGTCAAGGCCTAAAATCTGACCCCCTGAAGACCCAAGTATAACAGTCCCAAATAAGATGGTTTGGCCATGTCTGCAGAATGGGAGAAGATTGGCTACCCTGACAAGCATGGGAAACAAAGAGCCAGGGATCCAGACCCCCAGGATGACCCAGAGTCCACTGGGAGGACAACATTAGACAATCTTTGAAAGACCGAGGACTAGAATGGAACCAGGCCAGGACGAAGACAGCCGATAGGATAGTCTCTACCAAACCTCTACACCTCACGGTAGAAGGGGAACAACTAAGTAAGTATTATAAAGTATTTGTCCATAAAATGAGTATTTTCACAGAGATGTTATGCAAAGACCAGGTGAGGTGAGAAATCATAATTTCAATAATACACGAGAGCTGATAGCTTTGTTCAATCTTTGCCATCTGAATAGTAATAGCTGGTAATCTGCTCCAACATCATACTCTTAAGAATTAAGCTGAACACAGAAGGTGACAGCCCATGTTCTTTTTTTGGATCTTCTAGTTCTACAGAACTATTCAATAGGCGTAACATGAAAAAAAAAAAGTACACTAGTGACTTTTGTGTAAATGTGTTCAGTAGAATTATTTTTTTTAAATAAAGTATCCCGTTCAACCCTTGATGGGTTATAATTAGGACACATGGTGTACTAATTCAAGAACATAAAGTCAGATGTCCAATACCCAAATAAAGTACCTTCTTCCCCCCCTCCCCTCCACAACGCTGTCCAAAGAGAGTAAATCAAAACCAAATTTGTGTCAATGTTTTTGTGTGACCTCCCCTGTACTCTGAATGAATTTCTGGTTCCTGTCACTTTCTTGTGAATACTTTCTTTGTTCTCCTAATACTTTACAAAAGATCTCAAAATCAACAAACAAGACAGAGATGTTGTTAATATTGTGTGTACAAAGTAATCATAGCTTGAATATCAGTCCTGTTGCATTTGTCTCATGTGATACTAGCTGATAGTTTTCTCATTGTATGTACTATGTACCTCCAACATGTGTTTCCTCAAGCCTTGTTTAATGCTATCTGCTGGTCAGTTTCAGTCTTGTCATACTGTTATAGTCCTAAATGTTAACCTATATAACTTCTTGATTATCAGTATTGCTGTCCTCCATGTCTGACAGCAAAATCTAAATTTATCTGAGTATAAATCTATCCATCGTAGCCTATTTCACTCTCTGGGGAGCATGGGACCACTATTCCAGTGGCCTCCTTGTGAACGGACCTGATTCAGACGGCTTGTAAGCACTGATAGTAGCGGTTTCTGTGGCAAACTCTTTCATATTATGGAGCTGCCAATGCCCGGTGCAGCACTGATTTGATTAATTCTGATGACACCACTGGATGGATAGAGGTCATTTTATGTTTTTTGTCTCCACAGATACCCTTGGGAGCCACTTAGAGCAGGAGTATATATATTTTCATTGAACTGTTTCTGTTTGCTGGTAGCAGAAATCAGTAGCTTATTGTTAGTAAATAAAATACAAAACACAAATTTTAATTCAGCAATGGTTGTTAAATATTAAAAGAAAAGTAAATTATATGTTAAATAGAGCAACAGTAAGCAAATAAATGAACCGACCTTAGAATACAACAATTAGCCTACCAGAAATTATGTATCAGAAAAGTGAAATTAAATATAATTTAATTTAATCAACAAACTTCAAGAAAAAAAAGCTTCAAGAAAACTATGAAAAAGATACACCAGACAAAATGTTTTATGGAAAGTCATTAAAGAAATGTGAAATAAAACATAAACATTATGTTCTGGCTGATGGTCACAGACAAATTCCACAATAAGGATAAAAGGAATTGTACTTACTTCGAGGTTTAATGGCTTTCTCTAGAGCTGGAGTCCATTCTGTATCAGACCCATCAGATGATTCTAAAAATGGAGGATTTATCAATTTGTTCCTCTCTTTCTCTGATGTGTTTCTAAGCATGAACTCGGGTGGACTAACTTGTAGACCTAGAGGCAAGAAAATAGTGCTTTAAACACATTCAAGTACTAGGGCCACCAAAAATATGTTCTAAACTTATATGTTCAAGATTACATCATACATATGTTAACCTTATATTCAAAAGAAATTGTAAATATGTTAGGATGTATTTACATACTTACTTACTTACTTAGTCATTCCCTTTCTACTGTGAGGTGTAGAGGTTTGGAACAGAGAGTGCCAGACTATCCTGTCGGCTGTCTTCCTCCTGGCCTGGCTCCATTCTAGTCCTCAGTCCTTCAAAGATTGTCTAATGTTGTCCTCCCAGCAGGACTCTTGGTCGTCCTGGGGGTCTGCATCCCTGGCTCTTAGTTTTCCATGATTGTCATGGTAGCCGATCTTCTCCCATACTGCAGACATGGCCAAACCATCTTAGTTGGGACTGTTGTACTTGAGTCTGCAGGGAGTGGGATTTTAGGCCTTGACGCATCATCTGGTTGCAGATCATGTCTCTTCTTGTTACTTCAACTACCTTCCTCAAATACCTCATTTCTGAGGTCTCAATCTGGCTTTTGTGGGTTGTAGTCACTGCCCATGACTCACATCCGTACTTCAAGACTGGGACATAGGTGGAACGGTATACATCCATCTTCGTTTTCTTACCAAGTTCTCTCTTGCTGAGGAATCCTCTATTTATAGCCTGCTGCTTTTTGAGTTGCCAACTCTTCTTTGATGCCTCCCTTCATGTATTTACATAACCACTTGAAATACCTCATTGTTATGTTATGTTATAAACTCAGCAAAAGCCAACACTCACTTTAGTTGAAACTGACCTGGAGGTCAACCATGCTAAATGATGCTTCTGTTTAAATCTGTTGTCTTGTTTTGTATTTTTTTTTAATACAACACTAAGAGTGAATACCCCTAGCAAAAAACGAATACCAAAAAAAAAAACAAAAAAACTTAGGACTATTTAAAATAGGAAAATATGATTTTACAAATTGTGCAACTAAATACTCCGTTAGATACGTAGAAACTATCATCACATTCAATGAGAAATTGTAACAGAAACCAGTGATGCAACAACACGTGCTCTGACGTAGGGTTCCTCCACTGACCCATCTGCATAGGTGGAGTTCATGCGTCATAATGAGAGAGAAAGGAGCTGATGATAATGGTGATGATGATGATTATATTCACTCAAAAGATTTATACGTTAAGGAAAAGAAATTAATAGAAAACAACATATCAGATCAGCCAATGTGGCTTTGACATTTCCTTCCATTTTTGTTACAAGCAGTACTTTTTTTTTTAATGTCAAAAATATGGTATCTGTTTCATTTTGTCCTCCTTTTATTTATGATTTCCTTCTGACCTTTTTGTCTCTGTTTCCATACAATCCTACTGTATTTTAAAAGCTTCAGCATTCTGTCTTCTAACTGCTTGTTCAGTGTGATTTGTTTTGCACCATACAATAATGAAGACTATACATAACACCCAGGATGCAAAGGAATTCATATCATGCTTGTGTGAACTATAGAGTTAGACTACTAACCAAGATATAGGAGCACCTGTGCCATCTATACATGAAAGACTTTATATAACTTGCCTTGATGGTATACTCAGACATATTATTTTCTGTTGATTTCTTGATGTTTCCTCATCTTCCCAAATATATCATTGTCCATTGTCCAAGTTTGCACACTAAACTACAAGAAGCAGTATTATATTGGATTGCATCTATTGACTTTCAAGTTTTTTTGTCTTGAATGTTAATTTCTGTCTGTTACTGAAATTAGTTTTGACCAGTCCTTTTTCATCTATGCCATCTGGTCCTAATATAGGTATATATATATATATATATATATATATATATATATATATATATATATATATATATATATATATATATATATATATATATATATATATATATGCCTTTACAGTTTTAATCAACTTAGCTAATTGTCAATTTAAAGCAAAATTAATGCCAAAACCTTATTTGCTGATTTTCTTCATTATTTATTCATTTTGTACGAGCAATCTGCTTTCACTTCAGCCAGCAAAAAAGCATCATCACATCTTAGGATTCTGCTGTTGATGACATATACTAGGACTGCCCGATGGAAACAGTGTTGACAAATGATTAACAACAACAATAAAAATGTGCGCAAGTGTGCTTGCTATAAAGAAATTCTATAATTTAAATAATTTAATAAGAAAAATATATACAAGAATGAGTGTAAGCAGCATAAAAATTAACGTAATTTTAGTAATTTGGATTATTATAAATTAACACCCTTCTGCACCAGCGCAAGATGGCAGACATAGCCTACTGGATTTTTAAAAACGTATTTTGCCACAATTTATAACTTCACTATGATCGTTTTGATAACCCCAGAGGTTGGAACGGGATACTTTCTTTATCGATTTAAAGAAAAAAAATTAAACTCTTTAAGATGTAGCTTGAAATCTCACATGCAGGCGGACTACCTCAACAGCTCAGTAATTTGTTATTTCATGCACTAATAGATCAAACTTTTAGGGCAGCTTTGAATGAAATGGATGCTAAATATTTACTTTGTTTATACTTACCGGCACGACGAAGGGCCTCAAAGTTTTGTCGCAGATTACTTAAGTGCTGCCTTTCAAAATCAGTGATAGCAGCAAACTCTTCTGGGGTGAAAAATTCACTAACTGACGACGGAATGTCATCAAAATTAATCTCAGGACACTGCATAATTGAATGGAAGTTATCTTAATTAACTCTCACTGCTGCTGTGCTAAGCACATCTGTACAATAAGAGTGACAGAGTTTTGGTAATGATCACCTTTCGCGCCATCGATGGCCTATAGTAAATATTAATTGTATATAACTAAACAAATACGCGGCATAAACAAGTACGCTGCAGCGACAGAAACGCAAAATTTATAGCGTTTCCCGCGTTAAATCTTGGTTAAAAAGTTGATATGGATATTGTACGAGCGTTTGCTAAAGTAGATGTACAATATAAACGAAAAGTTGCAATATGACATCGGTGGCGCTAATATAACCGACTAGGCTGAACGAGACGAGCCTCGCTGAAACGAAGCAAAAATTTTACATTATTCATCATGTGACGTATTCTTTCCAGAACGTTGTCTCCATTACAGCTGCTCTGAACGCATCACGATTCTGGGCAAGTCGACCTGCATCAGCCAAAGACAAGTTCAGACTCTCTGTGATGTCCTGGGTCCACCGTCGTCTAGGTCGACCCCTTCCCCTTTTTCCAGGGACCATGCCTTCCATCACTGTTTTTTCCAGACTATTATGTCTTTTTATATTCAGATTAGCCATTATGGATTTCTTGGCATTGTACATCCAGTAGTTTGCCATTGCTTTCTGGATGGTTTTACATTATTAAAAAAACAAAAATAATAAAGGTGGGTAATGTTCACCTTTAGCGACACCGATGGCCTATAGTAACTTCTCATTTATTGTGTACTTGGTATGGGAGTTCACAAGTAAGGAAACATTCGTATGAAATAAGAATAGCACATATGATGGTCCTCCGGCGGACACAATTGTAAATAATTATTTAATTATAATTAAAATCACAACGTTACAAAATTAATAAATATATATATATAATCAATTTGTTTGTAAAATAATTACATGTATTGACTTTACAACATACCGAAATATTTTAAGATAGCATTCTAATAATTATTCAATCAATTCAATACCCGTTAGCTCCCCAAGGAGCATAGGCCTTCAACAAACACATGCCAGATCCTCCTGTCAGGTGACTTTCGCATAAGGTCTTACCACGTATTCCTCATCTTTTTCAGTTCTGTACCTAGTTATCTTCTCTGTGTATTTTTTTTTTTTTGGTTTACCTCTGACTCTCTTTAATAATTATAATCACAGTGTTTTATATGTATAGATATATGTGTGTGTATGTGTATGTAACGCTATGATTATAATTATTAAAGAGCACATATATAAAGGTCAAGGTCGTCCCATAGCACATACTGCCGTAGGAGAATGAAGTGTTAGTGACGTCACTATACCAGGTCCAGCATCAAGAGGTGGGGGTTGACCAGTTCACTTCCTCGATTCTTTTCCTTCCCTAACTCAAGAGCAAAGTCAGGTATCCATTTACAGCCGAGTAGACTGGACACAGTTAAGGTCTTTGTCTTGTTGGACTGACCAATACTGATATATAGGGGAACAACAGAAGTGATTGCGTCATTAATAGGCTGAACTGCCCATGGTAAACTTCCGGTGTTATGTATAGAGGTTCGCACTAATGACCTGTTATTGAAACATCCTATTTGGGGATGCGTAGATGGCAGGGAGGACAGTGTGATTCGCTTGCATAGCTAGGCGGTGTTGTCGCACGGAAGTTCCAGGGTTCAAATCCTGGGTAAGCCACTCATGTCTGTTGTTTTTCTGTTGTCTAGTGTTCTACTTCTTTATTTCCTACGAGTGCCTTATAACATACCTTTATATTTGTTTCATATTAGTTTACTATTTACAGGCCTCGTGGTTTCCTTCCTTATGTGTTATAGACTGGAGCGTGATGATACCATGAATCGAAACCATCACCTTAGCCGCGAGAGACCAGCGCTCTAACCACTGTGTCAATCGGATGCTCATATATATATATATATATATATATATATATATATATATATATATATATATATATATATATATATGTGTGTGTGTGTGTGTGTGTGTGTGTGTGTGTGTGTGTGTGTGTGTGTGTGTGTGTGATAGGAAACTCTATACACAGCGATACAACATGAGACAATCTGATCATCAGAATGTTTACTAACTTACTTAGTCGTTCCCCTTCTACCGTGAGATGTAGAGGTTTGGAAGAGAGAGTGCCAGACTATCCTATCGGCTGTCTTCCTCCTAGCCTGGTTCCATTATAATCCTCGGTCCTTCAAAGATTGTCTAATGTTGTCCTCCCAGCTAACTCTGGGTCGTCCTGGGGGTCTGGATCCCTGGCTCTTTTTTTCCCATGCTTGTCGTGGTAGCCGATCTTCTCCCATTCTGCAGATATGGCCAAACCATCTTAGTTGGGACTGTTCTACTTGGGTGTGCAGGGGGGTGAGATTTTAGGCCTTTGCGTATCATCTGGTTGCGGACTATGTCTCTTCTTGTACTTCAATCACCTTCCTCAGATACCTCATTTCTGAGGTTTGGATGTGGCTTTTGTGGGTTGTAGTCATTGCCCATGACTCGCATCCATATGTCAAGACTGGGACATAGGTGGAACGGTATACAGTGTCGTAGATTTATGATAGGTGAATTAAGACTCAGATTGGTCCCTTCTGAATAGACTAGAACAAGAGGTGACTCAGTGAGAGAAGATATAAGAAAATAGTTTTCACGAGTGAGATGGCGGAAAAATACGCAATTCTGTCCCTGAACTCGAGAAATCTCTCGCTCAGCCTATCTCTCTACAACAGAAATGTATGTCAGACAGATTACCTAGTAATATAGATCTACTCTATATCAACCACTCACAGACACGCGCACACACAAGTGACGAACGTTTAGACGTACAGACGTGAAACTATATCTATGGAATATAAATATTTGTTTGGAACAAACTGACCGACACACTTAAATAAGTTTATGTAAGTTTTTATTTCATAAGAAATGTCACGACAGAAATCAATAGAATATCAAATCTCATACACATACACATACGTTAATGAAGTTACAAAAAAAAAAAAAGACCCATAGGTGTAATCTTTTCCCTCTATGTTTAGCCCACGATCCTGTTAGAAGAAAAGTGATAGCCCCAAAGAGTCACGGATTTATACGCTATAGTCTAAGATTTCTCCTCTATAGTTTAAGAACAGAGTTAATACCTGAATCTAGTCCAAGAGGAAAACAGCATTTAGCAGCAAACTTGCATAAATGAATTTTCAAAATACAGAGTTATTAAATGAGTCATTACATGAAAGAATTATTTTTCCTGCCTTTCGCTTGCTCTGACAAACAAACTATGATCACAGAAAAAACACACACAATCAACCTTACCTGCAGGTTGCATTCACCACCTTCTGGAAAATTTTGATTAAAGGAACATGCAGCCCATCCACTGTTGGTTGACGAGCGAAGAAAGCCCCAGCTTCTCCAACCGACTAATTAATCATATGTTGGGAAGCGCTAACTTCACTGTTTTTTATTAACAGGGTGCTGTCAAATGTTATTACAAATTTTGTCCAGGTAGGAAATAATTATGGAAAAAAACTGGTCACAGGGTACAGTAGCGGGAATTCTTCAAAGTCCAGTTATCATTTATGCTAATAAGTCTTTTGGGCCAGTGCTATGTCTCTATCTGGGTGTAAACCACAAGGCCGTACAGTCACTTTGAAAGCCCTTTAAGTTATTGAGAATGTTCTTTCTACTGCTACCTTATTGCCGTTCCCAGCGATCCGCGTGTTTCATATCACACCTACCACCGAGAAAACTTAGCCACAGATGAGCCGTGTCAGAGAAATTGCTAGACGATTGTCTGCCATCTTATCCCTGTCGAGAACGAATTCACACGATTTCGTCTCATCAAGGACTTAGCTTAACAGCAATAAAAATGTGTTGCTAAATAAGAAAAGAATAGGCAAAGGTTTGAATGGGAGAGTTATATTTTTCAAAATCAAACGAATGCGAAATGAAGGATAAAAGAGCGATAATAAAGTAGAAGACACGGGTAGAATAAAGAAAAGATATAGAAATTTATTAATCATAAATCTCTCTGCGACATACAGCCATCTTCTTTTTCTTACCAACCTCTCTCTCTTGCTGAGGAATCCTCGATTTATGGCCTGAAAAAAGTCTCCCAGCTGCTGCTTTTCGAGTGGCCTCCCTTTCGGTCTATAATAGCTCCGAGACGTTTAAAGTGGTCGACCTGCTCCAGTACCTGTTCTCTCAGCTTAATCTGATGTCTTCTTTCTTCACGTGATATCACCATGGATTTTGTTTTAGAGCTGCTTATGACCATCCCTCTCTTCTCCAGCTCTTCCTTCCATACTTGCAGGTTGGATTGGAGATGTGCCTCTGATTTAGCAATCAGGGCAACATCATCAGCAAATGCTAGCTCTGAAATACATACCTGTCTCATCTTCCAGTACCCCACTGAATACTTTCTTATTCTGTCCTTACATGCCTTGATAACATCTTCCATGAGGAGAATGAAAAGATAAGGTGACAGGATATCACCTTGTTTTATACCAGTGGTGGTCCTGAACTCTTCTGACTTATGGTTGGCTGTCCACACATAATTTCTGCAAGACTTGTAGAAGCTCTGTATAGCATGAATCACAGGTACTGGAATGTTCTTCCTTGCCAAACAGTCCCAAAGTTTGCTCCAAGGGACCCTGTCAAACGTCTTTTCCAGATCTATGAAACAAAGATGGATCTCACTCTTATACTAAAGATTTTTTTCACTCAGCTGTCTTAGTGTGAAGATTAGGTCTTGAGTACTTCGGTTTGCTCGGAAACTACACTGGACCTCATCCAATTGTGGCTCAGATAGGCGTCAAATGCTCATGCTCTCTGCTCTAGGATTCTAGAGTAGATTTTACCAGGGACACTGAGAAGCGATATGCCTCTATAGTTTCCACATTGACGATTGTCACCCTTTTTGAAAAATTGGTGTTATGATGGCAATCTCCCAATCCTTTGGTATGGTCTTGTTGCACCACGCTGCCTGTAGGACCCTTAAGAGGAATAGGTCGCCTGATGCTCCAATGTACTTAACCATTTCTGGTGTTATACCATCATGCCCTGCTGCTTTGCCCATCTTGATTTTCTCCAGTGCTGCCTTCAGTTCTTTCATCTTTATGTCATCTTCATCACCATTGATTTCCTCTTCTGTGCTAGTGGTTATCATTTGTGATGCTTGACCTTGCTCACCATCCACGAGCTCTGAGAAATATTCTTTCCATCTATCCATTACTTCCTTTGGGGTAGTAAGCAATTTGCTTTGCTTGTCCTATATAGATTTGAGAGGGCATTGTTTTTCCTTCCTCATGTTCTTTAGGGTCTTATAGAACAATTTCTGGTTTTCTTGCACATCTGTTTCTTGCTTTTCTCCAAATTCTTCCCATGACTTCTGTTTTGCTACTAGCACCTTGTTCTTTGCTTCTGTTCTGAGTGTCACATATTCTCTATATTTCTCTATTTCTCCTGTTGTGTTTTTAGCTCCTAAATATTGTTTCCATGCCGTTTTTTCTCTCTTATTTTCTCTTTGACTTCCTCTGTCCATCAAGGTAGTCCTCTTCCTCTTGTTCCAAAGTCGGACTTCACCACATGCTTCCGCAGCAGATGTCCTTATGATGTCCTTGAATTTAAGCCAGAGGGTTTCCAAGTCATCATGTTGTTCTTCTGTGCTTCTAACCACTGCAGCAATAATCCCCTAATATCTGGTTTTAATTTCTGGCTCTCTCAGCTTGTAGGTCTTAATGCTCATTTCTTCCGTTTGTTACTTGGTTTCTTGCGTCCTAGGCTGAGCTTTCAGTTGTTCAGAACTCTTGTGTAGCATTGGACATATTTGAATGAGCTCCTCCTAACAATGGCATAGTCGATCACTGACTTCTCATTCTTTGTTGGTTCACACCTAGTGTATGCATGTATGCGCTTATGGGAGAACTTTGTGTTTGTAATTATCAGATTCTGCTCACTGAAGAATCTATTGAGTCGCTTTCCATTGTCATTGACAGTATCTTCTCCATACCTTCCGATAACTCCACCCCATCTATCATGGCCATTTCCAACTCTGTCATTGACGGTGTACTCTCCATAGAAAAAAAGCGAGTTGCATGATACTGTGGTTTCCGGTGCACCTTCTGGCCCAGTATCTACGACTTTAGCACCTGTTCAACGGGAGAGTGGGCTCATCCCTAATCTGTTTATGTTCCCAGTAGTAGACTATTCGCAAGCAGCCTGGGGGTGTCACTGCTCTGCGCGGACCTTGTTTACCGAGGCGGCGTCCGAGCTCGTATGGTGAAAATATGGTTGCGTTATCTTCAAAATAGCCCTGTCTTTCCCCTGGCTTTTCTGCCATCCTGCAACTTTGAGTTAGGGAGTTCTGAGCTCCAGTCTCTTTCCCAGGCATTTTATCCTGGCCTGGCACGCATACAGAGGACCCCACTTCTGGTTCTAAGTTAGCAGTTGGGGATAGGTGGGGTAGCACACTGTGCATTCCCCGTCATCCAGGGGGCTCTCCAACTATGCAGAGCTTGCACAATGCTGTGCTCTGGTTCTGGGCTCTCCCAAGGAATCCTCACGTCCTGCACAGAGCCACTTCCAGATACCCACCACCTGCCAACCCTCCATTGTAGAAATCTCCTGCATGCGGCCATCCAGTCAAGAGCCAGTATTAAGTCTGGTGCCCAAGTGATTCCCCCCAAGCTCAGTGTGTAATGCTGGGTTCTCATCATGCTGCAACACAGGGGGGATTGTGATGCTCAGCCATCTCTCTCAATTCTGCACCGATAAGTGACATCGGGGACTTAACTGTGCCTCAGTACTGGGAGGCCCCGTTTCCGGGTACACCACACACAGCCAATTGAGGCAACGGTCGCCGTGGGCGTTCTGTCATTGAAATCTCCGAGCATGATAACTTCATCTAGGTAGTCATCCACTGTCTTTTGAAGCAGCTCGAAAAATTCCTCCTTGACCTCTGCTCTCTCATCCTCATTTGGCCCATACACTATGACCAGGTTGACTATGGTTCCTCCTTCTTTTAGTTTTACAACCATAATGCGCTCCGAGACAAAATTCCATTCCCTTGATACTATCTTCTTGGTTTTGGCCGCAATGCAACCCACACCCCCTTTAGCTCTTTCAAATGTGGGTACACCACTGTAGAGCAGCGTGTTGCCATCAAGACCCATGACTACATGTCCATTTTTCTTTGTTTCCGTTATAGCCAGGATTTCTAGTTTTGCTTTCCTCATCTCTTCCACCAGCTCCTCTTTTTTCCCATTTACACTTCGTATGTTCCAGGTTTCGTAAGTCGTAGTCCGTAGTCCGTTCCAGTTCGTCGCCTTTAGAATCAGTCCAGTTTTCTCTCTCGTAGTTCTCGTAGTCATGATTTAAAGCAAACAGGTGATTGGCCTGTTGTGCCTTTTCATGGTGGAGGGGCTGCCTCCTTACGGCCTCAATGCATGCCGCCCTCCTCTTTTTTCAGCCGGGCTTGGGACCGGCCTAGGCGGAGTTGGATTCTGAACCTGATCTGGGAAACCAACATAATCATTGTTGTCTTCAGTAAACATCGAGTCAAGCGTCAAAATAAACTGAACACAGAGAAATGGACATCATGAAGAAATCGTACACCATCGTGCTTTCCCGTCATTTCTTACATCGGCTAAGGTACAAAAATGTTCTTGACTTTTTATTTTATTTTAATGTTTATCATGTCTTTAGTTTTAACAGAACGTTCAAATAAAAATAAAGGAAATTTATTATGTGGCTCTGATATTCTTCTTCTTCTTTAATCCTTAGCCGCCGACAGTCAAAGCAGTCAGTGGACATCACACCTAATGGCGTCTTGTAGAGCAACAACAAATTGATTCCACTTTGCTCGGTCGGTGGATATCCTTCGTACAGTGCCCCAACTCTGGTTCATTCTTTGCATCTCAGCCTCCACAGTCCTCCGCCAGGTTGTTTTTGGTCGGCCTCTCTTTCGTTTTCCTTCAGGGGTCCAAAGCATAGCTGTTCTTGGGATGGCATCTGTGGTGGGTTTAGATGGTACAAGGTTAAGTATTAATTGTCTACAGATGTGAGGTTAGCTATGCAAGTCCCTGAGTCTAATTGTTGATGAAGTTGTTCTCAGGGTACCTGTCTGCTACCATCCTACGACCTCAATCTGCTATATATTTTGAGCCTAATTATATGTTATGGTGTCTGGATGTTATCTGGCTAGGTGTCTAGGGTAATATGCAATGTAATGTTAATAAAATGACAACAACTATACCTATACCTTAATGAACAAGTAATTAAACAAGTAACTGGGTACATTTTGAATGATAATATTTTTTACCATTTATTTTCCTGTATCTCAATTGCTGGGATACAGGAATGTTTAAACTCAAAATATAAGGCAAGTTATTTACAGCAAAGTAATTTAAAACAACAACTGTGTCTGTTAATATTAATCTAAATTGTTTCTGACTGGAAGTGTTCTGATGAAGCAATACCTCCTATGAATGGACACGCTTCTGCGGAACGACTTGTATCATCATGTCAAGAATACTGATTGATATAATAATGATGGAGAGTATGGTTAAATGAACTAACACACGCCCGTGGACAATTGGGCTTAACTTTGTTTCTGGAACCCGGTGATGTCCTTCTCACAACCACCTTCTTCACGACTGCAACGTCTGAACTCTGCTTCAGAACTCTTTAGATTTATGGCAAACAGGTAGTTTTTGCCTCGAACTTGCAGCTTCAGGAGTACGTATATTTTGGTATGTGGCTCACTGATTGTTTCAAGATGGAACCCTGAAATCAGAGGATTAAGGCCTCCTCAGTACATCATACACCTACCTCCATCTCTAAACAATTAAACATTATCATCAGTTTCAAGCTCAGTGGAGTTGCTAAATAAATAGCTATCGTTCCTATCTGATTTGGTGTCCTATTCATCATCAGGTAATCTTCAAACATCCGTTTGATACTTTTCTTGTCATAGAAGAAATTATACTTAATTATATAAAGTCATGTGCAAACATTGTGACTTGCTGATAATGGCCAGTGGTTTTCTGGTCTTACATCATAATAATAATATCATATTTTATTTCCACTTATGTCTTTTCATTCACTCCCACAGTTTAAGTAGGCCTGTCTGGCTTTAATACAAGGTGATAATCTTTCCTAATAACATTTGTAGCATGACACAAAGGTTTGAGGTTGGCGCCTTTCTGGTGGTTCCTCTACGCATCAATAATGCATACACATTCAATAATACAGACACATATTAATAACAATAATGGTTATATAAATGTTTATCTTACCGCATCAATGAAATATTACACAATAAGTATGTTAACCGGCGATCAATGGTCACATTCAGATCGCCACTGATGCAGAACAGCGAAGGCACTGGTCATGTATTACTTGCGTCTGATGCTAACACTACTTGTGAGATTTAAATATTCGAGTGGCAACTAACACTGGTTTAAAATCGTTTTTATTACTCTTATTAGTCTATTCTACCACAACCAATCGAATTATGTTATGCCCACTAGCCTCTTTTTTTTCAAAAATAAATTACACTTTCAAAATGGTAACGTCCCCCCTTTTCCTCCCCTTCTCAATTTCAGTACCACACTGCATAAGCTATCTTTTCAAATATGCCTCCATACAAATGCCCCACTTATATTTTTCTCTCTCTCTTGCTTGTACGCGTTTTGCCTAGCCCAAAACGGTTTCGTTAGATTTAATTGTCACTACGGGTGGGAGACCAAGCGGTGGGGTTTCCTCCCTTTCAATAGCAGATACTACTGCTTTATTTAACTTTAACTTTTTGGGAAAAAATATGCCCCTAGCAACAGCGTAACTAAGGCCAAGTAGTTTTATTCAAACTCCCAACCATTCATTCGCGTTTAGTGTTAGACTAAGCCATTCGACATATCAATCTTACAAACTTATGCACCAACTAAAGATCACAGCGAGGAACAAATAGAAGAATACTATGAAGAGCTACAACACACACTTAAACCAGTCAAATATACAGATGTGTTGATAGTAATGGGTGATATGAATGCAAAAGTAGGAAAAGGAAAATACAAGAAAATAGTAGTACAGAATGGATTAGGTACAAGAAATGATAGAGGAGACAGACTTATCCAGTTCTGTGAAGAAAACCAGCTGGTTATATGTAACACCTTTTTTGAACACCACCCAAGGAAATTATACACACGGAAAAGCCCAGGAGATGTAACACGAAATCAAATCGACTATATCATGATAAAACATAGATTTAAGAACAGTGCCACAAGTGCAAAGACACATCCTGGCGCCGACATAAATTCAGATCACAATCCAGTCGTCATCAAAGTAAATATAAAGCTGAAAAAAGCAGGAAACAGAAGACAGGAGGAACCCCAGATAGAAATATCAGCGCTGAAACAACCAGATATAAAACAGAAATATTTAATCGATGTCAAAAATAAATATCAACAGTTATTGACAGAAAGCATGGAGCAGTATAGAAGAGAAAACCCAGAAGAAAAAGCAACCGCAAAATGGGAATGCTTAAAAACAAGCATACAATCAGCAAATGCGAATTTACCTAAAAAAGAGTCTAAGAAAAATCAAATTTGGATGACAGATGGCATCTTGAATAAAATGGCAGGAAGAAAGAAAGCAAAAAGCACTCCAGAATATAAAACAATAGACAATGACATACGTACTATGTGTAGAGAAGCAAAAGAACGGTGGATAGAAACAAAATGCAAGGAAATAGAAGACTTGGAAGCAAAGCATATGACAAAAGATATGCATGAAGAAATAAAGAAATTATCAAATCGGTCGCGGTTTGCACAAGGAGGAAGCTGTATCAAGAACAAAAATGGTGTAATATTACTTGATGAGAAAGACATATCAAACAGATGGGCAGAATACGTAAAAGAACTATTCGAGGACAACAGAGGTAAAAAAACCATCATCATCATCATGTGACGTATTCTTTCCAGAACGTTGTCTCCATTACAGCTGCTCTGAACGCATCACGATTCTGGGCAAGTCGACCTGCATCAGCCAAAGACAAGTTCAGACTCTCTGTGATGTCCTGGGTCCACCGTCGTCTAGGTCGACCCCTTCCCCTTTTTCCAGGGACCATGCCTTCCATCACTGTTTTTTCCAGACTATTATGTCTTTTTATATGACCGAAAAATTTCAGCTTCCTTATTGCGATGGTATTTAGGAGCCAATGTTCCTGTACATTTAGTGAGTGCAGTACTTCTCTGTTGGTCTTTTTTTCTGTCCAGGGTATTCTCAACATCCTTCTGTAGCATTTCATTTCGAATGATGTAATCTTTTTTGCAACTGTTTTATTGAGTGTCCAAGTCTCGCAGCCGTATGTTGCTACTGGGAATATACATGCTCTGATCAGTTGTAACTTTGTTTCTTTGCTTGTGCCTTGCCATAGGTTTTTCATCTGTATTAGCTTATGTGAAGCAATTGCAAGTCTTCTTTTAATTTCTACTGCACAGTCGCCAGAGCTGTTAATGATTGATCCTAAGTATTCGAATTCATTGACACTTTCCAGTTCTTCGTTATCAATTTCAATTTCTGGTTTGGTCTTTACTTTGTCTGTTGTCAATACTTTGGTCTTTTTGGTGTTTAGGTATAGATTCTGGGCCTCGCTGTGTTTTTTTGGTGGACAGAAGTAATTGTTCAAGTCCTTCTGGGTTGGTCGATAGGAGGACTGTGTCGTCAGCATATCTGATTTCCGGGATCTGGTACCCGCCGATGTTAAATGAGTCAAACTCTGTGTGTTCTTGGTCATCTCTTACGTTTCTCATGATATTCTCGGCATAAATGTTAAACAGGTAAGGGGAAAGGGTACAGCCTTGTCTTACTCCTTTCTGTACTTCAAACCATTCTGATGTTTCCCCCTCTATTCTTACGGCTGCCTGTTGTTCTTGGTACAGCAGTGCGATGAGTTGTATAAGGTGGTTTGGAAATCCCATATTTTTCATAATAGCCCATAACTGCTGATGTTGTACACAATCGAAAGCTTTTGTGTAATCAATGAAACAAGTATGTAGGTCAACGTTGAATTCTCTACACTTTTCTATGATGATCCTCATGTTGAATATATGATCCCTAGTGCCTCTACCTGGTCGAAAACCCGCCTGTACTTCATTTATTTCTGTTTCTAGCTTTTGTTGCATCCTTTTCATTATGATTTGTAAAAGTATTTTGCTGGCATGGCTTATAAGAGCTATAGTTCTGTAGTTTGTGCACAGTTTCAGGTTGCCCTTTTTTGGCAAGGGTATGTAAATTGATCTTTTCCATTCCTTGGGCCAAATTCCGCTTTGCCAGATCTTGCAGCATAATGCATGGTATATACGAGCGCTGCCTTCTCTTCCTGCCTGTATCATTTCAGCTGTTATTTCATCACAACCAGGAGATTTTCCACTTTTTAAGTGTTTGATTGCATTCCGGACTTCCTCTATGGTAGGTTCTGGTTCACGTTCCGCTTCATTCATGACGTTGTTATCTGCCGCTTTGTTTATTTCCGTATACATTTCTTGACAGTACTCCTTCCATCTGTTCAGAATATCTTTACGTTCTGTTAGAGTGTCGCCTTTCTTGTCGTTTATTGCACCAGATTCTAATGAAGGCCCAAACATTCTCAATTCAGAAGTAGAGAATGCCATTCATATGATACAAAAAGGAAAATCAGCAGGCATGGATAACATAAAAATTGAAATAATAGAAGCTCCGGAGAGCTTTGGTATAGATACAATCACAGAAATATGCATCGATATATACAATACAGGATATATACCACACGACATGAAGACATCAGTTTTCATAACATTGCCCAAAAAACCAAATGCAACAGAATGTTCAGACTTCAGAACAATCAGCCTGATGAGTCATGCAATTAAGATACTGCTCAAAATCATACAGGAAAGAATAAAAAGTAAAGTAGACAGCGAAATCCAAGAAGAACATTTTGGTTTTAGACGGAACAGTGGAACAAGAGAAGCAATATTTTGCCTAAGAATATTATCAGAAAAATATACAGAGGTCCTAAAAAGTATGTATATGTGCTTCATTGACTATAAGAAGGCTTTTGACAAAGTCCATCATGAGAAAATAATTGAATGCCTCAAAGACATAGGTATTGATGGAAAAGATATAAGAATACTCAGTAACCTTTATTGGGAGCAAACTGCCACAGTAAGATCGGGAACGAATTATTCACCATACATAGACATAAAAAGAGGTGTCAGACAAGGTTTTGTGTGCTGTCCCCCTGCTTATTTAATTTATACACCGAAACAATTTTCAAACAGATACAGGAAATACCAGGACTTAACATCAGTGGAAGGTCAATAAACAACCTTAGATATGCAGATGATACCGTGTTGTTAGCTGAAAGCGAACAGGAGTTACAAGAACTAGTGAAGCAAGTGAACAGTATAAGTCATGAATATGGACTCGACATTAATATTGAGAAAATAAAAACTATGATAATTAGCAAAACAGACGATAAACCCACATTAAAGATAAGCGTAAATGGGAAAATTATGGAACAAGTCAAGAGCTACGTATATCTTGGTCATATAATAACAGAAGATGGCAGATGTGAAACAGAAATCAAGAAGAGAATAGGACTGGGCAAAGCTACATTCAACAACATGAAACATATACTGACATCCAAACAGTTATCTCACAAATTAAAACTGAGAATTATAAAGTGTTATATATATATTCTGCATTTCTGTATGGTGCAGAATGATGGACGATGAATAAGCATTTGGAAGAAAGAATTGAGGCTCTTGAAATGTGGATATAAGAAGAATGGGGCGTATCTCATGGAAAGAGATGAAAACAAATAAGGAGGTCCTAGAAAATCTAGGTATGAAAAGAGAACTAATGAGGGAGGTCAAAGTTCGGCAGCTAAAATACTTTGGCCACATAAAAAGGCATAACACCTTGCAGAAGACCATAACAGAAGGGAGAGTTGAAGGCAAACGTGGAAGAGGAAGTCAGCGCTATAAGTGGGAAGATAACATCAAGAGATGGACAGGAAAGAGTCTATCAGAGTGCACCACCAAGACAAGAGACAGAAGACGTTGGAGATCCATTACAGCCAACTTTGGTTGTGGAGATGGCAACTGATGATGATGATGAAGCAAGCCTGTGACGTCAGCTGTCGTCTGTCGTTCTAGTTGGAGATTCAAAAACCCAACGCTTATCAAGGTTGCATTGTTCCGTCTCTCATTTCACTCCTCCGTTTCTGTATTCTATCACTCCGTTTTAAACTAACTATACATTTCGGTCTGTCAAAAGGCTTTTATTTTAGAGGAAATGGGTATTGTGGAGAGGGGAAAAGCTAACAGTTTTTGTGTATCGTTTACTATGGCGTTACTGCTTGTTAGAACCAACACGACAGCGGGCGATGGTGACGATGTTGACCACAACTCCCTATTTTATCTCTATAGCTTTTGAATTTATAAGCAGTAATATTTTATCAATTTGATCGGGGTATCAGGGATCTTACTTCAGCATCGGGGTCTCTTCTGAAAAGACCCCGGCTCTGATATTATAAAATTAATATTAAAGTTCTCGGAAATTTCTTGATATGTTTGGCGCAGTGATCTGTGAATTTCAAATGACACTTAGAGTGTTGGTCACTACTTGGATGATTCTAATTAGTACCCAAAATAATTTTCACTGAATGTACAAAAATACCTTTCACTGAATGCACCAAAATAACTTTCACTGATCGCACCACAATAACTTTCACTGAATGCATCAAAATAACTTTCACTGAATGCATCAAAATAACTTTCGCTGAATGCACCAAAATAACGTTCACTGAATGCATCAAAATAACTTTCACTGAATGCACCAAAATAACTTCACTGAATGCACCAAAATAACTTTCACTGCATGCACGTTGCCGTTTCCGTATCTTTCCTAAAAGAAGTGCTGTCGTTTCACCTGTTACAATAGCTTCTAAACTTTCTACCAAGACAATTATCATTGTTAAAATTGAAGGAAACAATAATATGTCATAAGACAAAAAGAGAAAGTACTGGACAATGTGACGTTATGGTATGGCAAGAAAGTCAACAGCAGGATTTATAAATAAAGAAGTAGAAGATGTATGTATTCAGTTCCTGTTGTTTTCATGTAATATTGGTCTAATGTGGAGAGTATGGGCTACAATATTTCTGTACTCGGAGAGTATTGGGTGTAGTATGTATATAATATGAATTGTCTGGAGACGGTTTAATTTTGTTTTATAATCTAGAGTATATGTAATGTTTGTTTAACTTGAAATACATATGGTCAATACATTATCTAAACGCCCATTTGTAAAGGATATGTATTTTATTCTAGACTGTGTAGAACCCCACGTCTATGAGAATAGAAAGACAAGATTACTTCGTCCCCAAGCATGTCCTAACAGGCAGCAAAGGTGACGATATTAAAGCATTGCCATTTTCGTAATGCACTACACATTGTTACAGAAACCCGTACTGCAAAAGTATGTAAAGATGTCTTACTTCAGGATGTGTAGTTTAATCTAAGAATGTCATTTGTTCTGGTTCTAGAGTATGTAAACATAGAACAGTACAGGAAAACATTTTTTTTTTAAAATATGACACCTCTATTAGTCTTGTCTTCTAGAGATGACAATAAATGTGACTTTTTCTCTTGACTTACACTGCTTTAATTTTGGTGGGGATAGGGTTGTCAGAATAGCGGGTTTGACTGGGTTTTTTTTTCATACAACTTGTAGTATATGGAAGCTAATCATTATAAATAAATTGGTAAAAGTATGGGATCAATTAGAGTTAACATTATATGGTTTTACAGAGCAGTATTTCATATCACGTGGGCATCTAAAGAAATGATTGATTATGGCCCCTGTAGAAGCCGGCGTGTAGGATACTTGCAAGACCAAAGTTTGTAACTGAAGATAATAAATTATTAATGTTGTCAGATAGAAGAGAGTAAGGCTGTACAAGTCATTATAAATCTGTGCTAGTGTATCAACAAACGAATCTGCCAATCTGCATTGACAGCCAGGAGTCGTAGAGGGAGGGAGTTAATAATAGAAGGGATTAACGATCAGGATCGTGACACACGATGGGACTTTTATTCGTGTGTTTCACTAAATCAATTCTTGCGACATTTTGTGATGTTCAAAAATAGAGAAAATCTGAAAACAGCGCTGAAATAAGAGAAAAACAAGCTTATGAATATCTACTGCATAAAACTAAGATCAACTTTGTAATTTAGTTTAGTTTATTAAAATATAATTAAAAGAATTAAAATATAAATAAATGCAAAATGTTTCTTTAGGAAAAAAAGAGCAATACGTGCTTTACTTTACTGTTATAAACGCAATGAAATTGTTTGTAAAAAATATAATTTCTGGCACAACAGTTATTTTAATATATGTTGTATATTTGTGCCCATTGTAATAATTATTACTTCCCCTGAGCTCAGGACAGTAATATATATATATATATATATATATATATATATATATATATATATATATATATATATATATATATATATATATATATATATGTGTGTGTGTGTGTGAGTGTGCGTGTGTGACTGTGTAAGTGATTGCGTGTGTATATCCTCCTCCTTAGTTCTCAAATAATTATATATCTGGCGGTTCTATTCTCATTGTATTGGCCATTCCATCTGTACATTCTCCCACACACTCCACTTCTTTGCAGCTTGACTTTCAATCCCTCTTTCCATACTTTGTTAAATGCTTTCTCCAAATATAACCAAACCACGACTGTATGCTTTGTCTCTTGAAAAGCTACACGGACAAATTAGAAGGAAGTTTATATTGAAAAAAATATAATATTCCCCCACGGGGAATCTTGTAGCCCACACTGTTCCTTGTATACATAACAGACAATATTCCAAGAAGAACACATAATGCCTCTTTTGCAGATGACTTAGCCCTATGAATCTCTGAAAAGTATATCACTACGGCAAGCATTCGGATGCAGCAAGCCATGACACCACTGGACGAGTGGGCCAGAGGATGGCTAATGAAGATAAATGAGGGGAAAACAATATACACAGTGTTCTAACTCTCAAATAAACCACAGAGCTCCAAACTAGTGCTAAATGGGAAGAACTTATGCCAGGATGAAAATCTGAAGTACCTAGGCATTACCTTTGATCGTCGTTTGACTTGAAAAACCAGACTGAAAGAAACCGGATACAGGCAAGGCAAAGAATGGCAGTCATGAAAAAAAAAACCCTGCTGGAACAGCTTGGGGAGGGGGGGGGGGGCAGATGAGTGTGCTAAAGAAGCTATACACAGGGCAAGTAAGACCAGTCCTAGAATACAGCATTGCAGTATGGGCAACAGCAGCTAAGTCAAACTTCTCTAGTATTGAGAGAAAGAGCCAGGCTGCAACAGTGAGAAGATCCATAACCACAGAAGACATACAGAAACATGACACAAGCACCTGGATCCCTGCCTACACACATGGATCAGCATCAAATGTAACAGAAGATGGAGACGGAGGAGTGTTGCTGAACTTAAGCGCTAGTACACGCTGTTGTCTTGTTTCAGTGACAACAAGAACATTCTCAAGAACTTCAGAACTGATGCAGATGCCTTGAAAACTGCAGCAGAGGTCAATGACAGAGGAAAGCACTGAGAGACAAGTTGCTTTCTTTACACATGCGCTGTCAGTCATTGAAACACTGAAGAGCCAGAATAATACAGATCTGGATGGTCTAAGAGTTGCACTCCACAAACTGAGCCACCAGTTCAAACAAGTTGTAGTTCAGTGGATCCTATGTCATTGCAACATATCAGGCAATGAAGAAGCTGACAACTGGCAAAAGAAGATGCAAAGCTACCTCAGACTAATACAAGTATAGCTTTTCAAGAGGCAAAGAGTTTTACCAGAAGCAGATACAGGAACAAATAAGAAGCAGAACATCCAGACCACACAAAAATGATGCGTATAACCAGCCCAATAGAAGAGAACAAGTGATAATCTTCAGATTCCGACGGGCTACAACAGACTGAGATACCACCTATTCAACAGGCCAAGCTAAAGATAGGAACTACCGATGAATGTGACTGTGGCACCATTAAATTTCTGCTTCAAAGGTGCCCAACATAAGAGGAACAGAGAAAGCACATGTGGCCATCACCAGTACCATTCCTTGGAAAGCTTTATGGAGATAGAAATAGCCTCAAGCTTACCACAGCTTTCTTTGAACATATTCAAGTTGACGTCTGAGAGTGTAAAAGGAAGAAACAGAAGAAATAATCACTTCTATCTCACTTATAAAGCTGACGTTTCGTCTCAGGCGCCTCACATCACCGTAAAGTTTCTCCCTGAACTAGGGTGAAGAATGTTGTGTGGCCACGCTGCTGCTCTTATGGAGGACACGTTATACTGTTTGTTTGTCCCCCACACATGAGCACATATTTGTTTGTCACATTTTCAACTAATTGAACAGATTATATTTGTATCTGCAATGGCCGGTTCTCTGTGTGAAAATGATGACTTGACTAGACGTAGTATGGTTCTGCTCTATCTCACTCGGAGGATCCTTGTATCATTTTTCTGTAAACTTATTATTGATTTTATCTCTACATATATTGCCCTATCTTCAGCTTGGATTGTGTTTCCTCCTTCTTTGACAAGTCTATTTGCCTTCTGTTTTATATATCTTGCAGTGGGTAGGGATCCATTGTACTTTTACATTTTTAAACAACAATTTCTTCTAATTCTCAATCAGTGCCTCAGCTAGGTTGCTCTATTTGTTTCTTCTGTTTCTGAGACCAGTTATGGCTGACAGAGAGTCTGTGAGGAACATTATCTTGTCTCTAACAGAGAGTCTGTGAAGAACATTATCTTGTCTCTAACAGAGAGTCTGCGAGGAACACTATCTTGTCTCTAACAGAGAGTCTGTGAGGAACACTATCTTGCCATTAACAGAGTCTGTGAGGAATTCTATCTTGTCTCTAACAGAGAGTCTGTGAGGAACACTATCTTCTCTCTAACAGAGATTCTGTGAGGAACTCTATCTTGTCTCTAACAGAGAGTCTGTGAGGAACACTATCTTGTCTCTAACAGAGAGTCTGTGAGGGACTCTATCTTGTCTCTAACATAGAGCCAGTAAGGAACATTGTCTTGTCTCTAACAGAGAGACTGTGAGGAACACTATCTTGTATCTAACAGAGAGACAGTGATGGACACTATCTTGTCTCTAACAGAGAGCCAGTAAGGAACACTATCATGTATCTAACAGAGAGCCTGTAAGGAACACTATCTTGTCTCTAACAGAGAGACTGTGAGGAACACTATCTTGTCTCTAACAGAGAGACTGTAAGGAACACTATCTTGTCTCAAACAGAGAGACTGCGAGGAACACTATCTTGTCTCTAACAGAGAGATTGTGAGGAACACTATCTTGTCTCTAACAGAGAGACTGTGAGGAACACTATCTTGTCTCTAACAGAGAGACTGTGAGGAACACTATAGTAGTATACAATGTTGGACTTAGGTATCATTCTGACGGCGCGCTGGCGGCGCGCTGGCGGCGCGGGTGACTTTTATATAAGGAAAAAATGGCGGCGCGCTGGCGGCGCAGGTGACTTTTATATAGCAAAAAATGGCGGCGCGCTGGAGGCGCAAGATGGCGGACTTGAGATAAAAAGAAGAGGTTATATTTAGACGATAATAGGAAGACGATAACAAGAAGAGGATAATAGTTAGACTTTGAGATTTTTAGATAACAAGAAGCCGATAATAGGAAGAGGATAATAGTTAGAATATATTTTTAGATAACAAGAAGACGATAATAGTTAGACGATAATAGGAAGACGATATATTTAGACAAACAAGAAGAGGATATATTTAGACAAACAAGAAGAGGATAATAGTTAGACGATTTTTAGATAACAAGAAGACGATAACAAGAAGACGATATATTTTTACAACAGTTATGTTACAACAGTTATGTTACAATAGTTATACGAACAGTTATACGATATATTTTACAACAGTTAGACGAACAGTTATACGAACAATTAGACGATATATTTATAGATAACAAGAAGACGATAATAGTTAGACGATAATAGGAAGACGATATATTTAGACAAACAAGAAGACGATATTTATTGAGATAACAAGAAGACAATAGGAAGACTATATTTATAGAACAGTTATACGAACAGTTATACGAACAGTTATACGAACAGTTAGACATATATTTAGACATACGAACAGTTAGACAGTTATATATATAGGTAACAAAAAATGAATTTTAGTTAATATTTTTTATTTTGTCAAATACTAAAGGACAACTCTCAGCCGCTTGGTAGGTTTCTTCTTCTTCGGTGGTAGATTAGGGACATCGGTTAGGCGGGTGTCTGTGGTGGTGGTCGTAGGAAACCAACTCGGGTCTGATGATAGTGGACAGCTAGAGTTCATGTATTCGTCAAACAGGTTAGTGGAGGTGGTAGGCTTCTTCTGCGATGGTAGATTAGTGACATCGGCCAGGTGATTGTCTGTGGTAGGAAACAAACTCGTTTCTGTTGATATTGGTTGGTAACAGCTGGAGTTGATGTAGTCGTCAAACGTGTTAGTGGTACAAGTAGTTGGATAGGTATCCGTGCTTGGTGACTGTAATCGGTCAAATTCGGCGAGGATTTCAATCTGTAATGTCAACAAATGTTCAAACTCGGATCGGGTTAACGTAATGCCGGTTTTGGTGGGAAACTTGAGGTAGGATTCATCAAAATATTTTCGCACGTGCAGTAAAGGTTGGCCTCGGTAAACACATACAGACGCGGCCTTCAGACCACTAGCCATAGGTTTAAGCATTTCATCACAGCTCTTGATATAGACCCAGTTGGTGGGAGCAGTCATATTGAACGAGATGTAAGTAGGTTGTCGTTATCACACCAACGCTTGAATAAAGTATGAGTGTCTCCAAAAGTCTATTTATATGCAGGAATACCAGTTCAATCTGGTTTTTTGAGGAGTGCCCTAGCTAGGATTTGATTCGTCGAAAATCGAGCGTGTGACCAGACTCGTGTGTTAGTCAGGTTGTGATTCGTTGAAAAGGATAGTTGACGTGGTTGATGTGAAAAATGACTCATGGCCGTATTGGGGTGAGGAAAAAACGACAACGAATATTCATAAAATGGTGGATAAAACCTTATAAAAATGAGATAGAGAAAGGGTTAGGGTTCTTGTGCCCATGTCTTTTGCTGGTGTTTTTACTCCTGTTGATGGTTTTCTCGAGTCGCGTGGCGCTGTATATAGCGTATTAACACTCTCCGTACGAACTCTACTGTTAGCTCGACAAGGTGGTCATGTGGGACCACCCGTAGGAGGACGTCCTCTAGGTGCATATTAACCAGATCCTCACCCGATGATGTCAGGCAGGAATGGGCTAGTTGGTTCGGTTGTTCATCCCGACAACCTTCGCAATACCGAGACCGGTTCGCCTGGAGGTAGCTTAATATGGAGGTTAGAATATTTCGACGACGTGAAGGCATCTGTAAAAATGAAAAAATAAAAACGAGAAAGTTACTATATAGCTATAGATAAGCAGGACATATCATAGTTCTCAACTACTCAAAGATATGGCAGGGAATTTCCGATGTTGGGTGAATGTAATTACATATCGATGTACACGGAGGTAGTTGTATCTTAAATATTTTATATCACGATTAATAACGATACTCATTTAGTGATATTTAAATTAACTGTGTTCCTGTCATGCTCTGTCCGGTTTGCTGTTCCTTAGTGTGTGTGTGTGTGTGTGTGTGTGTGCATGTGGCTGTTGTTTTGCTCCAAGTTTGTTCCACCCCGGGCGGTCATCTGGTTAGCATTATGTTGGACTTATTTGGTGGTGTTGTGCTACAAATAGGTTGTTGTATACGAGTTATCGTTACTGTTGTTAAATACTAGTCCTCTATATTTATTTTATACCTAGCATCGAAATGACTTACAATTAGTATTTATGCTCTATCTATGTCTAAAGCTAAATTAACACATGACAAGTTATTAAGTTAGCTTTCTTGGTTTGATAGACTCGTTCACTATTGATTATCTGTAATGTTTTAAATAGTCTTGTTAAGGTATTATTTCTATAATATTGTGTATTCGTAAGCAATAACAGGAGATTTTTGTGTGTTTCATGAAAGTTTAGGTATAGTTACACTACGCAAAAGTGGTCTCAGCAGAACTTTGTTATCTATGTGGATGTGTTGTAGTCTTGTTACAAACATCAAGCTGATTTAGAAGTAACTTTATCATTTTTATTGGAAGGAGTTGTGTTATTATCGTTTACATGAATATAACAATTGATTGTCCCAAAACCTTCAGTCAACTATGTTACTACTTGCCTTGAGAAGAAGGACTTTTTATAAACACTCTTGAGTGAATTCCCATTGTTCCTACCAGCTATAGAATAAAGAGGAAAATATATTTTAAAGTAGTACATGTTATAGAGGCAGATGAGTAAGGATCGGTATGAGGGGGATGGTTTTGGTTTGTGTTGTGTTGTGTGTGTGTGTAGCTAGTGATGAGAATATAAGACGCTGAGAGGTGAAGTGGGATCGTAGACAACTACTCCCTAGAAAGAAACCCGATCGATGGCCCGCGCAAAACATCGAATGTAAAAACCGTTCTCACGGGTATAATTCTATCACGTCGCGGGCATATTTTCTATAATCTCACATACATATTTCTATCATATCGCGGGTATATTTCTATGATCTCGTTTTATACCCAGTGTACATCTCTGTATGTGTGCAAGAGTTTCTTTTTTTTTAACATTTCAGAAATGATCTGCGCAGGAGAACGGTCTTTTATAAACGAGTCATGATTTACAATCGATGTTTTGCGCGGGCCATCGATCGGGTTTCTTTATAGGGAGTAGTTGTCTACGACCCCACTTCACCTCTCAGCGTCTTATATTCTCATCACTAGCTACACACACGCACAACACAACACAAACCAAAACCATCCCCCTCATACCGATCCTTACTCATCTGCCTCTATAACATGTACTACTTTAAAATATATTTTCCTCTTTATTCTATAGCGGGTAGGAACAATGGGAATTCACTCAAGTGTAGTAACATAGTTGACTGAAGGTTTTGGGACAATAAATTGTTATATTCATGTAAACGATTATAACACAACTCCTTCCAATAAAAATGATAAAGTTACTTCTAAATCAGCTTGATGTTTGAAACAAGACTACAACACATCCACATAGATAACAAAGTTCTGCTGAGACCACTTTTGCGTAGTGTACCTATACCTAAACTTTCATGAAACACACAAAAATCTCCTGTTATTGTTTACGAATACACAATATTATAGAAATAATACCTTAACAAGACTATTTAAAACATTACAGATAATCAATAGTGAACGAGTCTATCAAACCAAGAAAGCTAACTTAATAACTTGTCATGTGTTAATTTAGCTTTAGACATAGATAGAGCATAAATACTAATTGTAAGTCATTTCGATGCTAGGTATAAAATAAATATAGAGGACTAGTATTTAACAACAGTAACGATAACTCGTATACAACAACCTATTTGTAGCACAACACAACCAAATAAGTCCAACATAATGCTAACCAGATGACCGCCCGGGGTGGAACAAGCTTGGAGCAAAACAACAGCCACATGCACACACACACACACAAACACACACACACACACACACATACACTAAGGAACAGCAAACCGGACAGAGCATGACAGGAACACAGTTAATTTAAATATCACTAAATGAGTATCGTTATTAATCGTGATATAAAATATTTAAGATACAACTACCCCCGTGTACATCGATATGTAATTACATTCGCCCAACATCGGAAATTCCCTGCCATATCTTTGAGTAGTTGAGAACTATGATATGTCCTGCTTATCTATAGCTATATAGTAACTTTCTCGTTTTTATTTTTTCATTTTTACAGATGCCTTCACGTCGTCGAAATATTCTAACCTCCATATTAAGCTACCTCCAGGCGAACCGGTCTCGGTATTGCGAAGGTTGTCGGGATGAACAACCGAACCAACTAGCCCATTCCTGCCTGACATCATCGGGTGAGGATCTGGTTAATATGCACCTAGAGGACGTCCTCCTACGGGTGGTATCACATGACCACCTTGTCGAGCTAACAGTAGAGTTCGTACGGAGAGTGTTAATACGCTATATACAGCGCCACGCGACTCGAGAAAACCATCAACAGGAGTAAAAACACCAGCAAAAGACATGGGCACAAGAACCCTAACCCTTTCTCTATCTCATTTTTATAAGGTTTTATCCACCATTTTATGAATATTCGTTGTCGTTTTTTCCTCACCCCAATACGGCCATGAGTCATTTTTCACATCAACCACGTCAACTATCCTTTTCAACGAATCACAACCTGACTAACACACGAGTCTGGTCACACGCTCTATTTTCGACGAATCAAATCCTAGCTAGGGCACGCCTCAAAAAACCAGATTGAACTGGTATTCCTGCATATAAATAGACTTTTGGAGACACTCATACTTTATTCAAGCGTTGGTGTGATAACGACAATCTACTTACATCTCGTTCAAGATGACTGCTCCCACCAACAGGGTCTATATCAAGAGCTGTGATGAAATGCTTAAACCTTTGGATAGTGGTCTGAAGGCCGCGTCTGTATGTGTTTACCGAGGCCAACCTTTACTGCACGTGCGAAAATATTTTGATGAATCCTACCTCAAGTTTCCCACCAAAACCGGCATTACCTTAACCCGATCCGAGTTTGAACATTTGTTGACATTACAGAGTGAAATCCTCGCCGAATTTGACCGATTACAGTCACCAAGCACGGATACCTATCCAACTCCTTGTACCACTAACACATTTGACGACTACATCAACTCCAGCTGTTACCAACCAATATCAACAGAAACGAGTTTGTTTCCTACCACAGACAATCACCTGGCCGATGTCACTAATCTACCATCGCAGAAAAAGCCTACCACCTCCACTAACCTGTTTGACGAATACATGAACTCTAGCTGTCTACTATCACCAGACCCGAGTTGGTTTCCTACGACCACCACCACAGACACCCACCTGACCGATGTCCCTAATCTACCACCGAAGAAGAAGAAACCTACCAAGCGGCTGAGAGTTGTCCTTTAGTATTTGACAAAATAAAAAATATTAACTAAAATTCATTTTTTGTTACCTATATATATAACTGTCGTACTATATGTCTAATTGTTCGTATGTCTAAATATATGTCTAACTGTTCGTATAACTGTTCGTATAACTGTTCTATAAATATAGTCTTCCTATTGTCTTCTTGTTATCTCAATAAATATCGTCTTCTTGTTTGTCTAAAAGGCTTCTTGTTTGTCTAAATATATCGTCTTCCTATTATCGTCTAACTATTATCGTCTTCTTGTTATCTATAAATATATCGTCTAATTGTTCGTATAACTGTTCGTCTAACTGTTGTAAAATATATCGTATAACTGTTCGTATAACTATTGTAACATAACTGTTGTAACATAACTGTTGTTAAAATATATCGTCTTCTTGTTATCGTCTTCTTGTTATCTAAAAATCGTCTAACTATTATCCTCTTCTTGTTTGTCTAAATATAACTATTATCCTCTTCTTGTTTGTCTAAATATATCGTCTTCCTATTATCGTCTAACTATTATCGTCTTCTTGTTACCTAAAAATATATTCTAACTAGTATCCTCTTCCTATTATCGGCTTCTTGTTATCTAAAAATCTCAAAGTTTAACTATTATCCTCTTCTTGTTATCGTCTTCCTATTATCGTCTAAATATAACCTCTTCTTGTTATCTCAAGTCCGCCATCTTGCGCTGCCAGCGCGCCACCATTGTTTCCTTATATAAAAGTCACCCGCGCCGCCAGCGCGCCGCCACCGCGCCGCCAGAATGATACCTAAATCCAACATTGTATACTACTACTACTCACTATCTTGTCTCTAATAGAGAGACTGTGAGGAACACTATCTTATCTGTAACAGAGAGACTGTGAGGAACACTATCTTGTCTCTAACAGAGAGACTGCGAGGAACACTATCTTGTCTCTAACAGAGAGACTGTGAGGAACACTATGTTGTCTCTAACAGAGAGACTGTGAGGAACACTATCTTGTCTCTAACAGAATCTTTGTTAACGACTAATGTAACTATAG
Source organism: Oreohelix idahoensis (assembly GCA_024509875.1). NCBI lineage: Eukaryota > Metazoa > Mollusca > Gastropoda > Stylommatophora > Oreohelicidae > Oreohelix > Oreohelix idahoensis. Next base: position 407,826 of record JAMPIV010004567.1, read on the forward strand.
CTATTTTTAGCTCCATGTAAATATGCTTCTCCCCGTGTAGTTCCCGGAGGTCACTGTTGAGACCAAGACAAAGTAGGACAACTACGTCATTAAATAAATAAATAAATAAAGTAAATAAATACTTTACATGACATTGACCAGCTCACTCTACACCGTCTCTGTCGATCTAACCTCACGTCTTCTGAATGGTGGGCATTGTCACGCATTAAAAATCGTGAGGATATTGTTATCAAGCCGGCAGACAAAGGTGGTGCTGTGGTTGCTTGGCGTAAGGGCTTATACATTCATGAAGGAGTTACACAGCTAGGTAACACCACCTTTTACTAACCTTGTTCTGGTGACGCTACAGTCCGGAATAATCTTACTGTTTATGAGACTATCCGTGGCCTTGTCCATGATGATCTTCTTCCTTCTGGTGCTTTATCTCTCCATATTTTTTTATAGTAGTCTTAGTAAACCTTCTTTTTATATGCTTCATAAGGTGCATAACATTGCTAACCCTGGTAGGCCTATTGTTTCAGCCTGTTCTTGTCCCACTGAACGTATTTCTGAATTCCATTGATAGTATTTTTAGGCCTTTAGTCGCCAATCTGCCTTCTTATTTTAAAGACACTATTCATGCTATCACTACCTTTGATTCGATCAGATTCACGCCTGATCATACTTACCGTCTTTTCCTCCTAGATGTTTGTTCCCTTTATACTTCTATTCCACATGCCGATTGTCTCAAGGCACTCCAGTGTTTTCTTGACCAGCGAACTGATCTTACTATAAGTACAGGTCCGCTTCTTCGCCTTGCTGAGTTGGTTCTTATTCTCAACTCTTTTGAGTTTAATGGCCAATTCTTCAACCAAACCAGTGGCGTTGCTATGGGTACTAAGATGGGCCCTAATTACGTTTGCTTGTTTATGGGCCACTTTGAATATTTGGTCTTTCAAAGTTATGATGGACCAATACCCGAGTTTTACCGCCGTTATATTTATGATGGTATTGGCATTAAAGACATGTCTGAGGTAGACCTCCGCCTATTTATTGACTATGTTGGTAATTTTAATCCTGCCATCAAATTCACTTCTGAAATTTCTACGACTTCAGTGAACTTCCTTGACATCACTGTGACTATTAGCTCTATTGGTCTTAAAACGTCTGTCTATTATAAGGCTACTGACGCTCACGGTTTCCTTCTCTATACTTCATCGCATCCTCTTAGTTGTAAAACTTCCATTCCCTTTTCTCAACTTCTTCGCTTGCGTCGGTTATGTCACGATAACGATGATTTCCATCAGCGAGCTCAAGAGATGCTCGAGTTCTTTCGCCGACGTTTTTATCCAGAACATGTTTTATCTGATGCTCTTAATAGTATCACACGCGTCACTCGTCAGATGGCCCTCACGACTAAACCTTCTGTCCAATCTGACAGACTCAAACTGGTTCTAACTTTCCATCCTCACTGTCTGGCGGTGAAGATAATTGTTTCGACATCTGCCTATTCTCCACTCTGATCCTGATATCAAAGAGTTGTTTCGTGATACACCTTTGGTGGCATATCGTAGGGATAGGAATTTTAGGGATGTTCGTGTTAAAAGTTAAAAGTCTTGGCAGGGTGTACGATGCCTCATTAAAAGACTCAAAGGCAGTGCAACAGACAATAGAAATGGCAGACAGAGGGCTACAGATCATAGACCAAAGCAGACTCCTGGGGAAGTTCAAACTGTGGTGCCTCCAGTTCATGTTGATACCAAAGTTGCTGTGGCCACTGCTTATATATGAAATAAGCACAAGTACAGTGGAAGCCATAGAGCAGAAGGTCAACAAGTTCATGAGAAAATGGCTAGGAGTACCACCAGGTCTGTCAGATGTAGCACTGTACTGCAAAAAGTCAAAACTTCTGCTTCCTTTCAAGTCAGTTGTTGAAGAGTACAAAGTTGGAAAGGCAAGGCTTGCAATGATGCTACGCGAGTCAGCTGATGACGTGGTTAAGTCCATTCAGCCCACACTGAAAACGGGAAGGAAGTGGAAAGTGGAAGAAGCTGTTGATGCTGCCCAAGAGTCACTCAAACTGAGGGAGGTAATCGGATACACACAAACGAATAGACGGGGATTTGGTCATGGAGACATCCGCTGGTGGTCCAAGGCATCAAGCAGGGAGCGCAGAGACATGGTAGTTCAGGAGATACGAGAAGCTGAGAATGATAAGAGGTTGCAAAAAGCAGTGCAGCAGGTCCAACAAGGCCAATGGACTACATGGGAAGGAGCCCTGCAGAGGTACTTGACATGGAATGATATATGGCATATGGCACCTCTTAGGCTCAGCTTCGTTGTCAGATCACTGTATGACCTGCTGCCATCGGCCACCAACCTTGTGAAATGGGGAAAGTCGGATGATGAGCAGTGCCCCCTGTGTCAGGGGAGGCAGACACTTGAACACGTGCTCTCAGCGTGTAAGGTGTCATTAGGACAAGGGCGATACACTTGGCGCCATAACAAAGTGCTAAATGAGCTTGCTGCGACAATAGATCTGGCAAGAATGAAGGCGAATAGCAAAGTCCGGCCAGACACCGCAAACACATACTTTCTGAGGGCAGGAAAGTCAGCACACCCCAAACCGAATAAACCTGGTAGCAGTTTACCATCTCTTCTTGATTGTGCAAATGATTGGGAGATGGCGGTAGACCTACCTGGACGAGGGGCATATCCAGAGAGTATCCGAAAATCGCGGAGACGGCCGGATATAGTGCTTCATTCTGCAGCAACGCTTCAGGTCATACTGATTGAACTGACCGTGCCATTTGAATCCAGATTAGATGAGCAACATTCGTTCAAAGCGGCCAAGTATAGTGATCTGGCCGCGGATCTGAGACACGATGGGTTCACTGCAAGGGTCATGGCTGTTGAAGTGGGTGCAAGAGGGCTTGTGGCTGCATCAGTGTATGATCTATTGAAACTGTTGGGGCTGAGGGGACAGTCGAGAACAAGGGCCCTGAAGAGGCTTAGTGAAACTGCCGAAAAGGCATCAGGCTGGCTGTGGAACAACCGCAATGGGGAATGGAGATCGTAACAATAAACGCTGCGGTACAGAAAACACCAGGAATTTTTCTAAGTCCACAATACGCTGAGGTTTGTGGTGGACTAGTGAACGGGCTGCGACTCAGGGGCGACAAGCGGTGTATACTATAAGGGGTGTCAGTATCAAAAGTCCAGTGGGGAACGCGCAGTGGCGACTCGTTGACTTCGCGCTGGTGTCTCAGTGTGTGCGACGGAACGAACGGAATAATTTGTCTTCTCTTTGTTACTTTCACAATTGCCTCCACGGCTGGCGGAGTTGTGGAATTTAAAGTTGCTACCATAAGTGAAATGGGTTCATTTTTGATGCAAGACAACAGGAAGCTGAGACGCTTGGGAGTCATGACCCAAGTGGGCCCGCCCCCCTTAGAGTGTAAAGGAGTATATAGGGCCGAAACACTTGTCGGACGGGGGGACTTCTTATGATGATCAGATTGCTTCCTGTTGTATCGCTCTGTAAAGAGTTTCCTATCACAGTCGCTTGCGACATACTAGCCCTTCATACTTTGGTACTAAACCGTGCCAACGCCGTATATGTAAGAGCTGTCCGTTTGTACTCCAAACTCAGACAGTCACTTTTCCGATAGGAAAATTTATCATTAGAGAGTCTTTTACGTGCGAATCCAGAAATCTGATTTATGCTATCATCTGCAAGAGGTGTGGCATAACCTATATTGGTGAAACTGGTAGGCGTTTGGCAGACAGATTTTGTGAGCACTTGAATGACATCTATCATGTCAAACATTTACCTGTGGCCCTTCATTTCAATAGGCCTGACCATTCAGGTAATTCCGATATTCATGTTACTGCCCTACTTTCATGTGTCGGTGATGACAAGACTCGCTTTTTGTTGGAGAATCGTCTTATTTTTCAAATGGGCGTTTTAGCTCCTGATGGCTTGAATGTCCAACATCATTTTGCATAAATTCTGGTAGCTTTTCTCTCTTTTTCATTCTTTATTCGTTTTTTTTCTATCTATCTGCTTATGTTCTTGTTTTGGTTCGTTTCGTATCCTTTTATATCTTTTTTATTGTCGCTATCTTATACGTCACTTCCTTAGCGATTTCTTGGACGGAATACTATGGCTTTCTTTTCTAAGCATCTTCGGATCGAGCTAAGTGAACTTTTACTTATTCTTAAGTTTTGTTTATTCTCTTTTTTTCGTTTCGTTGATTATTTACTTTCTTGTTTCGGTATTTCTTTTAGGTTTTACGATTTTCTTGTATTATTATTGTTCTTTTTTCGCTCATCACTGTGGGTGTTTACTTTTTTCATCTGCTTGTATCGTTGTACATGTCGTACAACACAACTAATATAAAGTTGCACATGCCGTACAAGACAACTAATATAAAGTTGTACATGTCGTACAAGACAACTAATATAAAGTTGTACATGTCGTACAAGACAACTAATATAAAGTTGTACATGTCGTACAAGACAACTAATATAAAGGTGTACATGTCGTAAAAGATAACTAATATAAAGTTGTATATGTCGTAAAAGAAGACTAATATAAAGTTGTACATGTCGTACAAGACAACTAATATAAAGTTGTACATGTCGTAGAAGAACACTAATATAAAGTTGTACATGTCGCACACGACAATTAATATGAAGTTGTACATGTCGCATAAGACAACTAATATAAAGTTGTACATGTCGTACAAGGTTTCTAATATAAAGTTGTACATGTCGTACAAGACAACTAATATAAAGTTGCATATGCCGTACAAGACAACTAATATAAAGTTGTACATGTCGTACAAGACAACTAATATAAAGTTGTACGTGTCGTACAAGGCAACTAATATAAAATTGTACATGTCGTACAAGGCGACTAATATAAAGTTGTACATGGAGCTGGTAACATCAACATATAACACAAACTCCTACAGATACAAGTGATACCTGACAATGTAAATGTTTTCTACCATCTTCCATCAGGGTGTGGGGAGGGGAAGCTACAATGGTGGTTCCTTGCTCCAAAAAGAGGGAAAAGAAGATGATGATATATGATTGACTTCCCTTGGGTCTATCTGAGTCTAGAGAGGTGAGCAAAGAATACAGAATCATACCAGGCATGTGGAAATAGGACAAGGTACTCCACCATCTAGAGACTTTACTCAACAAATAACTTCAACAAAACTTGGATAAGTCAATCAAAGGAAATAATTTAAATAATTCAATTCATCCACAGACGAATGAAAGCTTATTACAGCCTGGTGACGGTGACACGGTCTTTAACTCTTCGTGCTCAAGGGAGAGTAGTGTGGCTCACCAGGTACATGACGATAATGCCACCCACACACGCAAGGCTCAGTCATTGTCTCGAACATTGTGTATCGTACTTTTATGTTCAGTGTTAATCTCAAGGTTTCAAATTATCTATGTGACGGTATTGCCTCGCCTGCTTTGCAGTAGTGGCCCAACCGTTGCCAAAACTCAAGAGTATCTATTATAGGCTTCAACTGAGTCTATCTTTACACAAGATTACTCTTGGCAGAAATGTAGATAGAAGAGTAGTAAATCTCCTGTCTCACGGGAATCTTCGCAAGATATTCAGATAAGTGAAAACAATGCTGGCTGTTGCTGAGCACGTTAACTCTGTAATCTGTCGACACATTTTATGAAGAGTTTAAGCAATGGTTTATTTTAGCTCGTTAAGCCCCCACCTCTGAGTTAATCAGTAGAATTATTATTATAATATAGCTCTATTTAGAGTGTGTAATTAGTAACTTTGACTGAGACAATTATGTAGTACATTTAAAATGACTGAATCGAAATTAAATTTGTAATATTACAAATAACAGAATTTAATAATCACTTCAGGTTTAACAGTTAAAGAAAATAATTTGAATATTTATGAAAAGGTTTTCATCACTTGGATGGTTTTTGCTAAGAAGTTCAAGTGGCAGCATATAGGTTAACTTAGCTGCCACTGATGATTCTAATGATCCTTATGGGTTGGTTCTTTTCCCTCTGCTCGCGCTCGTCTCTGGTCAAAATTCAGGCGCCGCATGTTCCCAGAACGCTAAGGAGTAACGACCAAGTTGGTTCTGCGTCTGTCTATAAGACCTTCTTATGGTGGCGTATCACACAACGTCAGTCCACTTCTACCTTCACTTGGGTCCAGAGATAGTACTTTATGCTGGTACTACCAGTAATTATGATAGAAGAATAGAAACAAATGCTCTACTGAGTATTGCGTTTTCCAACCAATGGTTATGGGTTCCTATCTTCCCATACCACCATCCCATGTCAGAATTTACCCTCGATGAGAATTAAATTTAATCCCTCTGAATAAAACTTCCTTTACATTTAAACTTAATAGCTTTGGCTTTACATTACTTTGAAATGAAAAGGCTAAACGTACAGATATAATATGTTTTACATTTACATCTCCCCTGTTTGAAAAGTGTTCACAATATAAGTTCATTTATGTTTCATTTATATTTACACTTATGGAAAAGTTTAAAACTTCTATTAATTTTAACATGAATATGTTTTTTAGTTTACATTTACACTGAGGGAAAAGTTTTGAAACTGTAAATATTATTCTTAGAAATGTACATCTTTTCTTTCATCTTTCCTTCCCTGCTCCACAGGGAACCTAGAACTACTTTATGCTTGTAGTTCTCTTTACGAAATTATCAATAAAGCAATCACCAGCAATCACACATATATATATATATATATATATATATATATATATATATATATAATATATATATATATACAGTGTGTCCGAAAAGTTACTGTGCACTTGATTGAACAGAGTAGCGGTTTTGATGTGAGAGTTGTCCGTTCTACCCTTGGCGTGACCTTGACAACAGACGAGAGCAATATGAAGAAGTGTGTTCAGACATGTCTTGAAGCCCATTGGACATTTCCAACATCTGCTGATGTTGAACTACTTACGCCAATCTTGGCTACAGACGTTTTTGCTCAGAGGACCTTAAAAGGCACCGGCAGTTGCCTTATTTTACGTGTACTGGTGGTCGTTAATTTTAACTTCAATTCCCTCAGACTGAGTGTCTTTCTTCAGTTTCCTTGTCCCGGTGTTTCTTATTAAAGTGTAGAGATTTCCTGTGCTTTGTAAGTTTTATCTGTTCTCCAATAAAAGGTCCGGTTAACAACAGGATTTATGAATCCAGTCTTCACTCTGGCGAAGTCTGAAGCTGTCTTGGCGAGCGTGAAATTCATAGTGAAATAAAACTGCGAAATGGACAGACTATATCCCTGCTTTCGTTTGTTATGGAGTTAAATAAACGCTCCAATCATATTTCAAACAGGTCGGGTGTGGTACTTTCAAAATATTGCCGACATGGAAAATACGGCAATAAGGTGTCAGATGCCCTTGTGTTCAAACTTACAGGCAGATCGGTAGACACACATGACAAGTGCCCAAATGTGTCAAACAGACAGTAATGTTGGTGCATCAAGGATGACCCGGAAGCGCTTATGTCATAAGTGCCGCCTCGTGCACGTGTTATCCTGTGTTTCATCAGACAAACAAATCTCGTTCTATTCAGCACTCCTGCCCAACAAAAGCTTGGATAAACAAGCACCGTCGCTTTAAAAGTTGGTCAGACAGATTATGCGATAAAATATCGTCACTGACCGTCTAATAACCTGGCGTAACTTAACACGTCTTCGTGAAGCGTGAATGCGACACAAAAAGATAAGAATTACTCCCGTGGCAAATACTGTCATAGGGGAGTGGCGTGTTACAGACTTTTCTCATGCTATGTCCATCATAAAGAGTAAAATGTATTATGGGAAAAATGAAATGCCAAATAAAAGCGATCAGAGGGAAAAATGAAGAAGAAGAAATGATATTGCTGTAGGGCTGGAGGTGTGAGAGGTCACACAAAAGGACAGGGACAGAAATTTCGTCACACACCCCTTCACCTAAAATATTGCATTAAATATCCAAGTTTGGAGGTGAACTTTTGTGTGGTGTATGCCTTCCTCTGCTACTGTTCTGGATGATAGTGTTCTTCTCCTCATTATTTCGTGGGCGAGTGTTTAAAGTGCTTGGTTGGCAATGTGTACAGTTCAATACGTACTGACGAACGTATTTCCATCGGTTGGGCCAGAAGTAAACCTCCTTAATATTACGCATAGAAATGTCGAGATGAGGTGTAAGTTATGCAACTGTGGTTGTTGGTTACTCTGCTGAAACTCTTTCTTCGTAGTTTCATCCTTCTGGTTGTTCGGGTTATGGCTAACCGAGCAATCTCGCACAAACTGTCGAACATCATGTCGCAAGCCTGACCAGAAGTAATTCAGAGAAATATGCCTTACTAGGGCATATGAACCTTTCATGGCATAGGGTAGGGTTAAATGCATTTCTTGCATGAGGCGGGTGCGAAAGGGGAGTGGGACAACTAACTGCCTTTTATTCTCCACCCGTCTATATACCAAACGTTTCTCCATGTAATTTGCTCCCTGGGAAGTAGGAGTTATTTCCATACAACTTGGAAAAGCAAGGCTTTAGGATTTGATCGGCTCTTTGTGCCTGCTTCAGCTCTGAAATATTCAGGCTGTTTAAAGATGGCAACTCAGGGGCCACTGCAGCGTGTATTGGGTTCTCTATCTTGTGTGTCAGCCTGGAGTCACCGGAGCGATCTCCAAGGAACACATGTTTCCTCCCTAAAATGAGAGGATAGGCTAAGTCTACCACTGCGGCGTTGATTTTGCCCTGATCATATCGGGTTAAAACATCAATTTCCGCGACCTTAAGTAGCATTGGCTTTATACTCTTCCGAGACCCATGTATTTCTACAGTTTCACCAGTGTATTGGTGGGCTTTCACGAAAGATGGACAAACTAAAGCTGAATATTCAATCATACAGGCACAGTTTGGTTTGGTTGCCAATGGTTACGTGTTCAGTAATGGAAGGGTAACTAGGATGTCGTTCGAATGCCTGGGGGTCATATTTCCCTATCAGCCTCCTGATCAGGCAAGCAACACTATAAGGGCCAGATTTCAGCCTCTTACAATCCGATGTAGAATGCATGTCAGTTTTGTGCGATTTAAATATCGTCATCCAGTTAGCTGGGCTGAATTTCTCTTTTTCGCACTCTGGTGATCTTGTGGTTTTTGTTGCTGTTGGTGGGCTGTTTTGGATGTTGTGTTCTCCGCACTTTTGGAGTTATCATCTGGGTGATCCTTCTGTTTGGGGTGACTATCGTGGTGGCGCCTGTTAAGCGGATTCACTTCCGACTGGGCGCTCTAGTACCTATCAGCAAACAATCTACTTACTTACTTAGTCATTCCCCTTCTACCGTGACGTGTAGAGGTTTTGAAGAGAGAGCGCCAGACTATCCTATCGGCTGTCTTCCTCATGGTTTGGTTCCATTCTAGTCCTCGGTCCTTCAATGATTGTCTAATGTTGTCCTCCCAGTGGACTCTGGGTCGTCCTGGGGTCTGGATCCATGTCTGTTTGTTTCCCATGCCTGTCGTGGTAGCCGATCTTCTTCCATTCTGCATACATGGACAAACCATCTTAGTTGGGACTGTTCTACTTGGGTCTGCAGGGAGTGGGATTTTAGACCTTGACGTATCGTCTGGTTGCTGACCATGTCTCTTCTTGTTACTTCAACCACCTTCCTCAGATACCTCATTTCTGAGGTTTGGATCTGGCTTTTATGGGTTGTAGTCATTGCCCATAACTCGCATCCATATGTCAAGACTGGGACATAGGTGGAGCGGTATACAGCCATCTTCGTTTTCTTACCAACCTCTCTCTTGCTGAGGAATCCTCTATTTATGGCCTGAAAACGTCTTGCAGCTGCTGCTTTTCGAGTGGCCAACTCTTCTTTGATGCCTCCCTTTCGGTCTATAATAGCTCCGAGATATTTAAAGTGGTCGACCTGTTCCAGGACCTGTTCTCCCAGCTTTTTTTCTCGTGATATCACCATGGATTTTGTTTTAGAGCTGCTTATGGCCATCCCTCTCTCCTCCAGCTCTTCCTTCCAGAATTGCAGGTTCGATTGGAGATGTGACTCTGATTTAGAAATCCTGGCAACATCATCAGCAAATGCCAGCTCTGAAATATATACCTGTCTCATCATCCAGTACTCCACTGAACACTTTCTTGTTCTCTCCTTACATGACTTGATAACATCGTCCATGAGGAGAATAAAAAGATAAGGTGACGGGATATCACCTTGTCTTACTTGGTCCTGAACTCTTCTGACTTATGGTTTGCTGTCCTCACATAATTTCTGCAAGACATGTAGAAGCCCTGTACAGCATGAATCAGAGGTGCTGGAATGTTCTTTCTTGCCAAACAGTCCCAAAGTTTGCTCAAGGGGACCCTGTCAAATGCCTTTTCCAGATCTATGAAACAAAGATGGATCTCACTCTTATACTGAAGAGCCTTTTCCCTCAGCAGTCTGAGTGTGAAGATTAGGTCTTGAGTACTTCGGTTTGCTCGGAATCCGCACTGGACCTCATCCAATTGTTGCTCAGCTGGGCATCGAAGTCTCTGCTCTAGGATTCTGGAGTAGATTTTACCAGAGACACTGAGAAGGGATATGCCTCTATGGTTTCCACATTGTCGGTTGTCACTCTTTTTGAAAATCGGTGTTATGATGGCAATCTCCCAATCCTTTGGTATGGCCTTGTTGCACCACGCTGCCTGTACGACCCTTAGGAGTAATAGTTCGCCTGATGCTACCATGTACTTAACCATTTCTGGTGTTATACCATCATGCCCTGCTGCTTTGCCCGTCTTGATTTTCTCCAGTGCTGCCTTCAGTTCTTCCAACTTTATGTCATCTTCATCACCATTTGTTTCCTCTTCTGTGCTAGTGGTTATCATTTCTGATGCTTGACCTTGCTCACCATCTAGGAGTTCTGAGAAATATTCTTTACATCATTCCATTACTTCCTTCGGGGCAGTAAGCAATTTGTCTTGCTTGTCCTTTATAAATTTGACAGGGGATTGTTGTTTCTTCCTCATGTTATTTAGGGTCTTATAGAACAGTTTCCAGTTTTCTTGCGCATTTTTTTCTAGCTTTTCTCCAAATTCTTCCCAGGACTTCCATTTTGCTGCTAGCACCTTGTTCTTTGCTTCTGTTCTGAGTATCACATATTCTCTATATTTCTCTAATTTGTCCTGCTGTGTTTTTAGCTCCTAAGTATTGTTTCCATGCCATTTTCTTCTCTCTTATTTTCTCTTTGGCTTCCTCTGTCCACCAAGGTGTCCTCTTTCTCTTGTTCCAAAGTCGGACTTAACCACATGCTTCTGCAGCAGCTGTCTTTATGATGTCCTTGAATTTAAGCCACAGGGTTTCCAAGTCATCAGGTTGTTCTTCTGTGTTTCTCACCGCTGTAGCAATAAGCCACTGATATCTGGTCTTAATTTCTGTCTCTCTCTTAGCTTGTAGGTTTTAATGCTCATTTTTTCCTTTCGTTTACTTAGTTTCTTGCGTGATGCTGGGCAGTTCTTAGGCTGAGCAACTCTTTCAGTTGTTCTTTTGATTGTAAGCAGATAGTGATCACATCCCATTTCTGGCCTCCTCCAGAATCTAGCATCCCGGACATATTTGAATGAGCTGCTCCTAACAATGGCATAGTCGATCACTGACTTCTCATTCTTTGTTGGTTCACACCTAGTGTATGCATGTATGCGCTTATGGGGGAACTTTGTGTTGGAAATGATCAGATTCTGCTCACTGCAGAATCTAAGGAGTCGCTTTCCATTGTCATTGAAGGTATCTTCTCCATATCTTCCGATAACTCCACCCCATCTAGCGTGGTAATTTCCAACTCTGGCATTGAAATCTCCGAGCATGATAACTTCATCTAGGCAGTCATCTACTGTCCTTTGAAGCAGCTCGAAGAATTCCTCCTTGACCTCTGCTCTCTCATCCTCATTTGGTCCATGCACTATGACCAGGTTGACTATGGTTTCTCCTTCTTTTAGTTTACAACCATAATGCGCTCACAGACAAAGTTCCATCCCGTGATACTATCTTTCTGGTTTTTGGCCACAATGCAACCCATGCCCCCTTTAGCTCTTTCAGATGTGGGTATACCACTAGAGCAGCGTGTTGCCATGGAGATCCAAGACTCCTTGTCCCTTTTTCTTTGTTTCCGTAATAGCCAGGATTTCTAGTTTTGCTTTCCTCATCTCTTCCACCAGCTCCTTTTTTCCCATTTATACGTCTTGTGTTCCAAGTTCCATAAGTCGTAGTCCGTAGTCCGTTCCAGTTCGTCGCCTTTAGAATCAGCTGATTTTCTCTCTTGTAGTTCGCGTAATCATGTTTAAAACAAACAGGTGATTTGCCTGTTGTGCCTTTGCATGGTGGAGGGGCTGCCTCCTTACGGCCTTCATGCAGTCCGCTCTCCTCCTTTTTCAGCCGGGCTTGGGACCGGCCTAGGCTGAGTTCATTTTAATCTAACCTACTACAAATACAGAGTTTAAAAATAAAATCCTTTTGAACTAGCACCTTCGAATTCCAAATAAACAATCCTTTCGATCACACTAGACTCACAGATTCGTAAATGGTTATACACTCAACAGCCACGTGGTCTAAAGTGTGCGTAATTTATCTGTCATGAAGGTAGTGCTTCAATGGTAGTATAACAGTTATATGAAATGATCGTTTTAAATATGTTATCGGAAACCCTGTGGTACCTCGATACTAATAAACACAGCGAAAGTATTAACAACAACAAATACATAAATTCAAACCAACCCCGCACTGTCAAATTCTCTTGTCAAGCCACTTCTCTGACTACCCTAGGACAAGAGGAATTCTCACTGCTCTGGATCTAAGATGACTGGTGGTCTGCTGAATTGGAAAGGCTCGGCCAGCCAAAATCTGCGCTTTCACATGGCTTTCCGTCTTGCGATTCACGAGAGTTCTTTGGTTATCAGTTTCCAACCAATCAGCAGCCGCCTAATAATTCTAGTGTCCTAATGGTGTCCCCCAGGATTTTACGGAGCGGTGAATGTTTTATAAAACAGCGATAAGAATAGGGCCGCCCTGCGACAAATGGATCAGAACCACTGTTAACACTCCTCCTGCAAACTAGCGAAGGTCCCATCACCCGTGTCAGCGTGTATGCTCCAGTACTCTTCCTCAAAAGCTAAAGATGAACTACGAGAATCTAGCAGCAGTCATCAAAAGAACACCTAGGCAAGAACAGCTTGTTCTCCTTGGTGACTTTAACGCTAGAGTGGGTGCCGATAATGTTTCACTACTCTGAACTTTACGCTAGAGAAAATACCATCACGCTTGCAACCCTTGATGCTGTGAAATGTCTGCCATCTATAAAAGAGCTAAATGCTGAACCAACATTGGAAGAACTCAGCAAGGCTATTGATATCTTGGTCTCTGACAAAGCACCAGGCAATGATGGGATTCCTCACGTTTTAATCAAATGCTGTAAGAACATGCTTTTACATTCACTGCATAAGGTGATGTGCCAGTGCTGGGAAGAGCGAATTGTTCCTCAAGACATGCGAGATGCCAAGATAGTAAAACTGAACAAAAATAAAGGAGACAGAAGTGATTGCAATAATTACAGAGGCATTTCTCATCTTAGTATTGTTGGAAAGTTTTTGCCAGAGTCATCTTAATACGACTTCACAATACAGCTGAGCGCATATATCCAGGATCATAGTGTGGATTCCGAGCTGGTAGATCAACAAGATACATGATCTTTCCTCTCCGCAAGCTTCAGGACAAATCAAGAGAGCAGAAGAGGCCTTTATATATCGCCGTTATGGACCTCGCAAAGGCATTTGACCAGGTTAGTAGGGATGGACTCTTCAAAATCCTCGACATTTGTCACTTTATCTTTCCACGAAATACCGAGGATGTGGCGAGGACACCGTACATGCAAGGTATTGAGCCCTCTTTCTTGCTTAGTGTCGTGTCGTGAGTATTGGGGCAACTACGACAGTAGTTCTCGCCAGGAATAGCCTATGAGATATTAGCTAGAAGGTCTCTAGAAATTGGCTCGTTAAGAAAGAATAAAGACCTATTCGAGATAGGGACAAGACGAAGGTGTCGTAGATTTTTGATAGGGGAATTAAGACATAGATCGGTCCCTTCTGAATAGACTAGACCAGGTGGTGACTCAGTGAGAGATAATATAAGAGATAGATTTACACGAGTGAAATGGAGAAAATAAGTAGAGTCTGTCCCTGAATTCGAGAAGCTTTCTCTCCTTCAGCCTATCTCTACAACAGAACTTGGTTAGTCAGACAGTCTATTAGAATATATATATATATATATATATATATATATATATATATATATATATATATATATATATATATATCAACCACTCACATACACTCACACATAAGTGACGACAGTTAGACGCACAGACGTGAAAACTATATCAATGGAATATGGAGATTTTTGGGACGAGCTGACCGACTCATGTAAATAAAGCTTATGTAAATTTTATTCATCATAAGAAAACTTATCAACAGCAGAATTTTGAAAATCAAACACATACAAATAAACATTTTACTCTCTTGAGACAAGATCCCGTTATAAGAAAAGGTTTTGACCCCCAAAGAGTCAAAGATTTATACGCTATGGTTTAGGATTTCCCTCTACAGTAAAGAACAGTGTGTATACGTTAATCTGTTCTGAAAGGGAAACAGTATTAGCAAAACTTTGCATAAAAAAACAAAAGTACAAAGTGGGTACATGAATTATACGATCATAGAACCACTCATTCCTGCTTTCTTTTCTATCCATACAACAGTGGCCACTGACATTCGTTCTTACCTACAAACTTGATTTTCACCTTCTGGCGCAAAATTTAGGACACACACACCCACAGCAAATCCAGTGTTCTGTTGGCAAAGAGATCCCCAGCTCTACAGAGATCGGTTAATTTCAATTCCTCCGGGAGCGTTCTTTTTACGACTATATTTTTTGATTACTGTTTATGTCACTTCAAATCAGTTCAGGTACTAGATGTTACAGTGCTCACAGTGTCAGAATCTTGAAGTTTCCAGTACTTAGGAAATGTCAGGTCGGTAACTTCTCTCAGTATAAAAATTCTTCGTCACACCACAAATGATCAAACGTCGGACATGTTAAGGTTAATTAGGTCGCCACAACGGGACTGAATGTAAATGAGATTGGAACAAAAAATCTGGATCTTTATGCCAGTTACCAAGTCACTATTAATGTTCTTTGGGTTGGTATTCTGTCTCTTTCTGGGTGTAAGCACAGCCTCAGACAGGTTTATCTTGAAAAAACCCCAGTTTCTAATATAAGAAATGTTATTTAGTATGATTACTCTCAGGTGTACATGGAAGCCGCTGGTAAGGTTTAGGGTTTGACCAAAATACTGTGTAAAGAGAAAAACATACAAAATACTAAACCAATATATAGTATACATTCCTATCCTTAACCCGCGTAAAATATAATATATTCACTTCGGTTATATAACTTTAAATTATAAACTTACAAGCTTAGAGCTTGTCTTATCGTTTAAAACTCCCGTGAAATAAATTCTAGTCATTTTTAAAAAATCAATCATCATGAATTAGAAATAAATACATATTTCGTCAATACTCATGATGAATCAGTGCCTTTACTACTTGGTTACAATATTCTCTGACTGGTTACTAGCAGTAATTAAATTTATATTATAGCTGGAAGAGATTAGATAGCTATTTATTTATTTGTTCTGCTATCCACTGTAACGCCGTAAAACCTAGAGAGATATAATTGACGGACCTATTCAGTAAATCGCTCTGCACAGTAAATCTTAGTGAAATATATTTGACGATTTTACCACTTAAATCACTCAAACTACTAGTAGATATATTACCTTCACACAAACTACTAAGACTATTCTCCAACGTAATACTAAGAACTTCGCTTAATACAAAGGAGTCTAGAAATCGAGCTAGATGTCTTTACAGTCTGATGAGTACTGGGTAAATTTTATATCTGAAATAAAAAAGGCATGATTCCCTATTACCGCAAACGAGACTCTCTGCCAGATTTTACACCTACGTAGAATTCTTCGTTCAATCTGCAAATCAAAGATCTTTCTCACACTAAAGCTGAAAACCAGAACTCATGCTCTCTCGCTTAGATCGGCATAGCGTAATTTGCTAATCATTGCAAATTTTACACGTCTCTGCTCGTCTGGCCATTTCTAGCGAGCAGAGTTTTTTGATCCGGCAATTCGCTGTGTTTAATTACCTATCAAACGAATGGTCTCAGGAAAAAGTTAATAGAAATTTCTCCCTTTTTTTCCAAAATTATCTGCTCCTGATCGCTGTCCATCGAAAAATACTTTTAAACTTAACGCCACCTTCCTCTGTTGCGACATATTACAACGATTCTCGATCGCCGCTGGCGTTCAAAATTAAATGAAACCGGCTCACGTTAGCTAATTAAGTCTGTTCGTAAACATATATCAAAGGGAATAAGGAACAACAAGAAAGTCTGCGTGCTAAATGAGAAAGATAGACATATTTCTGAGTAATGGGATGGTTTTGTGTTAACAAAACGTGCGTAGGTAAAAGTTTGGTAAAAGAAAAGTGTAGATAAATAAATAGATAGATGAAAGCTATTTTCATAATATGTCACAGAAAGGAATGCGAATGCTTTCCACTGGACAGTGTTCTCTAGGTAATTATGGAAAGAGTTCTGTTTTCCCACGACGTTAGCTTCTGCCCTCAGATCCCGTAACAGGAAAAAGCCCCCAAACTCATCTGAGTGTAGAGATTGTCCTATATGTAAGTACTTAACACCGACAGCACGAGTGATACATTAACAAACTAGGTAATGATCAAACGATTATTGGGTTTACTAATTAAATATCTACATATATAAGGTTAGTACTGGTTAGAACGTGATGGCAAAAGACGTTTCACACAAAACACAGATGAGATATTCGTAATATTGTAGTTAATTAAGTAGTAGTTAATTAAGAATGAGCTTGTATAAAGCGAAATGATGATGATGTGATATGATACGTATTACCAAAATGGTGAGTAATCACACAGTCCATGTGTCTCTAAAAGCTTCTCCAGGATAGGATGATTCACATGTATGCATAAAATGTCCCAAGTTGTTATAAGTTACGTCGAGTTGGGTATCTCTAAGTCGAGGACGTTCTGATGAAAACTGTTGTACTGAGAACGCTGACGATATAAATAAGTAAAGTCCTTCACTGTTTGAGAATCTCTCTATAGCGTTGATCAACAGTTTATAGTCTACGTATGAAAATGTATGTTGTCTAATTTTCGGAGGGTACTGGCCAGACTGGATATCTTTACGAAATGTTCTTGATATGTAGACATATATTTGTGCATGAGAGTGTGCGCGTATGGAAGACTGTGGGTTCGTTTCTAACGTTCAAGAGTGTTATTTACGCGAATGGTTTTGATAGAACGAAAATGTCATAAATGTTCTTCAACACGAACACCAACAAGTAGTGATGAACTGGTTATTGACTGGCAGCACACAAGGCTGTGATGATTGTACATATATTTTATTGAACGTGACATATACGACGTTGAACAAGACGTTCATATTTACAGTTGCAAAAAGGTCATACATCAAAATGTTGATCATTTACTTTTCAAGTTTATGAAGATCCTCTACAATTAAGTCCTCTCATTCAAGTGACTAAAGATCGATCACTTCCTTTGCCATAGCATATGTATTGTAGTAACGTCCGTTGACCTTCTCTCAAGGACGTATCCTATGACCAACGGATTAATTCTCACTGAGTAATATTTCTTGTCATACTCGTACTAATTCCAGACTTCCTTCATACAATATTTAGTTAGCATATATATATAACAATCCAAACAAAGTCATCCACAACAATACGACCAGGTTAGAGTTCTGTATTGACCAACCTCTCTGTATCCATGCCACGACTTTGGCATTTACGAAAATACGGCATATAAAACATAAGAAGTATGCAAATCAATTAACTTTGTTTCTTCGTAGGAATCCTCCCTCTACGGTAATTCAAAAAGGCTAACGACTCCGTCTGTCCATTCTAGAAGGACATACTGTGATGACTTCCCGCTAGATCAGAACTATGAGCGGCCTTATACATTAATTTACTCAATAAACATTCAATGACATGGGGCGACACTTACATGATACTTCTGCTACTGGATTCATCATGAACCAGTAGAGATCATACAAAATAATGGCTTCTTCCAAACTTGCCAATAAAATATTCCAAGAAATATATCTCGGACATAAACACAGTCCGTACTGCCCCGAACTCACATGACGTCACCAATCCCCCAAACTAGGTTACCCGTGCGTCCAAAGCAACTCACACTGCATTGTGCACGTCAGTGCGTGAATCAATCGAACGCACAAATAATAAAAATATATAAAGACTGGTGCGTACATTTGGCAGGACCGAAGACTACCCCCTTAGGTAATAAATGTACGTAACAGCTCCCTTATCACCTCCCCTTAAAAAAATTAATTCTATTAATTTTTTTGAACTTAGTACCCGAGAGAGGTGAGTCAAAACTACAACAAGATATATGAAATGCATAAAGTTATATCATATTAAGAAAAGAATATTAAACGAAATCAATATAACTAAATGATAGTATGCATTAAAGCACACATCCACAAACGACCTACTTTGGAACGATGTGGTAAAACAAGTTTGAAAATGAAAAATGAAAAAAACCATAAAAAAAAAAGATGATAATAAAATTCAACTAAGTTTTCAACAAAATTTGAAACATATGATTTCAAAAATGAAAATGAACAGCAACACTGATGATGATCAATGACAAGAGAATCAATGAAACAGAAAAATTGAAAATACAATGTGCAAAAATGAAGCAATGCAAAATTAAACACTTTAAGAATCAACACACTTAATGTTTTCTAACACTAGTACGGTTGACTAGTGATCTAACAGTGAGATATCATAACTAAGACCCGTGAATGAAGGTTTTACGTGACAACTAATAAAGTTAGTATGTGTGTGATCCATAATCAATTAAATAGATTAAATTGAATTAATCTAATTTATATATTCCTTAATTACTAACAAATAACTAGTTAATAATATATTCTAAGTAATTTCAATATCACTATCAATATGTCAATGTTCAGTTACAACTAGATAGTAATCGACGAGATAATGTTCTCAATGTTCCATACACGATAAAATATATTCTCGAACACGATATGTAGTGTAATATGTTCCATAGGAATAACAAATGTATATTTGTCGCTCTTAACAATGTTGCCATAATAATAAAAAGTTACTGTAGTACCAATGTTCCCGTACTAAGAAAATGTTATTTTAATATCAATGTTCCCGTTCTAATAAAACGTTACTATAGTATCAATAACAATGTACAAAGTTATTCATGTTATCGGTGAGGATGTTCCAACATCTGGAAGTGGCTTAGTTTCGACAAGTTCGCTTGGGCATCTCGACAAACAGTCTGCGAACACATTCTTCACTCCAGGAATAGCTCGTATTTCAAAATTGAATGGTTGAAGTGCTATAGCGTAACGCGCTGACTTCGATGATTTAACGTTCTTCGTGTTCAGTGCGGTAAGAGCTTTTTGATCAGATTCCACCACAAAGTGTGAGCCGAGAAGGTAACGTTCCAGTTTTGTGATTGCCCACACCAATGCGAGGAGCTCTTTATCGAGAACGGAGTATTTGAGTTCGCTCTCCGTAAGTTTTCTGGACACGTACATCACCGGAAATAAGGTGCCGTTATATTCCTGCATCAAAACTGCAGCGATAGCGTAAGAAGAAGCATCACTGCGAAGAATGAAAGTGAGATTTTTGTTAGGCAACCTCAAAAAAGGTGCATTTGAAAAAAATTGTTTTATATAGTCTAACGCCGTTTGGTGATCCTGCGACCACTTTATTACATTAGATGTGCCTTTCTTCAGTAGAGACGAAAAAGGTGCAGTTATAGTAGACAAATGAGG
Source organism: Oreohelix idahoensis (assembly GCA_024509875.1). NCBI lineage: Eukaryota > Metazoa > Mollusca > Gastropoda > Stylommatophora > Oreohelicidae > Oreohelix > Oreohelix idahoensis. The sequence goes on from JAMPIV010004567.1 coordinate 427,845, forward strand.
GATGAATTTTGAATAGAACTGTATTAGTCCTAAAAGCGACCTAACTTGTTTTTTTTTGTCTTAGGTGCCGAGATGTTTAAAATTTTAGAGACGTTACTGTCTTCTGTATACATGAAACCATGACCTATGCGGTGACCCAGAAATGAGATGTCATGAAAACCGACAAAAGCCTTTGAAGGTTTCGCTGTTAAGTTATAATCCCGTAGGTAGAAAGTAAAGCTTTTAATCCATGAATATGTTCATCCCAAGAGTCACTGAAAAGACAGATGTCATCTATATAAGTAATGACATCGGGACGATGAGACAATATGCGGCGCATCATGCGTACAAAGGTAGCTGGCGCATTCATTAATCCGAATGGCATAAAATTCCATTGAAAAAGACCCCGTGGCGTCGAGAAAGCGGTGAATGGCTTTGCTTTAGGAGTGAGTGGCACTTGCCAATAGCCCTTTGAAAGGTCAAATTTCGAAAAGAATGTGGCATGAGATAATTTCTCCAATAAGTCGTCTAAAAGAGGTAATGGTTCCGCATCGAATTTTGTAACTTTGTTTAATTTCCTGTAATCTACGCAAAGACGTATATTGTTGTCTTTCTTCCTAATGATTACCATAGAAGAAGAATATGGTGATGAAGATGGTTCAATTATATTTAATTGGAGCATCTCATCCAATTCCTTATCAACCTTATCACGAAAGTGTAAAGGGATAGGATATGGGCGAACTCGAATAGGCGTATCGTCAGTCAGAATAATGTCATGTTGGATGACTGACGTATGACCTGGGATGTCAGTGAGGACATCCTCATACGAGTGTAGAATATTAGAGACTTGCTGACGTTGATCAGCAGAAATAGTAGATGAGATTGTAACATCATTCCATTTCTCAGTGGAATGGAGTGGTACAACTGGTATTGGTAGTTGTACATCATCAAAAGAAGATTCTTCTTCTTGGATGACTGACAAACTAGAATAGTGTTGAATAGGAGGTGTAGGATCGTCAGTTGCCTGGAACACTGACTGTAGATAATCAGGACGTGAGTAATACTCCTTCAACATGTTAATGTGGAAGGTTTTATGTTTACCATTAACATCAACGATGTAGTCGACATCGGATATTCTTGAGATGATCCTGAAAGGACCTCTCCAGGTAATTAAAAGACGATTGTTATGCGCAGGGAGTAATACAAAAGCTTCGTCACCAGGAATAAGCTGGCGAAGACGTCTATATTTGTTTGCAAATAGACGAGCTTTTTCTTTGGCTTGTTCGGATGATGCAGTAGCTAGTCTACACGCATCTATGATTCTCTTTCTCAGAGAGATCACATACTCATAAGAGGATTGAGTTTCCTCTTCAATATTCTCGTCAACCAATAAGTCGTGGATTAACGACATCGGACCGCGTGGTTGCATGCCGAAAACTAGCTGGAATGGAGAAAACCCCGTGGCTTGATTTTGTACTTCGCGATACGCAAACAGAGCAGCGGGTATGACCCGATCCCAGTCTTGGGGATGGTCTTGGGTCATCTTACCCAACAACTGCTTGAGTGTCCTATTGAGACGCTCAATTAACCCATTTGACATCGGATGATAAATAGAACTTAGAGATCTATCTATACCTAATGTTTTCATAACTTGAGACATGGATTCAGAAATGAACTGAACCCCATGATCCGACAAGATTTTCCGTGGAAAACCAATGCGTGAGAAGATTAACATCAATGCCTCTGCTACACTGGCAGATGAAGTGTTCTTGAGAGGGATGGCCTCAGGCCAACGAGTGCACATATCAATGCACGTAAGGATATGCGTATGCCCTCTAGCAGATGGAAGCATCGGACCAATAATGTCTATAGCCATTTTATCAAATGGTCTAATCGGGATGTCCGCAGCTTGAATAGGAGCCGCATGAAATGGACCCCGTACCTTAACTTCCTGACATATCAAACAGGACCGACAATAGAGAGTGATGTCCCTATGGACGCCTGGCCAGTAGAATGCCGAAAGCACTCTGGATTTGGTACGCGAAAAACCCATATGGCCCGCACATTGCGAGTCATGCGCATGTCGTAATATACGAGATCTCATAGAGGATGGGACTAAGATCTGATAACATAAGGATGAATCCTTTTCCCGTATTACTCTAACCAAAATCCCATTTTTAAGTATAAAGTCATGTCTAGATTTTGCACGTTTGTTGCTTGTATTCTTTATGTTAACATACTGAAAAAATTTTTTTAATGAATCATCATTCTTTTGCAATGTTGCAAACAACTCCCGTGAAATAGGAGCATCATCATCACAAGTGGTATGAACTATAGGTTCAATAGGTGTATCACGCGACATATTAGTAGCTTGCGCTCTAGTCACTACTGCATTTGCAGTTTGAATATGTCGCTCTTCCCATTCAGCTATTTGCTGTGGTGTACACTCTTTAATACCATGTATGCGACCAAGTATTACATCACAAATTGGATTCAGAAGGAGACATGCCTGTATCTTTCCTGTAAAAAATGGTGTATTAAGATCAATAATAGCAGTGGGAAATGTTTCGACGGTGCCGCCGAAAGTCACACACTTGACAACCCTGCCCGTGGCACAACTTGGGTTGATCAGCGAAGTCCGGACGCCCACAGTGTTACAACCTGAGTCAAATAGGAGAGAGCATGAAATATTGTTGACAAATCCCTTGTTAAACTTAAGAGAGCCCTGTCCCTGGTCTAATGACGTAGCAGTGGCCATACAGACTGCAGGTAGACTAGGCAAAGTATGTCCGCAACGCAGCGTCGTGATCGCCTTAGGCTGGAAAAGAGTCGAGCATTCTGGACAGTCTTTCATCTGGGTACAATCAAGAGAACAAGACATAGCATTGTGAGTTTCAGTTACTTTACCCTGTTCAATGTTAGCCTGTGTATCACTTAAAGCGACATTAGAATGTCTACCCGTATTACTTGACGATCTATCTCTAAGACGCGATCGATTTTGATTATTTGCATTAAAATTGCCAAAATTGTCGTTTCTGCTTGAGTTAAAATTTGGATGAGTCCGATAATTTGTATAATTAAAGTTATGCTGTTCTTTAAAATTTTTATTCCAAGAACCTTGTCTGTTTTGCGGACCCTGAGATCTTGATCTCCAGTTTTGTTTATTATAATGTCCTTGATTATTATTAAAATTATTGTTACCAAAATCTCGCGATCTGTGAGCTTGGTTCCAAGAAACATTAAATGGAGCAGATTGTTGAAATTGCTTCCCTTTGTAAAAGTTATCACTGTTAAAATTGTAATTATTTCCCTTATTGACATACCTGTCAGCACTAAAGGAACGATTACGTGAAAAATTGTTTTGTTGTGCTGCAAAAGCAACAGGCAATTCATTCTTAATCTGTGCATTACTTAGATCCATGTTTGGGTGAGCAGTACAAAAATTTTTTGCATGTTCTTCTAAGTCTTTTATTGATAAAGGTTTCCGTTCTTGCAAAAAAGCGAGAAATGTAGGATTTACAGACGATAGTACCTTATCGCGCATCAGTAAATCAAAGAGACCTTCATACGACTTTTCAATTTTGGATAATTCAATCCATCTTTCTAGTGTTAGTCGTATTTGTGACAGAAAATCATTGAAATTTCTGCTTGATTGAGGTAGTAATGTACGAAATCTTAAACGGTATTCATCTTCTGTCATTTGAAATTTCTTCAGAAGTGCGGCTCTAAGAGCCTTATAATCATTCTTCTCATTAATGCTGGTAGTATGATAAACTGCCAAAGCATCCCCAGTAAGTAACCTGGATAAATATGTGCAATACAGTGTACTATCCACGTTATAAGACCTACAAGTGGCCTCAAATCTATCTAGGAAAAATATTACGTCATCCGATGGGGGGTTAAATTTAGGTAATTTAAGGTGAATTTCCTTAAAATGATCATGTCTGGATGAAGTTTGGCTATCAAAAGTTCTCTGAGAATTAGATTCCTGAGTTAACCTAAGTCTCTCATATTCTGACTCTGCTAATTTCAGTTCATGCTGTCGTTTTTTATCATTCTCTTCCATCTCAAGCTGAAGTCGTTTTGTGTTTTGTTCAGCTATTAATCTTCTTTCTTCCATTTCTTTTTGTTTCTGTTCCATTTCCTTTTGTTTAACTTCCATTTCAATTTTAAGTCTTTCTTCAGCCTCCTTTTGCTTCTGTTCTGCCTCTCGCTGAAATCGTTCCTTTTCTAATTCAGCGGCTAATCTCATTTTTTTCTCCTCTTCCTCAGCTATAAATTTCCTCTTCTTTTCATCCTCCTCAGCAGTTAATCTCATTTTTTTCTCATTCTCCGCAGACTCAATCCGTTTTTGATCTGCCTCAAATTGAAGTTTTTCTAGTCTTAAAGTTTCTAACTTTCTCTGTTCAGCTTCTATTTCTTGAGCTTTCCTATATTCTGCAAGTGCAAATGCTTTTGCTTCATCAGGAGCCATCTGAAGAGCTTTTGCTTGCTTAATGAAATAATCTAGTGAATACATTATGCTTTATAAGTAGTCACAGTACTCTTGGTTTATAAAATGATAATTAATCAATATAAATTAATTAACCTTGTTACTATAACAAGTGTTCTTCGTCCCTGTCCTAGAACGGTATAATTTGTTATCATATAGTTATGAAATATATCACTATAGTTATTTAGGCAATGTTATGAGCAATGACGTGACAGACAATAGGTACAATACTGACAAGACACGATAATCAAGACAAATGACTACAGTCGTAGAAATCAAATAAAATAAAAATGTGGAACTAAAATAGAATGTCGTAAAAAATTACGATGACATCTACGAACCAATAATGTACAAGACAAATGACAACACAGTGTAAAAACATAGGTTTTGTAAAAAAACTGAACGACAGGAAAGGTGAGATGGACAATAATACAAACAAAATTCATCATAAAACTAAATACGAGAAAAATAGCTACGAGAACAACAAGTAAAACTCGACGAAACAGCTAAATAGATAATATTATAAGAAGCAACTAGCGATCGGAACTTCGGCAAGGTTTCTAGCCTTGTACCGGAATTATCGCTCAATTGAAACTTACAAGTTGAGCCCTACAGAACGTCTGACGAAGAGCCCGAATTGGCTTCGAGATGGATCTCGTTCGTCAGATCAACCTCCCTACCTCCCACGAAGAATGCACAACATATAACATATAACATGGAAAATATACAGATGGACATAAGTATCGAAGGCACAGCTAATAATAATAAAAGGTACAACGAAAACACGTTATACTCAACTACGCGTGTGCCGGAAAAACAAGGTGCCTCGTCTCCGTGGATGTACGTCAGAGGATACAATACTTCGCTCTGCGTATATAAAACCAGCTCGCACGTAATACTGACGAAGAGGTGAGCAAGGCAGTCAGTCACTGTAGAACTTGACGTGGAGGTTGATTGATGATCTTGAGCATTTGAGTTGATTTTGATTCATTATCACGCTAGGATCCAAATTGAGATGATGTCGCCTTGAAAGTACACATTCTTCTTTTCAAACGATAATTTGGATGGGTACGTTCCTTTGAAATTACTTCCAGACCACACTGGCATACCATTTTCTGTTGGGTTCGTTTCTAACGTTCAAGAGTGTTATTTACGCGAATGGTTTTGATAGAACGAAAATGTCATAAATGTTCTTCAACACGAACACCAACAAGTAGTGATGAACTGGTTATTGACTGGCAGCACACAAGGCTGTGATGATTGTACATATATTTTATTGAACGTGACATATACGACGTTGAACAAGACGTTCATATTTACAGTTGCAAAAAGGTCATACATCAAAATGTTGATCATTTACTTTTCAAGTTTATGAAGATCCTCTACAATTAAGTCCTCTCATTCAAGTGACTAAAGATCGATCACTTCCTTTGCCATAGCATATGTATTGTAGTAACGTCCGTTGACCTTCTCTCAAGGACGTATCCTATGACCAACGGATTAATTCTCACTGAGTAATATTTCTTGTCATACTCGTACTAATTCCAGACTTCCTTCATACATTATTTAGTTAGCATATCTATATATAAATCCAAACAAAGTCATCCACAACAATACGACCAGGTTAGAGTTCTGTATTGACCAACCTCTCTGTATCCATGCCACGACTTTGGCATTTACGAAAATACGGCATATAAAACATAAGAAGTCTGCAAATCAATTAACTTTGTTTCTTCGTAGGAATCCTCCCTCTACGGTAATTCAAAAGGGCTAACGACTCCGTCTGTCCATTCTAGGAAGGACATACTGTGATGACTTCCCGCTAGATCAGAACTATGAGCGGCCTTATACATTAATTTACTCAATAAACATTCAATGACATGGGGCGACACTTACATGATACTTCTGCTACTGGATTCATCATGAACCAGTAGAGATCATACAAAATAATGGCTTCTTCCAAACTTGCCAATAAAATATTCCAAGAAATATATCTCGGACATAAACACAGTCCGTACTGCCCCGAACTCACATGACGTCACTATTCCAAACTAGGTTACCCGTGCGTCCAAAGCAACTCACACTGCATTGTGCACGTCAGTGCGTGAATCAATCGAACGCACAAATAATAAAATATATAAAGACTGGTGCGTACATTTGGCAGGACCGAAGACTACCCCCTTAGGTAATAAATGTACGTAACACCCTCCTTACTCAGCCAGACTGCAGTGGTGCAGCCTGTTTCCAGGACAACCACTTGGAGGTAGAGTAGGGTCTTGGTCAGCTCTGGTTCGCTGACCCTGACGGAAACAGTCAGCTATGGGTCGCTAACTGCATTTCTCACTTTTGACGCGTCTTAGGTCCCAGCCTATCATCTTAGAGGAAAATCTTCTGATTGTATTAATCATTTAGGAGAAGAATTGATTGAAAAACTATCTTTCACACATATAGCTGTGAGGTTAAAATAAATAAAGAATAATAAAAGTATTAATAATCTGTATAAGATCTACTAACATTCTTTTCCCTTCGCAAAATCTTTTAAGAACACAATTCACCACATATATGAATTATTTTATCCACTCTGACTTAACCTCATGGGCAAATAGATGGTGTGTCAGCATCAACACTGACAAGTGCAGTACTACGCTCTTCACCCTCTCTCCCAATTAAAAAGCTGGTATCATCAAGATAAATGAAGAGCTCATGAGAGAAGATAAACATCCTACCAATCTCAGAGTTACATTCGATGATAGGCTGACATGGAAGCAGCAAAGGCAAGGAGGAAGTTAGCCATCCCGAGAAAACTAAGTGGAACCACATGGGGAGCCAGCGGGAAAATACTTAGTAAAGTTTACCAGCAGGGCACACGACCACACCTGGAATATGGGTCAGCTGCGTGGTGTTCAGCATCAAACACCACATTACAAGAGCTTGATAAGGTGCAAAACCAAACGCTTAGGGTCATCACAGGGGTAATGAAATCAACGCCTATAGTGGAGATGGAGAAAATGGGGAGGATACAAGCACTGAGAGAACGCAGAGACACGAAAGTGCTAACACAGGCAGAAAAGTTCCTCTGTATGCTGAGCCATCCAATGAAGGACAGATTTCAAAACCCAGCAATGGGGCGGTTGTAAATAAGCAGCTTTATCCACCAGGCCAAACGATTTCGTAGACAAACCTCAGGCCTGCCTGAAGTTAACAGCCCCCTAAAGTCTGTGCCAAAACAAACCCATTGGAGAGAGGAGCCTGGACTACAAGTTCACATCCAGACAAAAGTGAAACGAATATTCGACATGGATGAACAGAACAGCGTGCAACGTAGGACAGTCCCTCTCAGTTTCCTGGATGATGAATACCCACAGGTCCCTTGGGACCGAGTATACACGGATGGGTCAGCACATAATGCAGTAAAGAATGGAGGAGCAAGAATGTACATAGAATACCCAAACAACACTAGGGATACAGTCAGTGTACCAACGGGGAAATTTTGTAACAACAATGATGCAGAAATCCAGGCAACCAAGGTGGCAGCTGAGAAACTGTTTAACACCAATCTCGGTCCACAGCTTGTAGTAATCCTGATAGATGCAAGATCAGCACTCCAAGCACTTCAGTCCAGAAAATTGCCAGGTATACAAGCCCTACTTTCTGAACTGTGGAACCAGCGCATGGTCGCCATGCAGTGGATACCGTCTCATTGTGGAATACCAGGAAACGAGAGAGCGGACCGACTGGCTAAAGATGATGCTGCAGACGAGCAACCGGATGTACCAGTTACGTACCATCAGAAGAAAAAGATGATCAAATCAATCAGAAAGCCACCAACACCAACACAGGATGATTACCAAGCTATGAACAGATCAGAACAAATTGTCATTTTGCGCCTCAGAACAGGGCACAACCGACTCCGCAGCCACATGTATACAAAATTCAAGATTAGCATGTGTAATTGCAAAGCACGTACTTCAAGATTGCCCCGAATATGATATATTGAGGCAAACTCACTGGCCCAGAGAAACAACACTAGAAGCAAAACTATACGGACCTCTGTATGAACTACAAAAGACAGTGAAGTTTATACAAGAAACAACATTGCAGATATAGACAAAAAAAACTCACTGTCTATTGTCGCCCACATGTAAATTTACATCATCCTTTATAAGGCAGCTCTCCGTATCCTCGCTAATTAGTTCATTTGTTGTGCCGGCTCCACCTGGAGCAGCGGCACGGGTCTTTGATATCCCACTGATTGCGTCCATTGTATTGCGTGGCCATTGTATCGAGCGCGACGACAGTCGAATGTTTGCACAGTGGCTCGCACTGAATAAAGTACCAGGTGGTATCAGCCGCACCTAAACAATAGTCCAAGGTGGCATGTCTGACGCTTATTTACACATGGTCTAGTTATCAAAGAATATTTTTTTAAGTCCAAGCTGCGGGTTTCGCAAGATTAGGATAAACCCAGATATCTTTAACAAGGTGGGAAACTGAATCAATAGACCACCAATGAAAGAACAAATGTGGTTCTTTAGATACTTTGTGCGCGTAATCAAAACCGAAGAAATAGCAAATGGGGGATAAAAGAGCAAAAATGTGGGAGAAAATAAAATAAGAAAGATGTAGGAAAAGATATGGCGAAAAGGCTTTGCGGTTGTTTATCACACAACATAGGTTGTCCAGGTCTCGCTGCCATATAGGAGTGTGCTGGTGACGCAGGCGTTATATACCGCAGCTTTGGTTTTCGTGGTGAGTTTGAAGTTTCCCCCAAACACGCGATGTGAAGCGAGCAAAGGTGGCCAATGCGCCTATCAATTTCTGTGTCCAGTGAGAGTTTGTCATTGATGGTAGATCCTAGGTATGTGAAGTGGTGGTACCCTACCACACATCTCGTAAAAAGCGACTAAGGAGAGTTGGGCATGAAACTGGTTACCCCATCCCATAAAAACCTTTACCAAAAATCTTCAACAAACACGAACGAGTCAAATACAGAATATAAATAAAGTCAGTCTATCAAGACAGAAGAAGGTCCTCTGGAAAGGAGGCGCATGAAGAAACCCAGAGAAAGCCGAAAGGAGTCTGGGTTGACGACTAACCTTTATTTCGTCTAGGATAATCTCCAGGATTGGCACCTGGAATGCTCGCACTCTATGTGAACAGGGTAAAACTGCACAGGCAGCTGCGGAAAAGGCAAATAACAGGATTGATATCCTTGGTCTCTGTGAGACACGGTGGAAGGGCATAGAGAGGAGGAGATTGATTATAGGTGAAATGGGTTTGTCCTCAGCACATGAGGAGGAAAGAGCCTACTACAGTGAAGAGGTGGCTATAATGCTGTCTAGGGAAGCACAGAAGGCACTTAAAGAATGGGAAGAAATGGGACCCCGAATTATAACAGCAACGTTTAAATCAACCAACAAGAAAATAAAGGATGTGTTTTTTGTTTTCTGACTTTAATTTAAGAATTTTTAAGTGCATATTTTATAAGATCAAACGACCACGCCCACTGCTTCTAGTAGACTTAGAATATTAACGTCAGACCAAGCTAGGAAGGTATTTGAAGACATGTTGGATAGTAATAATAATTCAGACTGTAGTATTTATTCACAGGATAGCGATGGCAACTTTGATTTTTAATGAATACCTTTGCTCTAATTTTTCACCGGCTTTCTCTTTTCAGCCTCCATTTTACCTTGGATAACTAATAATTATTCAATGAAAGCTTTTATACTTGTAGCACAAAAGTAAAGTACATCCATTTACCTTCAGTTTCAACTACAACAACAAAGTTATTTATGCATTTGAACATTTTTAAAAATTATTTTCTAATAACAACAATAGAAACGCACTGGGGTGGCTATTTTTGATTGGGCCAAACCCACTTTTTTGCTTGGGACTGAAAGAGTTAAACATCATCCAGTGTTATGCACCAACACATGATAAAGAAGAATCCGAGAAAAAAGAATTTTATACCAGTCTACAAAATGACTTGGACAAAAAGAAAAGATAGGACATCACAATTTTGATGGGGACTTAGACGCGAAAATAGGAACAGACTTTAAGGAATTCATGGGAAAGCATGGATTATGTATGTTGAACGAGAATGGGGAACTGTTAACTAACTTATCTGTGCTTCAGATCAACTATCAGTACGAAGAAGCATATTTCCACATAAAAGAATACATACAGCAACATGAATATCACCAGACAACAGAACTGAAAATCAGACTGATCACATATACTTAAGGAAGACGTTTAGGTCATCATTGCATGATGTAACAGTATGTAGAGGAGCAGATGTGGTATCAGATCACCATCTTCGGTTGGCTAAAACAAAATTAAAACTCAAAAAATTCACAACAGCTGTAGACCACAGTGTTATTTGGATATTTAAGAAATCAGGAAATAAGAGAACATTTTTCAGTAACAGTTGTCACGAGAGGTTGGTATAGTTTTAAATGAAAGATATCCTGGACACAAAAGTTTATCAGGTGATACCAGGATAGTGCCAGATAAGAGACTGGCCGTATAAGAAATACCTCCTTCGCTGAAACGAGTAAGGCTGTACTGACATCAAAGGTAAGATCAAGTTGTATAAGTTCCTAGGTATGACGATAGTGTGTTATCCTAGGTTCCTAAAAGCTCCTCTAAAGATCCTTCTCTGTTTATAGTGTTAGGCTCTTCTAGGGGTATTAAACTAAACTATTTACCAACAAGAACTGTTATTTAACCTAAACAATCCAAGTAAGTCTGTTGGTAAAATTTACAATTTAATTTGTACAAGTTTTCTTTTCTTTGTGATTGTAACGACCACTTCGTATAGCATCAGTTGCCCCGAATATATTGTAACTTTTCGTCAAACGGGATTTTTTTCACCTGGACTCATTAGCTATGCAACCTTTCCACGCAGATGGTCAACACGTGGGCTGATTAATATGTGGACAGTTTATCTACCGTTCCTTCTGTTCATCGCATTGATTTAAGGAGAGATTAAATCACGCCCATAGACATCTCCTGAGCAATCATATGCAGGTATTTTCATTAACTTGGCCAGTGGAGGGCGTTGCCAGCATCAAACGATAGTAGTGACCACGATCAAAGACACTGGGGGAGATCTCAGGAAGGACTGGCGGCATGCTATCAAAGGCAGTAGTGGTCCCTGAAACGAGCGACGCAAGTTTCCTGCCGGTATTTCCCATCTCGGTGTTAAACACGAAACCGATCGCAGTGGGTGCGAACGGGAAAGCCGGCGCAAGCAGCGAGCAAAAATACGAGAGACCAGGGGCGGCTTCTCTCTTTAGTCTGGCGGTCAGATCCAAAAAAGTCTTCTGAGATCAAAAAATGTGTCAAATTTCACATGTCCCCCAATCTTGCATTCCAGTTGTAGATATACAGACGATGAAGAAATGCATGTTATCACTCGTTGGCCAGAACTTGACAGAAGCATTAGCGATATTGAAATCTTGTTATAGATTTTCCCCTGGATTTTCATATATATTTGCAGTGAATTCTATTCTGTGCAAAACGGTAAAATATAACTGTGTCTAGTGATCAGTGGTCTAGTTCATTCATTCTATTTCACTGGATATTGTGTTAATTTAAATTTATTAAATTAAAACCATCTCAATAATTCCCAGTTGTAAATGTAATGTTATACCTGTTATATTATTTCCAAAATAAATAGAGGCTTAAATGCTAGAGTAACTTTTATAGTCGCAAAGGAATTTATAATTAATAAATTTAGTTAAGTCCTATATATATATAGATGTGGGTTTTAACCATTAGAACTCGCGCAATGTTTATTAAATACATAATTAAATACCCGAGGGTATATATAGTCTTAACGGGAAATTCATCGCGCTTTAGAATGTTATTTGATTTTTCGGTATATTACATGTCTTTTTCTTTCATACAGAGTGATCGTAACCTTTGCGATCCCAGCATAAAGAAAGCAATAGACAAATCATACAGAGTTCTTTTCAGACTCGGTTCTTAACTTCCAGATATGTTGATGGAACATTTTTAAATATAATTCTTGTGGCGATCCGATGCGACCTAGCTATCAATTGCATGAAAGAAAGCTCCCCCATGAACTTTTTTATAATAAATCATCAAATTTAATTACAATCTGTAATATAAACTGGAAGATGAACAGTGCCAGTAGCGATAATTTATTTACTGCTCTACTGTGAGAGAATACATATTTACTTGACTGTGACTGAGCCTAATTTTTCCTCACTGGATTTAAACCATACCGGTCAGTTGCTATCATCACGCCTTGAAGGAATTTTACCTCCAGCAACGAAATTAAAGAGACCTCATTTTCACCCCTGTATTGAATTGTGTCAGTGCCATCCCATAGACTCCTTTTATATAATAAAACATAATAACTCTGAGTCTTCAAGTCCGGCGATTAGTGGGATCATTCGCTATCAGCAAACCTCGCTACATCTGGGGCGGGACATCGAAGTACTAGACATTTTCACGTGTCAAAAGTAATTGTTGTTTATATAATTCAATGGATTGTTTGATGCTGCAATCGGTAAGTATGTGTGTGTTTGTGTATATGAGTGTGGATCTTCACGCGCTTGCATGAATGACAGGAAATCTAATTGTTTTTGCAAACCATTTGTTAACTTGCCTACCGGGCAATACATTTTCTGTATACCCCGCATTGTTCCTTTAAGTGGGATATTTTGTTAACTCTGTCTAACCCCCTCCCTTTTAATTGCTTAGTAAAGGGAAGAACAATTTGGGATAACAGGTTTTTTTTCCACCACCCATACCTAGTATTGTAACTCCTTTTTCAGAGTAATTAACTTCACTGTTAGGTTACATTACCTATGTTCCTGATAACTATCTATCTTTGGACTGGGTTCATCTTTGTCTAATAAGCGGGAAGGGCGTAGTCGATATCAATCTTCTTCACCCCCTCCCCACCTTGTTATTTGCATTTTCTGTATTTATGATAATTTTATGTAACCCTTGATATTTGTTTGTAATTTGATTTTTTAGGTTAATAAACATCATAAACCTAGTTAGCACTGTGTTGGAAATACCCAAAGCCCAACATTTCCCCTATTTGTTTAATATAGTTGTATCCACGTGCGTCTGTGTGTTTGAAGCACCAAATCGGTGTGAGCGAAGGTGTGTGTCTGGAAACTGGCAAAAAATTGTTTGACCAGGGGGGATGAAGAGTAGATTGAGAAAAACGATTTGTCGTAAATAAGTCTGTCTTTTCTCTCCCCAGCACACTGTGAAGCAACTAGTTACTCTGTAACCTTTCTATCACTGAGATTTCATCATAAATCTCCACTCTAAACCGGACCACTATTTCTAAGACTCTTTCTCTCAAAATAAATTTACGACAATATTTGTGGGCTGGTCCTGGGATCTTGAGCTACATTTGAGGCAATCGCATAGCCGGGATAAAGATATTTTGAGTCTGATTAAGTCTGGGTCTAACTAGATAGAGTGTTAATGATCTGTCTTTGTGAAGTAGAGAAATAAAAATAATTAATTACACCCCTAGACAACGGCTTTTAGTATTTGGGTCGTCCAAACAGCATATTTACAGGTTGTTTTCTTTCCACAGCAGTAGAAAGTACGGATAAACAAAAATATGTGTTATTTAAATTATTCTCTGCAGAGAAACATTACATTTTTCTTTATAAGATTTGCCGGGATTGCGTGATTGTTTTTACAGTCACTAAAGGTTTTGAAGTTACTAGAGTTGACCTTAAGCTAACCCTCTATTGGGCCATTTATGAAATAGTTGGAAAAAAAATTCTTGGAGTGGTTTTTGTGGCTGTCCCATGTCTGAAAAGTGGTGTGAAGGTTAATTTTGGGCAAAAAAATGTTTAGTTAGTGTTTTATGGGTATGTTGCCAATTGGCAACAAATCACCATTAAGGTTGGGAACATTTATTGTTGCCATTTGGCAACATATATCTTTTAACTATGTTTTTATGTCTAACAACATCTATTTCACCTTTTTTTACTCCCTACCTACATTTAATATTTAAACAGTAAATAGCAGACAACAAAATTTGTGAAACTTCATGAAGTTAAGTGTAATTTATACAGAAAATGCCACACATACAATGAAACATATAGTTACTGAAAAAAAAAAAATCTTCTGTCTCGTGACTCAATCACAGCTCCACACTCATGTTTCATGAAATACTTTGAAACAGTTTGAATGTTTATTGAGGCACAAGTGTAGGTTACACTTCTCACAGACAGTTCTGGAGTACCCCTTGCATCCAGGAAGTTTGCATCTCCCTTTGTTGGTGACGGAATTGGGGCTGTGGCCAACATTGTCAGTTCTGACATGAAAAGGAGGTACATTTGCTGTTTGCCCTCTCTTCTTTTTAGCCACCAGCTGTGTCTCAGTGCTTCCTGATGGCCTTCCCCTTTTATTATTTTCACTTTTTCCTGCTTTTAGGAGACACAAAGCAATCTGCAACTTGAAATCAACTAATGGTAGTCTGTCCTTTTTTTCCATACCATCCTTACACACATCTGAACAATAAGTTAGCCAAGCTTGCACCACAGAAACATCCAGGAAATGAAACAATATTCTGTGGTACCATTTCTTGAATCTAATAGGTATACGATAGAGTGTCAGCAAGGAGTCCAGCAAATCTACCCCTCCCATGAACATGTTATATTCTTTCACAGCTGCAGGGCAAGAAATGTTTATTTCCTTCTTGGCTTTTCTGTCCCATCTTCTGACTACACATTCTGGTTCAACTGCTGCATAGGTGCTTAGCAGTGTGACTGCTTTATTGTCATACCATTTGATAGCTTTCAATGTGGCTCCGTTTGTTGCTGCAGTACAAACAACAGATGACCCTCTTCCTTTCGTTTTCAGTTCCTTATCGGAACACAGATTACACCCTTTCAGCCGGTTTGCGTGGACAGTGCCAAGACATGCAATGCCTTGTTTCCAGAGGCATGCCTGCAATGCTGGCGAATTAAACCAGTTGTCAAAATATACTTTATGCCACACATTTTTAGGGATACGTTGAAGAAGTCTCAGCACGATATTAGCTGATGCTCCTAAATCAGGTTGGCCAGGACACACGTCAATTTTTCCAGTGTAAATTTCAAAATCATGAATCAAACCAGAAATGCTTGAACAAACGAAGACTTTATAGCCCCACTTTTTGGGTTTCTTTGGGTTGTACTGACGCAGAGATGATTGACCTTTGAATGGGATAACTTGCTCATCAATGCTCAGCCTTTCTGCTGGTTTGAATGAATTGAATTTCACTTTCAGAGCGTCAACTAAAGGTCTTAATTTGAACAATTTGTCGCCTTCATTGTCTTGCTGCTTGTTGTTGTCATTGCAGTGAATGTTACTTTTGATTTCTTTAAACCTCTTGTTCGTCATAGTATCAGCAACAAGTCCATAGCGCGTTGTAGAGTCCCAGTACAATTTACAACTGGGCATTCTAACAATACTCATCATAAACGCAATTCCAAAAAACTGTTCCAGTTCTGGCTGGCTCAATCTGAGAGGCTTCATGATGTTTTTCTGGATGCTGTACTTGTTTGATTCAGTGACCATATGTGCCATTGTATCATCATCAATGAATCTGCGGAAGTATTCTATTGGTTCTGAGGTAACTGATACGTGTGCCGAATCACCAGAGAAGGGCGGAGCTTCAGAAGATACATCTGAGGCTTCACGGTGTCTCCATAGCATCCGACGACGATCAAAGGTTACATCTGTGTCCTCCAGCTCTGATGCAGATGATTCTGAAAAAAAAGAAAACAAAGATATTAATTATCTGGCAACATAAACAATCATTTATTGGTATACTGGTGTACATGTTATTATTCTGATAATAGTAATAATGATAAAAATTATTCTAATCCACACTGTAAAACTTTTGAGGATCCATTGTGTTTAACTGTAAAAAAAAATTTACAAAAAATGACAACATATACATTTTGTAATTCAAAAGTTTTTCATCACAAAATTGTTTAATCTCATCTGATGATACATTATGTTTTGTGATTACTGGCAATTTTAGTGGTTATCATGTGTAGTTTAGTTCTAAAAGTCAAGTCTAGATGAAGTAAATATGTTTTATTCATTTACAATATTATTAGTAATTTATACTGGTAATTCTACTATTTACATTGACCTTTTTAGGATACATAAAATTGCAAATAACAACTTTTTTTTAAATGATGAAGTTTAATCAATTATAATGAGAATAAAATACTAATGTTGTTGATTACAGAGAAATACAACATTAAATATCATTTATTAGGTAAAAAGCAACTGTTGCCAATTGGCAACATGAAGTGGTTTTTATTCCTTAATCGACTTTTGTTGCCAAATGGCAACATACCTAAAATGTAAAATAAGAGTAACTTATTTTATTTATTTATAACTATTAAAGCATTTGTTACAAAGATAAGTGGTTTAAGTTACTCAACATATTTTTTATACACCGTTTTCATAAGGAATTTTAAAAAATAATGTGAAGTAAACTCACCTCTCAATTCGATCTTGCAAACCAGCTACCATGCCTTGACAAAAGAGTGCGTGAAAAAAAAGTATTTCTCCGACAAATGAGTTACCCGGTAATTTAAAATTGGGAATGTTTCTAGAACACAATAAAACAAAAAAATTATTAATTTGAACGCCGGATAGTGAAATAGATGACTTTAAACGGTATGTTGCCAAATGGCAACAAGGCCCAATAGAGGGCTAAAGACGCCTTGTTCTGACTTTTTAAGTCTAGTTAACATCGTCTCTTCTCACAAACTGACTTCAGGGGCGGAGTTTTTGTAGTGGAGAATTAAAATTTCAGGAAATTTTTTTTCCTTTAAATTGTTTTAATATAAATTTTTCTCTACTTTTAGTAAAATTATATTTTTTTTCAGTGTAACTTACCATGTTAGTGGCATTAGTCGTTTGCGTTTAGAGCCTTAATTGCCAGGAAACAGCAGCGATAAGTTAACACATTTAAGGTAGGAGGTAACTCAAGTAAATTTTTACTTTGGTTTTTCCCGTAGTTGTTCCGAGTTTCTTCCCCTTCTCGTTTCTTCTTACTAGTTCTCTAGTCATACTACATCTTATTCTTTGACAATGGCAGAGAGGATAAAGATGAGGTCCATGCTGAGGCTAGAAGCGAAAGAGGTAGGATTAGACGCAGAAGCTGCAAACGCGTTTGTCAACCAGGAACTGGAAATATATGACGCGGAGCAACGGAGAGCAGAAGCTGAGAGGAAGGAAGAGAAAGCGAGAGCAGAGAGGAGAGAAGCACAGGAGAGGGCAGATAGGAAAGAAGCGGAAGAGCGTCAATTGGAGCAGAAGCAAATTGAGGCAGAGATGGACGCCCGCAGGCAAAGACAGAAGGAGAGACAGCGCAAAGATAGAGACAAGGAAAGACAGCAGGAACTGGCGCTTAAGGCTTTAAAGAGTCGGGGCGCCTCTACTTCGAATAACGGAGAGCCGTCTTCGCCCCAGTCTCAGTCAATGGATCTCTCCAGCACTCAATCTGCCCAATTAACGGCGATGTCTTTTGCTTTAGAGCCTTTTCCTAGCCCGAATGAAAAAATTGACAGCTACCTAGAAAAATTCGAGAGGCTCGCAAATCTGTATGGGTTAGAGAGTTTCCGTTGGGCACTTAAACTCTCAACGTCACTGAAAAGTACTGCTTATGACGTGTACACAAAGCTGGGAACCAACCAACATGATTACGACATGCTGAAGAAGGCCTTGCTAGAACGGTTTGAGATGACCGCCCGAAAATGTCTGCAAATGTTCAGAAACAGCCGGAAAGAGAGCACGGAAACTTTTCCGCAGTTCTCTTCACGTCTCACGGGTTATTTGACAAAGTGCATTGAATTATCTGACCTACCTCTTACATATGAGGGACTACTTGAACTTGTTCTTGTGGAACAGATAAAGTCAACTTTGTCAAACGAAACCCGTAGATTTTTGGCTGAACAGGGCGCAGTCAGGCTTGATGACATCCTCAATAAGGCAGAACGCTATACCAATGCAATGGCCGAACTTCCCAGCACTAAACGTAAACCCACAGATGAGATATCTCAAAAACAAAATCTAGAGCAGTCATCCTATTCTTCCAATCCTTCTCAGCAGTATAGCCAACGAGATAATAATACCCAAAGACCTCCCCATGAAAAATCGAAATTCTACAAAACCCGATTGTCCCAAAATAATAATTCTGATCAACCCACCAAGCCTACGTGGCAAGGCGGCCACCAAGGTCAAGGAAAAGGGAAGACCCCTACATCAGGAACGTCTGATCAGGGCAAACAGACCGGGCCCAACCGCACCGGATGTTTGCATACAGCCTCGAAAAGTAGAGTCAATGTCAGTGATTCTCAACCTGGAGGGGATAGACCCTCAACGCGAGGAACTGTAATTTTGAATGGTACCTCAACTACTTGTCTCTTTGACACTGGACTAAGCTTTAGTTGTATTGTCGCCAGACACCTAGTCAAACCAGGTCAGGAGACAGAGGAAACCGTCAAACTTAGTGGAGTTTTCAGGAGTGATGCACCCAGGACGCTTCCTATCGCACTGGTAGAGATACACTCTGATTTTGTCAGAGGTGTTATTAAAGCGGCCATAATGGATGATCCGATCTACCCAGTTATCCTGGGATATAGATATGTGTTTATTGGGAGACCTAAGGAGCCGATTGTGGCAGCGGTAACCACAAGAGGGCAAGCCAAGAAGAAGATGGAGCCTGCGCCAAATTTGTTGCCGAATGAACTGAAGGAGGCGCAACAAAAGGACCCTACTCTGGAGCTCTGCTTTAGAAAACTGCCCATGGCTAAGGACCCAAGACACAACGGAGACATCTTTTCTAAGGATGGCGTATTGTATCGTAGAATGGGCAACCCGGAGACGGGGAATAACCAGCTCCTAGTACCGACGCAGTAGAGAAGCCAGATCTTAGAAATGGGGCCCTCTCTTCATTTAGCGGACATATGGGACAAAACGCCACTATTCAGCGAATAAAAACCCACTATTGGTGGCCAGGAATGAACTCTGACATTATCAGGTATGTGAAATCCTGCGCCCAGTGCCAACGGGTAGCACCCAAGCACTTGACACCCCTAGTACCAATGTGGCAAATGCCAATAGTAGGGACTCCATTTGAACGGGTTGCTGTCGACATTATTGGTCCCCTGGAAAAGACCAAAAGAAGGAACAGGTTCATCCAGACGTTAGTCGACACTTGCACTATGTGGGCCAAAGCTGTACCGCTACCATGCATAGATTCCAAGCATGTCGCAGAAGCCCTCGTGCAAATTTTTACACGGTTGGGATTCCCTCAACAAGTTTTGACGGACAATGGATCCCAATTCCGTAGCCTGTTAATGGAGGAGATCTTTAAGATCTTGAGGGCCAAACATATCCACACAAGTCCCTACCATCCGGCCAGAAATGGGCTCGTGGAACTGTTTAATGGCAGCCTCACCACCATGTTACGTAAGCTGGGTCAGGAGAAACCGGAAGACTGGGACCTATATATATCGGCTGCCTTATTCGCCTACCAAGAGGTACCCCAAGCGTCTACGGGATTCCCACCTGCTACACTTTTATTTTACAGACCTATTAAGGGGCCACTTGAAGCCTTACTTCGGTCCCTGACAGACCAAAAGGCTAACGAGACAGTCGTCTTTGCAAGCAAGTATGTATCTGAGCTCAAGGAAAGGCTAAAGCTAGGATGGGATCTAGCTACGACCAACCTTACGAAAGCCCGCGCTAAACATGCTAAAAGATACAACAAAGCTGCAAAAGAGAGAGAACTACAACCAGGGGAGAAAGTTTTGTTGCTACTTCCAACCGGAAGCAATAAACTTCGCATCGGATGGCAAGGGCCGTTTACCGTCCTTAAAAAGATCTCACGTACCAATTACAAGATCTCCATCAAAGGAAAGGAGAAGGTCTTCCACATAAATCTGCTTAAGAAATATTTGGTAAGACCGGTGCCATCCTCCGAGCATCTCCTGGCTGTCGCCATAGCAATGGAAGACGAGGAAGATGACGATGATTGCATGGAGTACCCATTGCAACCCACAAAATCCTTTAAAGATGTCAAGTTCGGCGACAATCTCTCACCAGAACAACAAACAGAAACCAGGGCTCTACTAAAACAGTACAGTGCAGTCTTAACGGATGTACCTGGTCGAACAAATCTCATCGAATTTGATCTTAAATTAACAAACGAGACCCCTGTTCGAACCAGAGTTTACCCCATCCCGTACGCTAAAGCTGATGCACTTCGCGGAGAAATAGACAAGCTGCATCAGGCAGGAATTATCAGTGAGTCTACATCTCCTTACAGTTCCAGTGTAGTGCTGTTGCAGAAGCCCAATAAGGAAGTTCGGCTGTGTATAGATTACCGGCTGCTAAACGCTGTAACGGAATTCCAGCCCGAACCTCTCGAACTGTTTCTGAGTTGTTCACCAAGCTCAGCAAAGCAAAGATTTTCTCCAAAATTGATCTCAGTAAAGGTTATTATCAAATACCAGTCAAGGAGGAAATTAAACCTTTGTTAGCTTTCAGCACTAGTGAAGGACATTACACATTTAACGTGATTCCGTTCGGATTGCATAACGCACCAGGAGTGTTCACCAGGATGATGAGGAACCTTCTAGAACCTTTGCAAAGTCCCCATATCCATAATTTCATGGATGACATATTAATTGCATCGGAAACCTACGAAGAACATATTGCTACGGTTGCTATGCTCCTCAGGAGACTACAGGAAACTGGTCTCACAGCCAGACCTAGCAAATGTCTCATCGGGTTTAAACAGTTAGACTTCCTGGGGCATACTATTTCTCACGGCTGTAGTTGGCCTATTAAGAAGAAAGTGGAGAAAATAGTGGCAGCAAAAAGACCCCGAACGAAGAAAGACGTACGTTCCTTCATATCACTATGTGCATACTATCAGAAGTACATACAGAACTTCAACGGACTGACGGCACCTATGACTGACCTCACAAAGAAAGGTTGTCCTGATAAGGTCATATGGGATCAAAAGTGCGAACACGCGTACAGCACTTTGAAAGGACAGTTGTCTGCATACCCCATTATGAGGTTGCCTGACCTCAAGAAACCTTTTGTACTGCGGGTAGACGTGTCAGGTCAGGGCATCGGGTCAACACTGCTTCAAGCCGAGGACAGTGACCTGAAAATGCTATTTCCAGTTGCCTATGGCAGTCGGAAATTAAATAAAGCTGAACGGAACTACAGCGTAGTTGAAAGAGAATGTCTCGCTCTGATTGACGGTATCAGACGCCATCATGAGTTTCTCTATGGGACATCTTTCACTTTGCAAACAGACCACGCTCCGTTAGCCTTTCTTGGTGCCAATAAAGAATTTAACGCAAGGATCATGCGTCGGGCCCTTCTTTTAAGCGTTTATTCTTTCAAAGTGGAATACATTCCGGGAAGACAGAATGTCGGGGCCGATTTCCTGAGTAGAAACTGGACTACGGAGGAAGAGGAAGAAGTTGAAGATACCAATCATACTAAAGCTACCGATCAGGACAGCTTCATTGTCATAAATCAAACATGAAAAGAGGTTTTCATGTCTCAAAAGAGGGGAGGATTGTGACAGACAACTCATCCGTCCCTGAATTTGTTAGATGATGGTAGAACCCTCTCATAACATCGGTACTCCTGAAGCGTTGGATGATATAGTACGACCGTTTGTAACGACCCCTTCGTATAGCATCAGTGGCCCCGAATATATTGTAACTTTTCGTCAAACGGGATTTTTTTCACCTGGACTCATTAGCTATGCAACCTTTCCACGCAGATGGTCAACACGTGGGCTGATTAATATGTGGACAGTTTATCTACCGTTCATTCTGGTCATCGCATTGATTTAAGGAGAGATTAAATCACGCCCATGGACATCTCCTGAGCAATCATATGCAGGTATTTTCATTAACTTGGCCAGTGGAGGGCGTTGCCAGCATCAAACGATAGTAGTGACCACGATCAAAGACACTGGGGGAGATCTCAGGAAGGACTGGCGGCATGCTATCAAAGGCAGTAGTGGTCCCTGAAACGAGCGACGCAAGTTTCCTGCCGGTATTTCGCATCTCGGTGTTAAACACGAAACCGATCGCAGAGGGAGCGAACGGGAAAGCCGGCGCAAGAAGCGAGCTAAGATACGAGAGACCAGGGGCGGCTTCTCTCTTTAGTCTGGCGGTCAGATCCCCAAAAGTCTTGTGAGATCAAAAAAAGGTGTCAAATTTCACATGTCCCCCAATCTTGCATTCCAGTTGTAGATATACAGAACATGAAGAAATGCATGTTATCACTCGTTGGCCAGAACTTGACAGAAGCACTAGCGATATTGAAATCTTGTTATAGATTTTCCCCTGGATTTTCATATATATTTGCAGTGAATTCTATTCTGTGCAAAACGGTAAAATATAACTGTGTCTAGTGATCAGTGGTCTAGTTCATTCATTCTATTTCACTGGATATTGTGTTAATTTGAATTTATTAAATTAAACCATCTCAATAATTCCCAGTTGTAAATGTAATGTTATAACTGTTATATTATTTCCAAAAAAATAGAGGCTTAATTGCTAGAGTAACTTTTATAGTCGCGAAGGAATTTATAATTAATAAATTTAGTTAAGTCCTATATATATATATAGATGTGGGTTTTAACCATTAGAACTCGCGCAGTGTTTATTAAATACATAATTAAATACGCGAGGGTATATATAGTCTTAACGGGAAATTCATCGCGCTTTAGAATGTTATTTGATTTTTCGGTATAATACATGTCTTTTTCTTTCATACAGAGTGATCGTAACCTTTGCGATCCCAGCATAAAGAAAGCAATAGAGAAATCATACAGAGTCTTTTTCAGACTCGGTTCATAACTTCCAGATATATTGATGGAACATTTTTAAATATAATTCTTGTGGCGGTCTGATGCGACCTAGCTATCAATTACATGAAAGAAAGCACCCCCAAGAACTTTTTAAAAATAAATCATCAAATTTAATTACAATCTGCCAATATAAACTGGAAGATGAACAGTGCCAGTAGCGATAATTTATTTACTGCTCTACTGTGAGAGAATACATATTTACCTGACTGTGACTGAGCCTTCAATAATTGAATGCCTCGAAGACATAGGTATTGATGGAAAAGATATAAGAATACTCAGTAACCTTTATTGGGAGCAAACTGCCACAGTAAGATCTGGAAGGAATTATTCACCATACATAGACATAAAAAGAGGTGTCAGACAAGGTTGTGTGCTGTCCCCCTGCCTATTTAATTTATACACCGAAAAAATTTTCAAACAGATACAGGAAATACCAGTACTGAACATCAGTGGAAGGTCAATAAACAACCTTAGATATGCAGATGATACCGTGTTGTTAGCTGAAAGCGAACAGGAGTTACAAGAACTAGTGAAGCAAGTGAACAGTATAAGTCATGAATATGGACTCGACATTAATATAGAGAAAACATAAACTATGATAATTAGCAAAACAGACGATAAACCCACATTAAAGATAAGCGTAAATGTGGAAATCCTGGAACAAGTCAAGAGCTACGTATATCTCGGTCATATAATAACAGAAGATGGCAGATGTGAAACAGAAATCAAGAAGAGAATAGGAATGGCCAAAGCTACATTCAACAACATGAAACATATACTGACATCCAAACAGTTATCTCACAAATTAAAACTGAGAATCATAAAGTGTTATATATATTCTGCATTTCTGTATGGTGCAGAAACATGGACGATGAATAAGCAGTTGGAAGAAAGAATTGAGGCTCTTGAAATGTGGATATATAGAAGAATGGGGCGTATCTCATGGAAAGAGATGAAAACAAATAAGGAGGTCCTAGAAAATCTAGGTATGAAAAGAGAACTAATGAGGGAGGTCAAAGTTCAACAGCTAAAATACTTTGGCCACATAAAAAGGCATAACACCTTGCAGAAGATCATAACAGAAGGGAGAGTTGAAGGCAAACGTGCAAGGGGAAGACAGCGCTATAAGTGGGAAGACAACATCAAGAGATGGACAGGAAAGAGTCTATCAGAGTGCACCATCAAGACAAGAGACAGAAGACGTTGGAGATCCATTACAGCCAACCTTCGTTGTGGAGATGGCAACTGATGATGATGATGACTGAGCCTAATTTTTCCTCACTGGATTTAAACCATACCGGTCAGTTGCTATCATCACGCCTTGAAGGATATTTACCTCCAGCAGCGAAATTAAAGAGACCTCATTTTCACCGCTGTATTGAATTGTGTCAGTGCCATCCCATAGACTCCTTTTATATAATAAAAGATAATAACTCTGAGTCTTCAAGTCCGGCGATTAGTGGGAATATTCGCTATCAGCAAACCTCGCTCCATCTGGGGCGGGACATCGAAGTACTAGATATTTTCAAGTGTCAAGAGTGATTGTTGTTTATATAATTCTATGGATTGTCTGATACTGCAAGCAGTAAGTGTGTGTGTGTATATATGAGTGTGGATCCTCACGCGCGTGCATGAATGACAGGAAATCTAATTGTTTTTGCAAACCATTTGTTAAGTTGCCTACCGGGCAATACATTTTCTGTATACCCCGCATTGTTCCTTTAAGTGGGATATATTGTTAACTCTGTTTAACCCCCTCCCTTTCAATTGCTTAGTTAAGGGAAGAACAATTTGGGATAACAGGTTTTTTTCTACCACCTATACCTAGTATTGTAACCCCTCTTTCAGAGTAATTAACTTCAAAGTTAGGTTACATTACCTATGTTCCTGATAACTATCTATCTTTGGACTGGGTTCATCTTTGTCTAATAAGCGGGAAGGGCGTAGTCGATACCAATCTTCTTCACCCCCTCCCCACCTTGTTATTTGCATTTTCTGTATTGATGATAATTTTATGTAACACTTGATATTTGTTTGTGATTTGATTTTTTAGGTTAATAAACATCATAAACCTAGTTAGCACTGTGTTGGAAATACCCAAAGCCCAACATTTCCCCTATTTGTTTAATATAGTTGTATCCACGTGCGTCTGTGTGTTTGAAGCACCAAATTGGTGTGAGCGCAGGTGTGTATCTGGAAACTGGCAAATAATTGTTTGACCAGGAGGGATGAAGAGTAGATTGAGAAAAACGATTTGTCGTAAATAAGTCTGTCTTTTCTCTCCCCAGCACACTGTGAAGCAACTAGTTACTCTGTAACCTTTCTATCACTGAGATTTCATCATAATTCTCCACTCTAAACCGGACCACTATTTCTAAGACTCTTTCTCTCTAAATAAATTTACGACACTAGTCAAATATTCACAACTATCTACAGTCTGTAAACTTCTAAGGACAGTTCTCCTTTCTTGGGTGAACTTAATCTGGTTGTAGACTGTCTTTATTTAGGATCAATAAGACTTTTTCACAGTTACTGATGAGGATCCGCCCGCATTCTGGCAGGACTGCAACAAGTAACAGATGTTAATAAACAGAAGAAATTTGATGTTTTGGCTGACATCATGTGCACGCTTATGGCACTACCTCACTCCTCAGCATGCGTCAAAAGAGTATTTTCGAAGGTTAACTTAGTTAAAACTAAACAAACCAACAAGCTTTTGTGTGAAACAGTTTCCAATCGAATACTTGCCAAGCAAGCAGTTGCTAAAGATGGAGTTTGTCATAAGTTTAATCATAGTAAAAGCGTTGTTGAAGATGTGCGTGAAGGACGTTGTCGGCAGAGATATGCAAAGATTTTGGAACCACAATCAAGATTCCACGTTGTCAATTCATGCATATGATCTTGACCAAGGAGAAGTTGTCGACATGGATACCGAGTCGCTGACAAGTGACAATTTTCAACTGTAACAAGTTACAACTAACATTTTATATTTGATTTGAGGAATATCTTGTTAATGTACCTACTACAAGAATGTTACTGTTAAAATATCTCATTTTCAAGAGTTCATATATTAGGGTGTTAATAAAATCATTTTAATATAATTGTGAATTTTTGGTAATAAAAAAAAAATGAAGAAATAAATACAAATTGGAAGCATACTCCTTATTTGTGCTGAAGCTGCACTAAAAAATTGTGTGAGCATCGTCTATCCCGTGTATTTGAGGCATAAAATAATCTGGGTATTTCTGGGTTTTTTTTTTTTTTCAAGAAGAAAATCTGGGTTTATCTCTAGAACTTAAGCAACCTTGACTTTAATTACTCGTAATTCTGGCGGCATTTATTGCCGGTCAAAAATACACTTCTTATAAATATTTGTGACGTGTTTATTAAAAGAAACACAAGTATATATATAATTATTACTCCTAACTGGGATACGTTATGGAATTTAATGTAATATAAAAATATATATGCATTTTAATTAAAACAAATTAATGCAAAACAATTGTGTTCAGAAAATAAAACTACTTATTTTGTTATCTATTGCTTATAAAAAATTGAACATCTTTTTAAACTAACACAACAATAAAGCAAACAATATTGTTTAAATTTCTTATAAACATTGCTACCCATCTTCTTCTTCCGTCCTTAGCAACCGACCGTCAAAGCAGTCAGTGGCCATTACGCCTAGTGGCGTCTTAGGGCATCAGCAGATAGGTTTTCTTTGCCATTGTTTCCCATCACGCCTAGTGGCGTCTTTAGGGCAACGGCAAATCAACCCATTTGCTGTTGTTTCCGTAATCGAAGTGACTGGCAAACGGGTGATCAGCCCGTTGCCTATTGCTACCCATGGTAATTAATTATTACTTCCCCTGAATTTAATTGCAAATTTCAGTATAAGAATTTACTTCTTAGTCTTCTTAGTTCGGTCTCGTGTAATCACGTAAATCTCTCTTATAAAGTTGACAGTCCGACTCATGCTTGTCTCGCCACCATTCAGTTTATCTAACCTGGGTGGAGAGGGCTGTGCTGCCACTCAGCTGTCTCGTGGAGCGAATAAAGTTGGAAGATACATTCTATTGCTTGTTTGTCCTCCCCACATGAACACATTCTGTCTTTCTGGATTTCAATTTGTTGATCTGATTATATTTGAGTCTGTAATGATCGATTCTCAGTGTGAAAATGATTTCTTCTTCTTCTTACACTTTCAGACGTCCACTTTGAGTATTTTCAAAGAAAGCAGTAGTCATCCATTTCCATATTGCAGTGATAGTCCAACAGTGGCCAAAATTCAGAGTATCTACTGAGGGTCTTAAAAGGGGTCTACCTTTCGCTCACGAATACTCTTGGCAGAGATGTGAACTGAAGAATGGTGCTTCAGTTCTTGGGAGCCTGATAGGAATTTAAAGATATCAAGTACTACGGCTCTACCATCAATGGTACCTATACCTTGTAGCGGTATGGCAGCTTGTGTACCCTGACAATCCAAAGAGCTATGCCAGTTGGAGATTTACTCCTGATAGGTTCAACCAAGCTGGACTGGTTTGCGTGGGTAGGGGTCAGACAAAAGCTGGTACTCTGGTCCTCTAGGTTGGGGGTTTTAGCACAGGGCCGACACCCCTGTCTATGTAAAAAAAATCGCACATGATACGAAAACAACAATAAATGGAAAAACGTTGCAGCGGGACGGACATCCGGAGTCTCAGTCTCATATGACTGACAGTGGTGAAAGCTGAAAGGAAGCCACTGGCATGAAAACGGATGCCCCGACCCCAAAACACGAAACCAGAATTGGTTTTTAGAACGTCTGAACTATGAATGAGGCAGGAAAGCTGAGACAAATCACAGCAGAGATGAGGAACTACAAAATACATATCCTGGGAATAAGCGAGAGCAGATGGACAGGTAAAAGGAGAATAAAAACAGCTACAGGGGAAACAGTACATTATTCTGGCAGAGAGGATGGTCAGCACAACGAAGGTGTAGCCATTATCCTGAAGAAAGGAATGGAAAGGTCTTTACTGGAATGGAAACCCATCAACAACAGAGTGATAAGAGCAAGACTGAGAGGGAGTATCACCAGTACCACAATTATACAATGCTATGCACCAACAAACGAAGCGATGACGAGATCAAGGACGAGTTCTATCAACAGGTACAAAAAAGAAATGGAAACTACACCCAGGTACGATCTCATTATAGAAATGGGAGACCTAAATGCGAAAGTGGTAGCACACACTAATTATAACGAAAGAGTAATGGGGAAATGCGGCAATGGAACAGCAAATGAGAATGGGGACAAATTAATAAGCTTCTGCAGTATTAACAACCTGGTCATTGGAAGAACACTTTTTCCACACAAGGAAGTGCCCAAGTTACATGGGAATCACCAAACGGACGAGACAGAAACCAGATAGATCACATAATGTGTCATAAGAGATTTTGATGTTAATAAAAGTATAAGCTATCCTGGACAAATAGGTGTATCAGAGGATACCAGTGTAACGAGATGGTATTATAGTTGTTGTTGTCTTGATGACAGTCGATGATAGTTCAAAAAAGAATAATGAACTCCACGATATACCCCAGTCTCAGAAATGAGTACTGGTGTATTGATAGCACAAAGGATAGTCAGGCGGTAAAGACCCCTGGTCCGGTGGTAATAAGAAGATCAAGAGCCTAGAGCGTCTTCTCGTAATAACTATTTTATGCTTTAAATAACAATGAAATTCAAATTGAACTCAATAGTCACTTTATGAAATTAACAAAATCCAAGTTACAATTAAAATCAATTTATTTAGGATTCTCTTTTCTTCTGTTCTTGAAATAGATAGAAATGCTTTATTTATTTGAATTTTATATTTACACAATATCCAGAGAAATCACAGTGATATTATAGTGTTTAATTTAACTGAAATACAGTGTCTCTGCTTTTCTGACAAAACGTTAACCAGTCTTTTTCTTCATATGACTTGACTCTTCACACATAAATTGATCGAATGTTCTTTTCTTTCTGCACTTAACTGAGTGCTCCTTAAATGATGGTTGACAATGTTGGTGAGCTCCACACGACTATATAGACTCGGCTGATCTTCCCATGTAGTAGGGATACCAGCACAACCAGGTAGACCAGCTGTAGTGCTCCGTGTCGCTATGCAGGATAACACTTGGGTTCTCACTTCTGGCTTACGTCTATATGTATGACCGAAACCTGAAAACAACATAAAGACTGGCTATCCTCTTTTCAAGAGTTCCCCTAGCGTAATGTATGGTTGTTCAGTGTCATCAGTAATGCATGTGTATGAATGCGCACATGTGTTTCTGTTTACATTGTTAGTTGTACAGATGTCTACTTGCCAACAACAAATTCAAATGATATGATTACAATACATTATATTACATCATTCATTTACATCACATTGTGTTACATAGTCCATTCTTCCATCTGCTATCTTTCCATCCAAGCAGAATGATTCTGATATATAATGCTTATGGTTATCAAAAGTTTGATGTGGGAGAACCCCTGGCCTAATTTGTGCCCATAGAGCAGTCAAATCGATTTGGGGTCATTGGTACCAATGGGTTGAGAACGACTGGGATAAAGTCTCCCATGCTGCCATAAACCTGTAGGGGTGTCCTTGCGGCCAGGGCTTAAGAACCACTTGTTTACATGGGGTCTACTTAAGCATTACTTCTATATGAGTGTGTTCCTGGTCTCAACGTTGAGAACCATTGGCTGTCAGTCAGATTATTACGTTCATAACAATGGCTACTGAACTGTTGCCCATCGTTACATAGTGCTATGTTGAAGTTATAAGCAATTATATAACCTGATAGGATAATCATAGAGCAGGATACAGTCATATAAACACATTAAAACAGGACAAGGATAGTTCAGAAATCAGTTCAGGTTCGTTTCACAGCATGATTGTTCAATGAAGTGACATATTTACATTTATTATGCATTAACAAAATAGGTACAGTAGCCCTACTCACCCTCTGGTCTTTTTCGGAAATAACTAACAGGACTACTTCTGGCAAAGGCAGGCCAGCACAAATACTCAATGATGAAGGAATATGTGCCTAGCTCTCTCCTTTTGTCCTCTGCGTTCTTTCAGTTCGTGTGTGTCCTTTCACTTCCAACTACCCGCGTATTTATACGCTTGGTCGGCCATCTTGCGAGAATCCGTGACTCCGCGCTGATTGGCTATTCCTTCAAGCAACTTCGTCAAAGATATTTCTCGTATTTCACTTCGGGTAGGTCATCTGTGTTAGTATTCAAACAGATAACTTAGTCGTTCTACTTTCCTACCAAAGCTAACGCCTCTTGAGATATCTGGTTTTAATTGGACAACATGTGGCTTTCCTTCCATATCAATCTTTCCAAGATCCGTCTGTCCTTTCTTTTTCTATGAATTTTCAAACCGCACTATTCATCATTTTCCGAACTGTTTGACAACTTGGGGGATCATATCCCCATATTTATAAAAGACATTGTCTTCCTGGCTATACCCGCACCTGGGTCTACTATTCCTCTATGACTCAGTGAAGTAGAATTGTCGTCGGTCAGTCTGTTGATTTCAAATGAATTTATTACTGCGTGGTCCTAACACAGATTTCCTCCCTACCCGATTGTTATGCCTAGACGATCTCCGTGTAGCAACTCTCGTTTCATGGGTCGAGCTAATTAGCATTCCACATGTTTCGACGGTGTTAACTTAGTTTTGATTACCTAGATATCGAATCCCAATCGCATTATGCGACATAGTCCCCCAATTTTCTAAGCGAGAGATATCTCGAGCTTAAATTTGGGAACGATATCGTTGTAATCATGCCTATTGGTGGTAGTTTTCTTCTGTTTTTCCTGAACCTGATCAGTGGAATGCCTACAAAAGGAATATGCTCCCACCTTCTGGTTTCTTTGATAGCGATTTATCTTTTCTATTTCTCTTTTGCCCGTTCGCTTGATCATCCAGGCTCTTACGGTTGGGTCCTCAACAGATGATTTTGTATTTGATCTATAGCATGATGAAATAGGGTCTGTGTTATTCATTTGAAAGGTACAGCCCTGTTTTGCATGAGATTTGATTGCGGGTCTCCCTCGCAATTTCCTGGACATTCGATTTTGGCAAAAGGATTGTTTCCTTAAAACCAGCTCCTGGTGTTCAGCATGTATTTTAGACTGTATGGGATATTTCTTCTCCCCTCTCGCGCCAATACCGAGAATACCCATGGTCACTGGTTTTCCAGTAGATCTGTTGTGATACCGCTTACGTTGATGCACTGGATATATCTTGGCGCACTCTGATCAGGAATTTAAACACCAGTTAATGTCCTCAGTAATACCTGGCCAGTAGTAATGGGTTGCTATCCTTTGTTTTGTGGCACCATTACCCAGGTGTTCACTTAAAGAAGCAACATGCCCCATTCTATAACCTTGTTTCTGTATGTGGATGGAACAACAATCTGCCCATGGCCGTTCGGCCCTCTGCCAGCTTTCCTGTGCAGGAGTCCATGTTCCATATAGAAATCCCCTTTTCTGGGAGGGTTATGTGTTTTTGGCAATTTGCCAAAGCAAGGCTTCAATGTACTATCTTGGGCTTGAGCCTTCCTCATCTCAGTTGACTGAATTTTTTAACGAGTGTTCCCCTCTCTATTCTGGGAACATGACCTTTTCCGGGTGTCTTCCGCCACCTCAGGTTTTATAGGATTTTCCCAAAAAACATATCTACGCCCCAACATCAGGGGGTAGAAGGGATCATTTAGTACTGCTGCATTTATTTCACCTTTCACATAGCGACAACTGGCTTGAATCTTTGCTATGGGCAAAGTTAGTGGTAATGCTCCCTTGAGTGGCCCTTGAATATCCACTGTTTCTGTAGTAATTTGTTCAGGGCGCACCAGAGATTCACACACGACTGCGTCATAGGACAAACCGGTGTCATACATTCCTGTGACTTGTTTGCAATTCACAGTCACTATCTCCTGTGTAGGTGGGTGATGGAGGCTATTTTGACTCACTGTCAGTTCCTTCCTATCAGAAGTCCTCACCTGTAAGCATGCAGCATAATAAGGAGGGTTTTTCCTTCTGCAATCAGCAGTATTGGGGTTGCTCATTCTGCAAGTCTTACACCACTTCTCTTCCCTTCTTGAAGGTTTCTTATCGTATGCCAGAGGGTTTCTTTCATGTTGCTGATGGTTTCTGTGGTTGGTCTTGTGGAATTGGTTTCGAGTGGGTTCGTCTTCGTCCTGCTCGAAGTGGTTGTGAAGCTTCTGGAGAAATTCTCCTTATTTCCTTTTTGCTCCTTGTGTTAGAGAATGTGCCAATTGGTGACTTTCAGCATATTTGATTATGTCTTCAAACCTATCCCATCTGTTTTTTTCCAGAAATTTCTTCGTTTCAGGGGTCACGGAATCTAAAAGTTTTTCTATCAGAATCATTTCCTTGAGTCCCTCGAAATCTTGCGAAAATATTCACAGGTTACACCATCTCAGTAGGTAAGTTTCCAACCGAGCTGTGTATTGTTGGTACGTTTCTCCAGCCTCCTTCTTGGCAGTTCGGAATGTCGTACAATAAGCCTCTGAGTTTTGCTCATAGCGAACAAGCAATGCATGCTTCAAAGCCTCAAAGTTTTCCTGTTCATCTTTGGGTAGTTTCAAAAACACTTCGTAAGAAATACCCCTCAATCCTTGAGAGAGCTTAACACTCCACTTTTCCTTCTCTAGGCAATATGATGAAGTAAGTCGCTCAAATCTGTCTATGTAAGCCTCAATAGAATTGTCCTTCACCATAAAAGCATCCAAATGGAAGTTCATAGCACCCTTTTGAGGACCTTGGCTAGAGCTAGTGTCAGAGTGAGGAGAACTGCTACCATTTATACTTGCAGCTGCCTGAATTTCCAGTTGTCTTAACTTCAACTCATGTTCTCTTTCCACCTGAATCCTTCTTTATTCTCTCTCGACCTCTAACCTCCTTTCTTCAGCTTCCATTCTCTTAGCTTCTCTTCCAGCTTCTAATTCAAGCTTCTTGGTCTCCCTTTCGGCTTCCAATTTCTTAGCTTCAATGTCCATATACTTATCATTTTCCACAGTGACATACTGGATAAGAGCATCGCCACTTAGGCCAAAGTCCTTCCCCATCTGTATAATGGCAGACGTAACCTTTACCAGATCAGTCATTGTCTTGCTGTTGAGAGGGTGAATAGTCTTACTCAACTAATTAATTCAAGCTTAACTAAATTAAACTTAATTAATGAATATTGTCACAATTTATGTGAGAGTCTGTCTATTTGTACTCAATGGTACTTCACCAACAATAAATGTATTTATTATTTTATTTATTTATTTGTTTATTTTTTCCACTGTTAAAAATTTTTTTTTTTTAATTTCATAAGAAAGAAGATAGAGTTTTGGCTCAGGACTATCAAGGATATCCCGCAAACGAGCCCCCAGTGTAACGAGATGGTGTTATAGTTGCTGTTGTCTTGATGACAGTCGATGATAGTTCAATAAAGAATAATGAACTCCACGATATACCCCAGTCTCAGAAATGAGCACTGGTGTATTGATAGCACAAAGGATAGTCAGACGGTAAAGACCCCTGGTCCGGTGGTAATAAGAAGATCAAGAGCCTAGAGTGTCTGCTCGTAATAACTATTTTATGCTTTAAATAACAATGACATTCAAATTGAACTCAATAGTAACTTTATGAAAATAACAAAATCCAAGTTACAATTAAAATCAATTTAATTAGGATTCTCTTTTCTTCTGTTCTTGAAATAGATAGAAATGCTATATGTATATGAACTTTCTTATTATCACCTTCGTCGATTTTCAAAAAGCCTTTGATAGTCTACACCGCCCATCATTGTGGAAGATACTTACAATCTATGGTTTTCCAACAAAATATGTGAATATAATCAAAGCGCTATATGACAATGCAAGATGTTGTGTTAGAACAAATAAAGGGAATACAGAATGGTTTACAGTAGAAACAGGGGTGAAACAAGGCTGTATTATGTCACCACTACTTTTTGGAATAGCTATTGATTGGGTTATGAGAAACTATACCCACAATGAACAATTGGGTATAAAATGGACAAATGGAAAATTCCTGGGGGACCTGGATTTCGCAGATGATGTAGCATTCTTAAGTTCAACACCAAGACAATCCCAAGAAGCAATAAATAATTTGTGTCATCTCTCGGTTAAAATTGGTCTCCAAATAAATGCCTCTAAAACTAAAGCTATGAACTTTTCTAACGAGACCTTTGATATCATCTTGAACGGGGAAAAACTACAGAAAGTTGAAAGTTTCAATTATTTAGGCAGTAAAATGGCTCAGGATGGTGACACAACAAGAGAAATCCATACTAGAATTGCTTTGGCAGCTAGCGCCTTCAATAGATTATCTAACATTTGGAAATTACGATCATTGAATATACATACCAAGCTTCGTCTGTTTAATTCAAATGTTATCTCAGTGTTAACATACGGCTGTGAGAGTTGGAAAATAACAAAATCATTGGAGAACAAGCTGAATACATTCGAGAACAAAGGTCTTAGAAAACTCATGAACATCAGTTGGAAAGAATTCAAGACTAATCGACAAATAAGAGAAGACTCTAGGCAGAAATATGTCTCCGACTATATAAGGAAAAGACGATGGTCATATATCGGTCATGTCCTACGAATGCAAAACAACAGAATACCACTACAGGCGCTCACTTGGGTTCCTGAGGGTAAGCGGAAAAAAGGAAGACCAAAAGAAACACTCAGAAGAACAATAATAAGAGAAGGAAGAACGTTGGGCCTAAATAATGTGCAAGAGCTAAGAGGAGTGGCGTCACAACGAACAACCTGGAGAGCACTGGTTTCTGCCTTATGCGCCGTGTTTGGCGCTTAAAGAATTTATTATTATTATTTATATGAACTTTATATTTACACAATATCCAGAGAAATCACAGTGATATTATAGTGTTTACTTTAACTGACTTACAGTGTCTCTGCTTTTCTGACAAAACGTTAACCAGTCTTTTTCTTCATATGACTTGACTCTTCACACATAAATTGATCGAATGTTCTTTTCTTTCTGCACTTAACTGAGTGCTCCTTAAATGATGGTTGACAATGTTGGTGAGCTCCACACGACTATGTAGACTCGACTGATCTTCCCATGTAGTAGGCATACCAGCACAACCAGGTAGACCAGCTGTAGTGCTCCGTGTCGCTATGCAGGATAACACTTGATTTCTCACTTCTGGCTTACGTCTATATGTATGACCGAAAAATGAAAACAACATAAAGACTGGCTAGCCTCTTTCCAAGAGTTCCCCTAGCCTAATGTATGGTTGTTCAGTGTCATCAGTAATGCATGTGTATGAATGAGCACATGTGTTTCTGGTTACATTGTTAGTTGTACAGATGTCTACTTGCCAACAACAAATTCAAATGATATGATTACAGTACATTATATTACTTCATTCATTTACATCACATTATGTTACATAGTCCATTCTTCCATCTGCTATCTTTCCATCCAAGCAGAAAGATTCTGACATATAATGCTTATACTTATCAAAAGTTTGAGAACCCCTAGCCTAATTTGTGCCCATAGAGCAGTCAAATCAATTTGGGGTCACTGGTACCAATGGGTTGAGAACCACTGAGATATAGTCTCCCATTCTGCCATAAACCTGTAGGGGTGTCCTTGCGGCCAGGGCTTAAGAACCACTTATTTACAAGGTTGCTACTTGAGCATTACTTCTATATGAGTGTGCTCCTGGTCTTACCCTTGAGAACCATTGGCTGTCAGTCAGATTATTACGTTCATAACAATGGCTACTGAACTGTTGCCCATCGTTACATAGTGCTATGTTGAAGTTATAAGCAATTATATAACCTGATAGGATAATCATGGAGCAGGATACAGTCATATAAACACATTAAAACAGGACAAGGATAGTTCAGAAATCAGTTCAGGATCGTTTCACAGCATGATTGTTCAATGAAGTGACATATTTACATTTATTATGCATTAACAAAATAGGTACAGTAGCCCTACTCACCCTCTGGTCTTTTTCGGAAATAACTAACAGGACTACTTCTGGCAAAGGCAGGCCAGCACAAATACTCAATGATGAAGGAATATGTGCCTAGCTCTCTCCTTTTGTCCTCTGCGTTCTTTCAGTTCGTGTGTGTCCTTTCACTTCCAACTACCCGCGTATTTATACGCTTGGTCGGCCATCTTGCGAGAATCCGTGACTCCGCGCTGATTGGCTATTCCTTCAAGCAACTTCGGTCGAAGATATTTCTCGTATTTCACTTCAGGTAGGTCATCTGTGTTAGTTTTCAAACAGATAACTAGGTCGTTCTACTTTAGTACCAAAGCTATCGCCTCTTGAGATATCTCGTTTTAATTGGACAACATGTGGCTTTCCTTCCATATCAATCTTTCCAAGATCCGTCTGTCCTTTCTTTTTCTATGAATTTTCAAACCGCACTATTCATCATTTTCCGAACTGTTTGACCAACTTGGGGGATCATATCCCCATATATATAAAAGACATTGTCTTCCTGGCTATACCCGCACCTGGGTCTACTCTTCCTCTATGACTCAATGAAGTAGAATTGTCGTCGGTCAGTCCGTTGATTTTAAATGAATTTATTACTGCGTGGTCCTAACACAGATTTCCTCCCTACCCGATTGTTATGCCTAGAAGATCTCCGTGTAGCAACTCTCGTTTCATTGGTCAAGCTAATTAGCATTCCACATGTTTCGACGGTGTTAACTTAGTTTTGATTACCTAGATATCGAATCCCAATCGCATTATGCGACAACTAGGATAGTGCCAGATAAGAGACTGGTCTTATAAGTAATACCCCCTTCTCTGAAAAGAGCAATGGTGTAAAGACATCAAAGTAGGGTCGAGCTATGTAAGTTCTCAGAGATGATGATGATGATGTACTCTGAGTCCCTAACTGCTACCTCTTTAGATCCCAACTTGAGTAAAGATTATCTGAGTTGTTTTATTTGGCAAATTGTCTAGGGTAATGTATGTATTATAACAGTTATTAATTTCAAAACAGAACTTTAACTTTAATAAAATTATTAAGCAAGACTGGATGGAATTTTATGTACAATTTAATTGTCATGAACCTCAGTCTTTTCAGGTCAGGAATACTCAAAAGCAGTAAAAGGATATTTACACCTCAAAATAAATATATTGGGAAAAAATGTTCCATTTTTGTAGAGTGTTCTCTGGAATAACTACACATACAGTTTCTGTTCATATGAGTGATAACGTCTGCTGTTACTATGCTGTAGGTTCTCTTTATTATTTTGATGGTCTTATCTATTCATCATAAAAAAAGGGTTGTAATCCTAGTTTGATTACTCTTGGGTGAATGATTGGATAAACTGACACTGGCCTTTATAAAGGACTTATCTTAGAATGTTGCTGCTGATTCTTATATGCACAAGTCAGGACCACAAACTTTATAGCTCCTGACTGAGAAGATGG
Organism: Oreohelix idahoensis; assembly: GCA_024509875.1. Classification (NCBI taxonomy): domain Eukaryota; kingdom Metazoa; phylum Mollusca; class Gastropoda; order Stylommatophora; family Oreohelicidae; genus Oreohelix; species Oreohelix idahoensis. The sequence goes on from JAMPIV010004567.1 coordinate 465,766, forward strand.
GGTCTGGTTCCAGTTATATGAGGACCTCTCAACTCCCACACTTCCTCGCAATTGAATGCAGCCACGAGATAATTTCGTGATATAACCTGGAATAAAGGAACAACCACATTCCATGTAGAAGTCTGCCTCAATTCACTCACCCACAAACAACACCAAGTCTTACCCTTTTTCAGTTATTGTGCTAACAAGTTGCACAAGACCTATAATTTCTTTGCCTACAGTCCGTTCAAGGTGATCATTCTTTCTCTGTATTGATTCCCTGTTAGTGTCCATAGTCCATGCTTGGCTTCCGTACGATAATCAGGTTAAGTACAAACCAGCATGTGACCTAGTGATTACTTCATTATAACTTTTCCTGTAAGTTTATCACATGATCTTTGAACAGTGTGTCACTCCAAAAGAATTACTAATTTAAATCGCTACTAACACTTACTGTCGTAATTTGGTACCATATTTGCAAACACTAATCACATTTTTTTTTCCATTTCGAACATGTCTGCAAAACTACACACATTAATAAATGGGTCAGTATGGCACAACACATTAGTTTCACTTTCTACTAGCACTTAAACAATAACGCTGTTTACTCACAGGTTAATAATTAACAAAATAAGCAATTAATTATATCTTTCTTACCCTCAGGTAAATATATTCACGCACACTCAAGCTGAACTGGCCTTCTAAGGGATCTTAGAACTGCTTTCAGATCAGAAGGCAAAGACTCGTTCTTTCTGTCTTTCCAATGCTGTCAGCTCGGTGTAGATTGTTAAATCGAATGGCCCCGATAGTACCACCTTGTTACTATTTATCTACATCCGCCCAATCGGAGGAAAAGTCAAAAAGTTAATTTTGAGACTTGTGATTTATGCGATTCTGAACGTGTTTGTATAATCTGACTAATTTTAAATATTTTATATTATAGTTATTAGTGGACCGATTTTAATTATCAAAAGTGATAATTAAACGGCCAATTGTTCTCTATTGCTCTATATGGATATTTCTTAGTTATTTCTTTGCATTTCAATCTGCGTAATTTTAAGTAATTAAATTTGGCATTACCCTGATGTGAAAATATCACTAAAATAATATTTTCTATTACAATAAAATTGTATCATGCGTGAATATTTATGCTTATGTGTTTAGCAATATCAGCGCTATAATTTGAGATATTTCCTTCTGTTTAACTATCTTTAGTTGTTAAGAAATAAAATATATGCGTTCGGTCAAAAACACAAAATAGGCATTGTTACCAAGTTAAAAGGTTTCTTTATCCTTACCAAAAAAAAAAGAAGCACTTTGATTGGTTGTTAAATTTGTACTAGGCTCTTAGATAATTTTGGTCGGCCGTAGATTTTGACTTGGTTCCTAGACAAATTCAAATACGCTAGATAAATTTTTGGCGGTAAATTTGACTGGGTTCTTAGACTGCTTCAAATACTATAGTTAATTTGGATTCAAATATTATAGCTAGTTTTTGAGCGGGGAAATTGAGCGTGGTGTCATACAGATTCAACATTTTTACGACATAATGATCAATGGCAGATGTAGACATGAACTACAAGACGTGAAAGTAAGAAGCAGCAAGTCATGCTTGGGATTCCAGGAAAGAAAGAGCCAAGACTGGATAACACTAGATACGCTAAACTTCATAGCGAAGAGAAAGGAAATAAAAAGAAAGAAAACAGAAGCTAAGTCTCGCAGGTTAAAGGCAATATATAGTGAACAGTACAGGCAGCTGGACAAGGAAGTTAAACGTCAAACCCGTGCTAAGAAAAGGACATTTCTGGATGACCTTGCAAGACAGGCAGAAGAGGCAGCACTGAGAAATGAACAAAGCACAGTATACAAAATAACTAAAATCATCAGTGGAAAACGAGGTGCAAACAATATTACATTAGTAAGAGCTAAGCAAGGAAATCTCATCACGACAGTAGAGGGACAGGAAACAAGATCGGCAGAGCATTTCAGAGAAACTCTGAAAAAGGAACCACCAGAGACACAATTGAATGTTCCTGAGGCTGAAAATGATCTAGATGTTAATACAGACATCCCACTAAAAGAAGAAATCATCACAGCAATCAAAGGGTTAAAGAATGGAAAAGCTCCTGGTCATGATAACCTAAATGCAGAGTGGAACAAAGGAATAATTGTCAAATTGCCCAAGAAGAGAAATCTTGCAGACTGCAATAATTGGAGAGGAATCAATCTTCTCTCAGTTCCCAGAAAAATACTAAGCAGGATAATTATACAGAGAATTTCAAAAGCAATAGACCACAAACTGAGGAAAGAACAAGCAGGATTTAGAAAGAACAGAAGATGTGTAGATCATATATTTACCCTCAGGAACATTATAGAGCAGTGCTCAGAATGGCAAAGACAGCTGTACATTAATTTCGTCGATTTTGAAAAGGCTTTTGACAGTATACATAGGGACAGTTTATGGAAAATACTGAGGGCTTATGGAATTTCCAGCTGCATAGTGTCAATCATAAAAAGCCTTTATGCCAACTTTACGTGTAGCATTGGGCAGAGCAACCTAACCTTTGAAGTGAAGACAGGAGTACGACAGGGATACCCGTTATCAACCACTCTATTTTTAACAGTCATAGACTGGGTGATGTGCCAGACAACAGAGGGCAATCTAAGACGAATAAGATGGACTACATATTCTACATTGAAAGATCTGGAATATGCAAATGACATTGCACAGCTAGCACATTCACATCAACACATCCAGGAAAAAACGGATAGACTTAATAAGTATAGCCAGCAGGTGGGCTTGAACATCAACCTAAAGAAGGCAGAGGTCATGACGCTCAATGTGAGCAACCCTGAGCCCATATCAGTAAGGAATCAGCAACTGGAACAGACAGATGCCTTCACATACCTAGGATGCATAGTAACACCAGACGGCGGAGCAAGCAAAGACATCAACAACAGAATGAACAAAGCAAGAACAGCCTTTTTTAGTCTAAACAACATCTGGAAGTCCTCTCAGTAAAGCACAAGCACAAAATTAACATTATATCAGAGCTGTGTGCTTTCTGTGCTTCTCTATGGCGCGGAGAGCTGGAGAATTACAGAGAAGGACATGTCGAAATTGTTCTCTTTTCACACAACATGCTTAAGAAAAATTCTCCGAATCTTTTGGCCGAATACAATCACTAACCAAGATCTGCTTACTTGGAGCAAGCAAGAGGACATGCACACCATCATAGCTGGCAGACGCTGGAGCTGGGTTGGCCATGTCCTCAGAAGAGACCCCGATGCCATCACAAGAACAGCTTTGCTATGGACCCCTGAAGAAAACGAAAGAGAGGCAGACCAAAAACAACTTGGCGGAGGACTGTGAAAGCTGAGATGCAAAGAATGAACCAGAGTTGGGGCACTGTACGAAGGATGGCCGCCGACCGAGCAAAGTGAAATTAATTTGTTTTTGCCCTACAAGACGCCACCAGGCGTAATGGCCACTGACTGCTTTGACGGTCTTCAGCTAAGGATCAAAGAAGAAGATGACAGTTACTTTGAAATAAAGTCAATCACTGATTTATTAAATTGGCCTATCTAGATGCACTGACTTTTCATCATACTGTCTTATTTGATGTATTGTGGTACAGTTGGTTAAACTGGTCAGTAGCCTTGTATCTTCACTTCTTGTCTTGGAGACTTTCACAATACTGCTCTGGAAAGAAACTGTCAGATGTGATTCTTTCAGGCATTTGGTAACTATGTTGCTGTCCCTCTAGACTTATAGCTTGCACCACTAGCTCCTTCAGTTGTGTCTGGCTCCTTAAAGGTACACGTTGGTAACAGGATGTAACCTGAAATATAATTGGTTAACCACTGTACTGTCTATCTCTACCTCTCTACCACAGATGTGGGTGATAAGAGACAGTTTCAGACAATGTGCAGGTAGAACAGTGCATAATTAATCAGTAATTACATAATCTAGTTTACTGTGAATATAATTGTTCTCCAATTCCTTGGTTACAGCTATCTGTCCATGAGTCGCCTCCATACAGTTATTGAGCCTTGTGGAAAACACAATGTAATATCTTAATCCATACAGTAATTCCAGTACTTTAATTCTTTCCTTCGTTCCTTGTGTGTGTTCCATTGATTCAAGAAATAATTCTTTAAATGCGTTTCTAAAACTATCAACACACTTTCCGCTTCTATTCTCAATTTATCTGAATATACACAGGCTTGGATTGCTTTCAATAATTACACAGTGGTTTATAACACAGTTATACATTTCCTTAAGCATAATTTGATTAATTAATTAGAAAGAAATACTACTTTTTAAAAGTCAAGGGTCACCCTATTATTTTCAATACACTTTTATATAAGCGCATATAATGATTATATGAAAGAAGTTTTTAGTAAAAATGGGTGCAATATCTTCCTCTGACAGTCCTCTATGCACGTTAAGCATAAAAACAACTCACCGACAACCATGGTGATCACGTACAATTTGGTTTGCTGACCATAAATTCACATTTTTAATCTGTTTTTCAAACTTCCGTATAACCAAACAGGAGAAGTAATCGTGCTGATTGACATTCCACGTGCAATGGCGAATTTTCGTGAACAGAGTTCACTCTTAATTTGTTTTACAATCAGCAGACTTAGGGTAGTTTCATCACTTGCAAAAACCATGCCTCCGAGAAGAAGTCTTGACACCTTACACAGAATGAGGGCTATAGCGTGGGTTGAAAGTGGTTTATCTGTCCGTGAGGTTGCTAGACGGCTTGCAGTGTCACACTCCACTATCCAAAGAATTTTGGAGAGATTTCAGGCCACAGGAAGTGTGGAGGATCGCCACCGGCCAGGTCGCTCTAGATGCGCCAATAGACATGATGTCAGCTGAGACAAACTGTAAATGTTAATGTCAGTCAAAGCACCATTCGCAGACGTTTACATGAATTTGGATTGGCTGCTCGACGTCCTGCAGTCATAATCCCTCTTACTCCTGCTCATCGCAGAGCCCGTGTTGCTTTTTGTCGCGAGCACATCCGATGGACAAGGCAACAATGGAGTCAAGTTCTCTTCACTGATGAATCTCGCTTCACTGTGTCATTCAATGATGGCAGGATTCGAGTTTGGAGACGACCAGGAGAGCGATTTACTGATGACACAATTCGAGAGGTGGATCGTTATGGTAGGGGTTCTGTCATGGTCTGGGGAGGCTTTTACAGACACGGCATGACCCCACTCTACATCATCCAAGGCAACTTGACCGGCCCAAGATACCAGAACGAAATCTTGAGACCAATTGTTCAGCCTGCTCTGGAGTCCATAGGTGGTAATGCCATCCTCCAAGATGATAACGCTCGACCTCATCGAGCTCGTGTGGTGAATGAGTTTATTCAGCAACATGGGATCATCATGATCGCGTCGCCAGCTCATTCACATGACCTTTCTCCGATTGAGCACCTCTGGGATGTCTTTGGTCGAAGATTGTCAACAAATCACCCCCTGTCAATGGATGTTGCACAGCTGACAGCATTTCTGCTTCAGGAATGGCATGCTGTTCCTCAGGATACTCTTCGGACCCTTGTGGGCTCGATGCGTCTACGCTGTCTTGAATGCCGTGCTGCAAACGGTGGTCATACCCGATTTTGAAATGTCTATTTGTCCAATATCTATTGTGTGACTTTTGAAAAGGTGGGTGACACACTTCACAGCTTCATTGCGTTTGAATGTGTGTTTCCATTTCTTTCTGTGACATGTCAATTTGGTATTCAATAAATGCCGTTTTGACTGATACCAATTACGTTTATATCAGATTTGTTTTATGGTTTCAACCAAGATTTTTCTAAGTGGCCCTTGACTTTTGACGAGTAGTATATATAAATTTATACATTCTTTCTTACACTCAAGTACACACAGTGGACCGGTAATGGCTATTTAGTCTGCTCTCAGATGCAGAAGGTAGCGGAGTCTTTTTGATAGAACTGGCGCTCTCTCTGGAGTTTGAATTTTTGTGGCAAGCGTTTGACTTGCTAGACGTCCTTATATTGGTCATGGTCGAATGTCTCGGAGAACAATACGACTGATGTATTTTCACTTCCTCCAATGCTGGTAGAAATCGCCGACTGGTGTTAGTTTGGAAAATTCATTTTATTCGTATCTTCTTTATTCCTGACCGATTTCCTTCATCGTAGGCTTAAAGTACGCCCTGGATTCTTCTTTATATTTCTAGATAATTGTCTTTTCCGTTACTTCGTCCTCTTTTCATAGGCGTAGCCCAAACATCAAAAATTTAGACTTGCCTGATGTCTCGATGCATTCCACTCAAAATTGCTCCATTAGTATAACACTTTCCGTGGAAATCTTTGCACATTCTTATAAAGAAACAGTCCCATTATGGAATTACTGACCTCTTCCATGCGGTACTTCTTTCATAATCCTATAGTTTATTTCCAAACCCAACTCGATAACACCGATTTGAAGTCCGGCCATATTAGATGCCTAATACGTTTGTAAACATACGTGAATAGGGATGCCGTTTCATTGGTCTGTCTAGCCTACACTTTATTTAGTATGGTGCGCCGTTTTGGTATGAATGGCGTGTTGTGAATCAGAAATCACAACAACAGTATCCAACAAATACCAAGTACTCCAACAGCTGGAAGATAAAACAGATACGGAAGACCAATGGCAGATGGTAAAAGTATATAGAACGACACGTGAAGAAGTACTAAATAAAAGATAACATCAGCACAACGGATTGATAACAACAGACACCATTTGCAAGATAGAGGACAGGAAATACACGAAAGCAGATTTAAACAGAAGCAAAACCAGAAGCTCCAAAGACAAAACTCATGAAGTGTACATAGAAGCAAACAAAGAAGTAAGACGAAGCAGCAACAGAGACAAGAAGAAGTATATTGACGAGTTGATAAGGGAAGTAGAGGAAGCTGCAGCCAATGGAAATATGAAGGACCTTTACAACAACACAAAGAAGCTAATGGGGAAATATAAGCAAGCAAATGGCCTCATTAAAGATAAGAAGAATGGAAAATTGCTTAGTAACATACAAGAACAAATAAAGAGATGGACAGAACATTTTGAGGAACTTCTCAATAGACCAGCCCATACTAATCCAACAGACATTTATTCAGCCAGCTGAGGAAGAGCTACAAATTAGCTGTGAAAGACCACATGGAAAAGAAATAAAAGAAAGCCATAAAGCTTCAGACAGATGGAAAAGCAGCTGGTCCAGAATGCATTCCATCAGAGGACATCTAAACAGATATTGATACCTCTACAGAGATTTTATACAAACTACTTGGAAAAGTCTGGAAGAGAGAGGAAATACAAGCAGAATGGAAGGAAGGTTATCTTGTCAAGTTGCCTAAGAAGGGACATTTGCTAACAACTTACAGACCAATCTAGGATTAGAACGGGAGTGAGATAGGGATGCCTCTTGTCTCCATTTCTTTTCTTACTAGCAATAGATAGGGTTATGAAAACATCAACATCACACAACAGAAATGGAATCCATTGGCATCTGACTAAACAGCTTGATGGTCTAGATTTTGCAGATGGCATGGCTCTTCTGTTTCATAACCATAATCAGATGCAAGACAAAATGAATGTACACAATAAGTGGACCTGAAAATACACAGGGAAATGACAACGATTATGATAATAAATGCAAGAAATGATAACAAGGTTAACTTGAAGAAAGTCTTCTAAAAGATTTAGAATCGTAAGCATATCTTGGCAGTAATAAAGACAACGTTTAAGGGACGGAGAGTGATATCAAAATAAGAATACAAAAAGCAAGAGGAGCTTTCATTGCATTGGGAAACATGGAAAACAAGAGTAATCAAGTGTAGCCGTGTACATAGTTGTTCCTTTGTAAACAGGCTATAAAAACCAGATTAGCATATAAATTTCTACTTTCCTAGAAACAGATTAAATTTTAATTAGGATAGAGTCGCGTTACATGTCAAAATTAGTCACGTGATTTTTACCCAATCGTGAGCTCAGAAAATTTAGAACAGACGCGATTTTCCCCCAGCGGCCCGGAACCCAAATAAAGGTCAGCATTGCGTGACTAGCTTGAGAGACAAGCTGACGTGTCTGACCGCAGTGGTTTACTGCAATCAAGAATTTTCTAATTTTGGATTAGAAAATCTGAAGTTTATAGTGCTTAAATTTCAAAGTGTATTTAACTGTGGTTATATTCTGAACTGGAAGACAGTAAGTGTTTTGCCATATTTATCCTATAATATTTGTCAGTTCAAGACAGGATAGTTTTTGCAAATCTAAAGGAACAATCATAGCAGTATGAACCAGAGTTATTGAATTAATGAACAAGCAGAGTGATAAACTGCAAACATATACGCACTCATTGAATAGTATTGAGCAGGGATGAATATTCCTCAAATGTTGAATCGGAGTGATTCACATGATGTCAGTCCCCCACGTTACGTAAAATGAGCAATGTACCATGGTATTTGAATGAAAAATATTGAAAAACCTTCACGCCATTATGTATATATGTTGAGTTAAATAAAGTTCACGTTGAGACCAAAGAGAGGTCATCCATTTATATACCTTGCTACACATATATGTTGGAAAGGAAGGAAAGAATGCCAGTTAAGAAAAATATAATGCTTTATGAACTGCTCCTAACTATAATGCTTTATGAACTGCTCCTAACTAATATACTTTAGAGGATAGTCCCAGAACCTGGAGGATTCCTGTAAGACTGTAAGAGAGCAATCACTAACTCTAGCGGACAAGCTAGTTTCTACATCTAACACTCTCTGCATAAACAGCAACCCTCAATTCCCCGCCCCGGCCACACATCTCTATATGGTGCCCGTGCCAGTCCTCATTAAAAAAAGGTATTGAGCATGAAAAAACAATCCTATATGTTGCCTAGTGACCAGTCCTCTAACCAAAAATAAAGAGCAGAAGCATTAATGAAAGATGGACCAATTAATGGAAAATTTCCAGCAACTCGGGGTAGAACAGCAGCAGCAGCAGCAGGAAAACCGATCCGCTCAAGCACAACCGCTGCAGCCCCAGGACAAACAGAATATGGAAGGACCAACAATGATAGCGCTACAGCGAATTACTGAAACCCTACAGAAAACTGACAACTACGCGAAATTCACTCAAGTCAGATCCATTGTTCAGCCGTTCGATGGAGACAAGAAAAAATTCAGAAGATGGTTGTCCGACATGGAAAAATTTGCGGCAATAGCAGGGGCAATAACGGATGACGAGAAAAAGAAAATCGCTCTGGTAAGCTCCGAGTCATTAGTGACTGATTTTTTAAAAAGTAGGTTCCAGCAGTACCCCACAGAGACCTACGAGTCCCCTACACAAGAGCTAACCCAGAGGTATGGGGAAATCATAGATAAAATGCACGCTTGGTCAGTCCTTAGAAGCATGAAACAGGAAAGAGATGAATCGGTACAGCTTTTTGGAGATAGATTCCTCAATATGGCAGAAGAGGCGTTTTGTGGAGAAATACCTACCACACCTGATGTGGAAATACAGCTGGTAGTGGCATTTCTTGATGGCCTTAGAGCAGAGAACATCAGAATGCATCTCTTTAGAAAAGACACGAAGACAATTGCTGAAACAATCCAAGCCGCAATACAGGAAGAAAATGTTCGCCGAAGGTTCCAACAAAGAATAGGTAGGGAACCCCGTCTAGACCATAGGGACTATACTGAGCATGAACCTATGGAGGTTGACCATGCCAGGAGGCAATGGACTCGCCCACGACAACAGAATGATAGACCCCGCAACTACAGACCCCCCACACAGAGGCCAAATGACGTTAATAATGTCAACCCAAATGGATGCTTTACATGCGGTAGGCTCGGACATGGTTACAAGTCCTGCAGAACAAATTACAATAATGCACCATTCAGAAGAGAGGGCGGTTACCAACCACAACAACCCGCACCACCCCGACGTAATTACACCAGAAATCAGTATACCAGAGGCACACCTCAACCCCTCATGCGTCAGGGAAACGGACGTGCCACTCACTAAACAGGACCATTAGTGAGGGTGACTATCATAGAAAATGGTCCAAAACAAAAGAAACAACACAGAACAGAAATTGTCAAGTGAGTCCATCCAGAAAAATACATTATGAAGGAATGCTGAATGATGGAACCAACATACATCCGGACCCCAGTTCCTGCATCATGTCTATACAGGGCCAACAGTATAGAGCACTGGTAGATACAGGAGCATCCATCAGCCTTATTAGGTTCCAGCTGTTCAAAAAAATTCAACATTTAGTACGATTTCAACCGTCCAAAACACACCTAGCTTCAGTCACGGGACAAAGACTAAATTCAGTTGGGACAGCATGGGTAAAATTTTCCTTAGGTGAAACAAATTTTGAACACCCATTTGTTATTACAAAAGACATGTCTAGAAATCTTATCCTAGGGAGGGATTTCTTTAACAAACACAAAGTTCGAATATACTATGACTTCCAGAAAATCAAAGTCAACACTATTTACATCGATCTCCAGGACGATATCCACATCGCGTCCTTGGTAAGACTCACAGCTCCCATGTTGTTCGTCCATCACAAGTGATGAAGACCACTCTGTTCATCCAATTATTAGGATGTTAGGATAGTCTATGAGTACGAAGGTGACTGATGAGCCCGATGCGGGCCTGGAAGGATCTCGGACAGTGTGGGCAGGGAATGTTTGCTTCATGTGAAGGTTTTGTTTCACGATCTTTTCTAGCTTGTCTCCGCTGTTCCGCTGCTGCTCTTCTGGAAGATTTGCATGCCGCTGCAACTTTACGAAAAGATGTGCGCCAGGCAGTTCGGTCTTGCGCAGCAGCTTCCCATGTGTCTGGGTTTATGTCAAAGGTTTTTAATGAAGCCTTAAGCGTGTCTTTGAAGCGCTTTTTCTGGCCACCATGGGAGCGTCTACCCTTCTGCATCTCACCATAAAAGAGTATCTTTGGCAGTCGATGGTCTGGCATGCGGACTACATGACCTGCCCAGCGAATCTGTGACTGCATCAGAATAGTATCGATGCTAGGGATACCAGCTCTGTCAAGAACGGCGGTATCTGGGATCTTGTCTTGCCATTTGATGTTCATTATCTTCCTGAGACAGACTGTATGGAAGTGGTTGAGCTTTTTTACGTGGCGCCTGTATACAGTCCATGTTTCACATGCATAAAGCAGCACTGGAAGCACCGCAGCTCTGTATACCTTCAGCTTTGTCTGTAGACTAATGCCACTTCGATGCCAAACGTTGGTGTATAGTCTGCCAAATGTGCTGCTGGCTTTGGAGATCCTGGTGTTCACCTCATCATCAATGACGATGTTCTGGGATAGTGTACTACCAAGGTATGTGAACCTGTTCACAACATCTAGTTTCTCACCATTTACCTCGATGACTGGCTCAGTATAAATTGTGCCAGGAGCTGGTTGGTACATGATTTCTGTTTCCCCCGTGTTGATGGTAAGCCCAAAGTTGGAGCAGGCTTCGGAGAATATATCAACGCTACGCTGCAGATCAGCCTCTGAGCCAGCACTGAGGGCACAATCGTCAGCAAACAGAAGATCCCTGATGGTGTGTGATTTGACCTTGGTTTTTGCTTGAAGCCTCCTAAGGTTAAACAATTTTCCATCAATACGATATCTGATGTCGATTCCTGTGTCCCCGTCTCTGGAAGCATCAGTCAGCATAGCAGAAAACACGATACTGAAAAGCGTCGGCGCAAGTACACATCCTTGTTTAACTTCATTTGAGACTGGGAAAGGCCCTGATAGCTCACCGTTTTCCTGAACTCTAGCCTGCATTCCATCATGCAGCTGCTGCACTATTGTGATAAATTTCTTTGGGCAGCCGTATTTTGCCATGATCTTCCATAGACCCTCTCTACTGACCGTGTCGAACGCCTTTGTCAAGTCGATGAAAGCTGTGGACAGGTCACAGTGCTGTTCTTGGCATTTTTCTTGAAGCTGTCTTGCAGCGAACACCATATCGGTGGTTCCACGTTCTTTCCGGAATCCACACTGACTTTCAGGTAGAAGACCTTTGTCAAGATGAGCCGTAAGGCGATTAAGAAGGATTCTGGCAAATATCTTCCCAGCGATTGATAGAAGTGAGATGCCTCGATGATTGTTACAGTCTTGGCGATTACCTTTACGTTTATAAAGATGTATAATTGACGCATCCTTGAGATTGTGTGGGATGGTTTCACTCTTCCACATTTGCTGGAAGATCATGTGAAGTTTCTCTATCAGAACTGTACCGCCATCTTTATAGACCTCAACAGGAATTGAATCGGAGCCGGGGGCCTTTCCACTAGAAAGTTGACGAATCGCTTTTTGAGTCTCCTCCAAAGTCGGTATATCATCTAGTGCTTCATTTATAGGAATTTGGGGCAGTCGGTTGATGGCTTCATCGTTAATAGATGATGGCTGGTTTAGAATATTATTAAAGTGTTCGACCCAGCGTTGGAGAATTTTTTCCTTGTCTGTAATTAGTGTTTTTCCATCTGCATTAAGGAGGGGAAATGATCCTGATGATGTTGGACCATAGACCGCTTTGAGTGCATGGTAAAAAAATTTCAAGTCATGGCTGTCAGCAAAGCCTTGGAGCTTATCTGCTTTATTACTCAGCCATGAATCCCGCATCTGGCGTAGTTTATGTTGGACGATTCTACGCATGTTGTTGAAAGCGTCTTTCTTGAATGTAGATTTTGGATCATTTAAATATGCTTTATGGAGATGGTGTTTCTCAGCCAACATCTTCTTTATATCATCTGAGTTCTCATCAAACCAGTCATTTTGTTTCTTGATGGCGGGACCCAGGACCTCTGTAGCAGTGTTGTAGATCTGCTCGCTTAGGGCTGTCCAATTTGTTTCCGCACTTTGGCTGTCTAACGAGATAGATTTGAGACGGTCTTCTAGGGTGTCAGTGAATGACTGTTTAATTTTTGTCTTCTTTAGTTTGGTAATATCCAGCCTTTTTTGAGTTTTCTTTCCCTGAGGGCGCCTGGCAGGTTGGATACGAATTCTAAGTTTAGACACAATATGGCGATGATCAGTCCAGCATTCGGCACCACACATGGACTTGGTCACCCGGACATCTTGCCTGTCCTTCTTATTAACAATTACATAGTCAATTAGGTGCCAATGCTTCGAGCGAGGGTGCATCCAGTAGGTCCTGTTGTGGATAGGAAGTCGAAAAATGGTGTTGGTGACAAGGAGGTTATGTTCTGCGCAAGTCTGGAGGAGAAGAAGTCCATTGCTGTTACAGCTCCCATAACGGTGGCCCCAAACTCACTAGTCATAGCAAAAGGCAGAGTAAAAAATTCTGAGTACATCACACCAGGGCAATCAATCCAAATACAGCCCTTAGCAGAAGAAAGCATTATCGATGACCCATTGTTGCAAATTACAGAGGGAATTGCTGAAGTCTCGAAGTCCAGAGATTTCCCCATCATGATATTGAATATGTCAGGAAAAACTACCACTATAAATAGAGGCACAATTGTAGCCCAAGTGGATACGTCAACGTTAAGACAAACTAAAACCAATAGCGACCATTCACAAATTGTCTCAACCACTCCCACGGGACATAGTGCCCGAAATCGCAGTACAAATAACCATGGTACACGAAAAGTAAACAGTTATAAGTCCTATGCAGAAAAAGACAGAAATACCAGTCACAGTTATGTTACACCACAGCATACCCTACCCAGAAGGCAGAAACGAACCAGTCCATATATAAGAAGAGTAAGGCCACGGTATGAAAATGACTATAATTACTCATTTTTGCGCCCCAGCACACCAAGAGAAAAGATGGAGTGCTGTATATCACAGAGTAACAGAGAAACAGAAATTGTCTTGCCAGGAGGATATCCGAAGCGACAGGACAGAGATACATGCCCCCTGGAGTATCTATATAATGCAAAAACAGGTGGATATGATGCAGTCCCAAAACCAATTGAACGTCACGAGGAAAAGGAAGAATTCTTATATGACTCTACCACAGGAGGATACTATAGCAGCAAGGTTGAAAGCAGAAAGACGAAAGAAACTGCACCCACAAAAAGGAGACAGCCCTATAGCACAAGAGAAAGACACACAGTAACGCACGCGGTTATGCGCAGTTACGGCAGAAATAATCAGAAAAAATGGCACAACAACGACTACTCCAGAAATAAAATAAGAAATGAATATACAATAAATGCAGTGACAAATGAAAATGCACACAGCAGATGGCAGAGGAGACAATACCATGCACAGCCCAACCAACGGCAGAGAAATACTCATAAGAAAGCCACATACCAGGAGCAGATATTTTCACAAGATGCAAGAAAAATTTCCCAATACTACAGGAAAGAAACAGAGGCATCAAGACAGACCAGAGATATCATAGCAGACCATAGATGCAGAGAGAGGGTATCCCAGTTACTAGCAACCCTGAACACCACAGAAGAAAATAGACCACGATTGAAAACGTTTGTGGAAAAACACCAGGACGTATTCGCACTCAATGACATGGAATTAGGCAGAACAAATACTGTCAAAATGGAGATACAAACAACAACAGAGGAGCCAATACATCTAAAACCCTACCATACGCCTTTGAAAAATAGAAAACTGGTGGAAAGGTCTATAAATGGAATGCTACAGGCAGGAATCATCGAAAGATCCCGATCCCAATGGTCCTCACCCATAGTGATAGTATCGAAGAAAGATGGTTCAAGTCGCTTTTGCTGCGACTACCGTGCCCTTAACAAAATCACGAAAGTCATTTCCTACCCCCTGCCCAGAATAGACGACCTACTTGCGACGTTGGGAAAGTCTACCTACTTTACCACACTTGATGCAAGGTCAGGCTTTTGGTGCATCCCCATGAAACCTGAGGCAAAACAGAAATCCACATCCTGTTCGCACATCGGGAGCTTTTCTTGGAATGTGATGCCATTTGGTCTAAAAGGATCGCCAGCAACATATATGCCACTCATGGACGAAGTGTTAAAAGGTTTACAACCATTCGCCCTAGCATATATAGACGATATACTGATACATACCACATGCACGATAGAAGACCACCTTCGCAAGATAGAAATAGTCCTCGATAGACTCAGGCATCACCAAATAAAGTTAAAACTGTCGAAGTGTGAGTTTCTAAAGACAGAAACAAAATATTTAGGCTTCGTCATCAATAGAGATGGTATCAGACCAGACGAAGAAAAAGTTAAGGCCATAAGAGAGATGCCTAGCCCCAAGACAGTCAAGCAAACACGTTCCTTTATCGGTTCCGTGGGATACTATAGGCGCCATATCAAACATTTCTCGCAAGCAGCTGAGCCATTAATAGCCCTTAATCGCAAGTATGCACGATTTAGATGGACAGAAGAGTGCCAGAAATCGTTTGAATATCTAAAAATTGCTCTAACCACCATTCCGCTTCTTGGACATCCAGACATTTCTCAGCCCATGATACTATACACCGATGCCTCGAATAACGCAATCGGTGCGTGTTTGGTGCAACCAGTACTAGAAGATGAAACACCCATACTACCAGACATCCCAATGTGAAACCCATTGCATTCTTATCCCACGCATTGTCAAAGCTACAGAAACGGTGGACCACCATTGAGAAAGAAGCATACGCCATTCACTATGCAGTACAGAAATTAGACTTTTATGTTAGAGGGACGAAACTCACTATCCGATCTGATCATCAGCCTTTGGTTAACTGGCTCACCAAAACACAGGAACAGCCTAAGAAGTTACAGACATGGTCAATGAATTTACAGTCCTATGTCACCACTATCGAACATATCCCTGGCAGATTAAACATCTGTGCAGATCTCCTATCCAGAATTAAATATGATGATGAAACTGAAGTGAAAACAAATAGAGTCAAAAATGATGGCACATCCTCAGAGATTGACGATAATGCTAAAGAAATTAATGAAATTACTTCATCAGGTCGAAGAAGTACTTCAGATTCCGCCACTCAAGTAGAAGAAGAAAGTCAAGATATGTTTGACATGAGAGTAGAACAAGCAAAAGATGCAGAAATTGTCAAGCTGCGCACATACGTAAAGGAAAACCCAACAAAAAGTAAAGATTTTACAGTACACCCAACGGATGGAGCTCTATATTATATCGATCATAAACAAGAAGGGACACTAAGAAAAGTCATTCCAACACATATAATCCCAGAAGTACTGCTACAGTTCCATGATAACAACGGGCACATGGGAAGAGACAAAACAATTGATGTCATAAAGAAAAGGTATTATTGGCAAACCATGTACAAAGACATTACAGAGTACGTGGCCACCTGCAAAACATGTAAATTGCGAAACATGAAGCCACATTTAATTCCCCCTCAAGAAATGCAACCTTCCCATTATCCCATGCAAACAGTAAGCATTGACATATCAGGTCCTTACCCACTCACCCAATCAGGCAACATATACCTCCTGCACATAGTTGACCAATACTCTGTTTGGCCAGAAAGCTACCCACTCAGTGATGCCACATCGCAGTCCATCACGCAAATTTTTTTACAAGAATTCATTCCCAGGCATGGCTGTCCAAAACGAATCATTTCGGACAACGGTAAACAGTTTATCGGTAACCCATTTAAAGCCACTTTACACCAGCTGAATATCGAACATACTACAACCAGTTATTATTGCCCAAATGCAAATGGCAGAAATGAACGCATGCATGCCACCCTACATGATATTATTAGCAAATATATCAAAGGGAACCACTAATACTGGGACCTATACATTAACCAAGCTCTTGAAGCCATCCGAGTAAATGTGAATGATACCAAAGGGATGTCACCATTTTACATGCTGTACGGAAGGGAGAAAAACTTTCCTTTAGATAACCTCCTTCGTCCACAGCGAAAATATATGGGAGAAGACCCCATAGAAATAATTCTTAAAGAAAAGCAGAAAGCTCACCAGATTGCACACCGTAATACGCAGAAGGCATTTTACAAAAAGCAAAAACAACACGATAAATCAGCCAAGCTACCAACGTTCAAAATAGGAGACAGAGTATACTACAAGAAACATGTCCGCAGCTCAAAATTCGACGACCGATGGTTAGATGGATACAAAATTTCAGAAAAAACGACGCCTGTAAACTTCATTATCTGGAACGAAGAGAAAAACCATAGAACAAAAGCTCATGCAAAACAACTCAGAATCGATAATCATAGACCCATTACACCGCTGACTACAACTACCAGACCAGTCAGAAAAGCTACCCCACATTATAATCCATCCAGTACAGATTCGACGGACTTATCAGAGTCAGAGACGACAGACTCTGAATTCTACCAGTACGACCACATACCCAGACCACCCACCGATGCAGTACATTGAGCAAGACAACAACGAGACTCGTCCGAAAGCGAGGAAGATATCCCGCCGGCAGAATTGCGTAATTGACTCCAAGACAGAGACCTGCGTATTAGAAATGAAGAAATAATGCCTCAAACGTCAAGAGATGACAATACTAAGTCAACGTTTATCCACACTCAAACTTACTCCCGCAGTGACCATTCGTCAGTTGATACGTACCACACTCCAAATTCAGGCAGCTCCAGTTGGAATATTAGTGAAGAACAACCACTGCTATATCAAAAGAACAAGGTTGGTCGTTACGAACAATCAGATCCTGAAGAAACCATCCCCAAGCAGTTTGTGGAACCATATACCACCAATCCTTATGGAGACGAAACGGAACAAGAAATGGGAGAAAACAGTGTCAACCCCAGTGCTGTTTTGTCCCACCCCAACGAACAAAATGACAGAGAAATGGTGGAACTATATGAACAAGAAATAGACATTGATTTACTAGACAGCCAGTTCTATTGAAACCAGTGATGCGGATAGCACCTTATTTATACCAGTCAGCTCCAGTGTCAAACGCGCCTATAAAACAGAACCGGATGACTCACTTCCTGTCAACAAGATTCCTCGTATACAGCAAAACCATATCAGACGAAAAATTTTGAGGAAACATAGGAATGTTCCAAAACCAAGCCGAGAGGTATTGGCCTCAGCTCAACTTGTCAAAAACATCAGTGTGCAAATTACTGCGCCCACTGTAAACGGTGTTAACATACCGCAGAACAAGGTCAGACGAAAAATCAAGGCGAAACATACACCTGCCTCAAAACTAACAGATGTTCCAGCCATGCAACCCCCAACCACATTAAAACCATCACCGCCCTTGTTGATGTCCTCAGCGCCCCAACAAACAGCCAACGTACCTACTGAACCCACAGTTACTCAATATGATCCTCGCCTAA
Organism: Oreohelix idahoensis; assembly: GCA_024509875.1. Taxonomy (NCBI): domain Eukaryota; kingdom Metazoa; phylum Mollusca; class Gastropoda; order Stylommatophora; family Oreohelicidae; genus Oreohelix; species Oreohelix idahoensis. The sequence goes on from JAMPIV010004567.1 coordinate 484,094, forward strand.
GCAGTCGGGAAATTGCAATGTTGGAGTTGGCGAAAGAATTCACAAGGCTTTTCTAAAAAACACGCCCACGTCTCTTCATGTACATGCCATCCCATGTACGGTCAACGCAGATGTGAATATTATGTACTAACGTTTTTAAATGTACTCTATTTTCAGACTGTGTGACTATGTTTCAAAGTGACAGTCCTAGATTGCCCTATTACAGTGTGAGATGTCAAAGCCAAACCCAATAAGTTGTTATTCTTCTGATGACCAGCGAACACTCAAGAACAGTCCACAGAAGATTCTAGTTAGACATTTTATGGTTTTGTGAAATAAAGATGACACAAAAGATACAATGTTCCTTGTTTACAGACACCCTCATGAGTCAGACAGTTTTTGATGTTTAAAATGTTAACTTACACAACCTTACTTATAACACATGTGTCCCACTGATTCTGCTGTAACATTGATCTACACTTTTGTAACTGATCATATTCCACGCTTCATTCACTAGACTTCTTGTCCTTACAGTTCCAGAGCCCGGTGATTCATTTTTCGTGCATCTTAGTGCACATTCATGCAGGCAACCCTTGCACGAGAAATTTTCTTCTTACCTGATACTAATATCTTTGTTCCCAATTATCTTACCTTATCTATTATATATCACTTAGATCCATCACAATGACACCACTATGACATCTGTAATTATTATGGCATGCTGTCCTATTTTCTCCACAGGATTTTTTTATCTTAGCATGTTCACAAAAATTTGTTTACGTTGCAAAAGAAATTGTATATCTGTCGTGGTTGAGTTAGAGTGTAGAGTATTTGTCGAGTTGGACAACAGTAGTGAAATCGACAAGGGATAGTGGACTAACAGAGTTATAGATTACACTTTAGATAAGGTGTAAATAGGAGATGGACTTGAGACAACCTGGAAGAAGATTTATTCAAATGATCTCTCTCTCCAGGCCTCAACTCATTTTTACTGTCTAAGCATCTCCTGCTCTCTCTCTTTTCTTTTATCATACATGGAGATTCTAGTAAAGAGCTAAAAATACAGATATGGATGGAAAGGTCGTGAACAGCGTATTAGTAAAGGTGTAAACTTTATTAAAGAAGAAAAAGCATGGAATTAATGCATATCATCACAACAACATAAAATTACATCAATAATCATCAATAACCAAAATATGCAAAATACACCAACAACCACACACACACAGATCACCATTCATAAAACCTGTAGAACACAGAGAGATGAAATAACTGAGTGTCAGCCCGTCCGTTTTCGGGACCATATGAAATAGTCCTGACAGTGTGTTACTTGTAGATCCTTCGTGAGGGACTATGCCTACAAAACTGTCCTTGTTGGTACTATCATTGGTGATTCCTCCCTACTGGCGCGAGGTGGGCTGGAAGACTCTAGATTCCTTCTGTTTACCAAAATGAATAAACTGCGTTTCAGTCCGTCCGCTTTCGGGACCAAATGAAATAGTCCGGACAGTGTGTTACTTGTAGATCCTTCGTGAGGGATTATGCCTACAAAACTGTCCTTGTTGGTACTATCATTGGTGACTCCCCCTACTGGCGCGAGGTGGGCTGGGGGACGCTGTTTATCTCCTGCAGACCAACTGAATGAACTTAGCGACAGCCTGTCCGCTTTCGGGGACCAAGGGAAAAGCTCCAGTAAGTGGTTTTTTCGTATATATCCTCCATCGGTGATGGAATTAACCTGAATAAAATCACTGTATAGGCGCTATCGTTGGCGACTCCCCCTACTGGCGCGAGTGGGGCTGGAACTCTGTCCATAGATGGCTGCTCATACGTGCGAAGTTCTACATAGACCCAGAAATAAACCATGGGACGAAGTCACTTGAGGACAATTGATCCCAAGGCGTGCTTATCCGGCGCTAGAATTGGCTTTAAATCCGGTTTTGGCTGGTTGACTGTGGCTTGGCTGAGTGCCCCGTTTAGGCATAAAAAAGGCGGGTGATATGGAATTCTGCTATAGGCATGCTGGGCGGTTTTGATATTCTGGAAGCCGCAATGCTCTGGCTGGTAATCCAAGAGGCGAGTAGAGAACTACTACTGCATTTGGTGATTCCAGATTTAGCGTTGGCTCCGCTGCACTGCGTGAGCTTAACTTGGCGTTGACAAAAGGGGTTTTGATTCAGGAACGGGGTGTGACACTCGTGGGGCTAGATATCCTCAGAATCCCTCTAGACGAAGAGACGGTGACATTCTTCGTCTGACTGGAAACTAGACTAGCAATTCGGTATCCCCTGAAACTGAGACCGAAAAGAGACACCCTTTTACATCAAGATAATAATAAATCACACTAACTTTATATAGAAAGTTTCGCTCCACTATGGGATTAAATTTATTGTAGTTATTGCTATGATAGTTTAGGGCTGTCTTTAACCATGTCTCCTGTTCCTTAAAAATATCAATTATCATCACGCGCCCGCATAGGCTTAATATCTTTTGTACACCCATGTACCTGTCATTAAATGTTCTGACAGCAAAATCTCCTCCTCTTCCCCCAATCTCAACATACAGGAAACCTAACCTGTAGTTACAGTTAAATGAATATGCTTATTCATCTTACAACATTAAATGAATTTACATAAACAGATTACAGCATTTGACATTACACAAATAAATCGTATGTCCCCTTTGTGGAAATATATTAATATTCCACAAAATGAGTCCAAAGAAAATGCAATGTTCTTGCTATAATAATACAGTTGTGGCTAAATCATAAGATAGAATTATATCTATGCCTGGTGACTGCTTTCAGTGAAAGTTATCGACTAGTGTCTAGCCACACAAGTAAGCATAAAATGATCCTCCCTTGCCACTAGAAATATCTATCAAAAAGGAATAAGTGACTATCTCCTATAATCCAGAGTTATTACCTGCATCTCACTATTCGGTTTTAAAGTGAACAATCCACACCTGACATTATCTTACAGAAATGACAGTTAATTTTGCTGACTCTTAACCCAATGGTAAACATTCGTGGACTGATTCTACGCCTAATATCTGTTATTGTAAGTTTAACATTTAACCCATGATAAACCGTAACAGTTTAAGCACCCTTACTAGGCCGTAGACAGCGCTACCTTATCACTGAATAAATTACTAGGAGAAGTCCTCAGAAATAAATTCACTTTCCTAACAGATATATAAAAGCTAACATGAATCTAATATAATAATTATAAGATATGTCAACTCACCCCGAAAATGACTAGAACATAGGCAAACACATTCTAGTATGGTGTTAAAGTTTGCCTTATCTCATGATGGTCATCTACGGGCCAGGAAAAGTTTCGAATGTCTTTGTCTATTAAAACCAGTCTACTCTTATAGATCACAAGGGACGCTCCCCCAGGACACCTGGCCTGCAAATTTCTACAGAAATTCGGCGAAAGACGTAATCTAGAGTAAGACAAAAGAAATCGTGAGAATGTTCCCCAGGTAGAGAAATGCATAACATTATGCTCTATCTTGTCTAAGGGACAAAAACCCAAAGACTGACCGCGGGTTTGTCTCCCCCTGTTTCCAGGATGCATAATATTATGATCCGAAGCAGCATTCTGGAAGCCAAACACAGGGACCCTTTCACTCGTGATCAAAGGCTTTAAAGCGACCAGAGAAATTCCCCTGTTCGGCCGGACCAGGTGCGTGTTGACGTAACACTATCGTTCGCTGACCGCTACAGGCCGGAACGTAACCAAACCTCGGGTGGGGTTTTCGAAGGTGAAAAATGAAAGAAAGAAGAATACAAAATGACGAGGAAAACCAGGACATTTAAAAAGTAATCAAATTATGGACAAGATGGTAAAATAGATTATCGGTCACGTGACAATATCCAACCTTTAACTCGCTATTGTAAGATTTTCCTCACTCCACTATCACACCTCCTTAACTTACTATTTTTCTTTCCACTATTTTGAAGTTGACATTCTAGACATGAGTTTTTCTATCCAAATCACTTTCCATCCCTTCGAATTACAATAATGTTGTAATCAGGAGATCTTAAATTTTCCCCTATCTTTCAAGAACTTACAGTATCCTCCTTTCACTCCTTATTGACAGCAGTCACTACCATGTTAATTATTTTCTGACCTTATCTACTGCTTGCAGCCCTACTGTTTAGATTTGGTGGTATCTCTAGTGATTAGTAAACTGATTATTATCATCCTCTTGTAATTGTGATACATTGACAGAAAAGAATGGAAATTTTGATATATTGAAAAGAAAGAAAAAAAAAATTGCAAACCAGAAAAGATGAACAAAACAGAAAATGCAAAGAAAAGAGAAATGAAACTGAAAAATGAAAAAAAGAAAAAAGAAATGAACTTGAAAAGAAAAAATGAAAAGAGACAAGACATAAAAGAAAAATGAGAAGAGAACACATTTGGAATGTTTTTATAGAATGTGTTATCTGTTTATATGCCACCCTCACACATTTTGATGATATGATGATAAGCCAATATTGTAAAACATTGACTGCCCTGATGTTAGCAGCCGACATAAAAGAAAAGAAAAAGAGAAAATAAATCACCATATCAGAGTGAGCAATTAGTTTTTACTCCTAATACCCATTACCAGTCATACCCCCTACCAGCATGATCTCTGATACTCCAGCAGTATTTTGTTGATACTGCCTATGACAAGTAGCCCAATGACATTTGCGCATGCTGAATTTTTGCAAATGGAAATATCCTTTGAGAGCATTTGTATATGCTCACCCCAGATGGAATAAATTGCAACTATTTGTTGATGCTGCCTTTGCCCCATGTTAAAGAAATGACATTTGCACATGCTGACTTAGCAAATGAAATACCCATCTATAGCATTTGTATATGCTGAACTCACATTGAACACCCCATTACCGGATGATAGCCACTGATGGCACATGAGAGAATAAAGCAACTGTTTAATGATGATGAAGATGCCATTTTCTATTATGGTGAAATTTTATGTTGACACAACTAATGTTTTGCTGTGCGGTTTATGCACTAATGCTCACATTAGAATGAGATAATCAATAATTTTGAGTAGTTACAAAGATAACAGAGAAAATAATTGAAATTTTCTGGAATCTAGGAACATAGAGCAAATCAGAGAAAATGATTGCTGCACATGAGAACCATAAATGTATGGATCATTATTGGACAAGGATACACAAATGAATTATGATAATCCTATGGAACCAAAGGTGTTAAGGACACAATGGAGATTAAATGAGAAAAAAAAAGATTGAATGCTGATGCACCCAGAAAATAATGGAACTATATGAGATTTGGATCACCCATGGACAAAGGATATACAAATGGACTATGCATATCCCATAGAACCACAGAGGTTATGGACAAAATAATATAATAATAGAATGAACTGATATATTATAAATAAGAGACAAGAGATTGTGTAATATCACCACATTTTAGGAGAAAATAATTTCTTGATATTTTTGCCACTTGCCTTATATTGTGAACCTGATTATAATAAGATGAATGCACATGAATATTGCTTGCTACTGGTTATATTAAAATGCTTATGGTATTTTAAATTAAATAATAAAACTAACCAGAGGATTGAAATATGATTGAGACATTGTGACAATACTGAGCTTGGATCACCCTTTACGATATATGGACCAAGAACAATGTAACCTCATGGATTAACGTGTCATAGATCCATATACAATGGATGGATATAATATTATAAAAGACTACCTAGATTGGACATCCATATTGCTGAATCATGGATTACCATTGGAATACATGTACCTCATGCCCCATAGGAATTAACTTAAATTATTATGAATTTAAGAAAGGTAAATTGATCATCTGGCTGTAGCAGCAGATGTTATAAACACCATATAGTTCTGACAAACCTTCGACCTGTGAAGGCAGAGCTGGTGTTGACAATCCTGCACATAATGTACAAACAATTTTTTTCGCCTCATATTCTCAAAAAGTTCTTACATCTCAGTTGATTGTTCCACAAATAATTGTTTGATGTGTTTTTGATAAATGTATTGCTAGATAAGGTACATAGGGAGTTACTAAGGATGAATTCTCAAGATAACAGGAAGACTAGAAGGGATACAATGATATTCATCATCATCAGTTGCCATCTCCACAACGGAGGTTGGCTGTAATGGATCTCCAACGTCTTCTGTCTCTTGTCTTGGTGGCACAGTCTGATAGACTCTTTCCTGTCCATCTCTTGATGTTATCTTCCCACTTATAGCGCTGTCTTCCCCTTGCACGTTTACCTTCAACTCTCCCTTCTGTTATGGTCTTCTGCAAGGTGTTATGCCTTTTTATGTGGCCAAAGTATTTTAGCTGCCGAACTTTGACCTCTCTCATTAGTTCTCTTTTCATACCTAGATTTTCTAGGACCTCCTTATTTGTTTTCATCTCAATGATATTGGAGCACCATAAATGATAAATTGGTGTTATAAAAAAAAAAAAAAAAAGGAGACAAAAATAAACTGTATACAAGGATGCCTTGAGAGTGACAACATGGATACATACTGTCAAGAGTATAAGCAGTTGTCTTAACAGAGAAAATAAAGTAATACGGAACCCAACGTAGAAAATTCATGATGATTTGAAACTATATTTTCCTTTTCCCTTATATTTCATAATATGATAGTAACATATTCGTCTGTTGGTCGCCGAATAATTTGATGTTTGAAAATTGATGAATTGTAAGTCAAAGAAGATCTTTGAGAAAAAAAAAATTATATATATATATATATATTTCTAGGAAAGTGTTCACAGGAAAAATACTGTGTTGACAGAAAAGAAGGAATGATTAGAAATAACTGACTTATGGACAGGATCACCACCAGACGTATTACCTGTACGGATATTGGAGACAAACATCACATATTTTAAAGAAAAAAAAAATGGTAATATAGAACATTCTCTACAGTGATGGACTTGGAACGAATTTATACACTTACCATTTGGAAAATGTCAAATACAGGAAACATTCAGACAAATAAATAAGGATAAGCCTTGAGGTTTTAATGCTTTTATTGTGAAAAATGATTGCTTATAAAAATGATGCTGGATATATTATCGTTTGAAAATATATGCATATTATGTCTAGAGATGTTTTCTACATGTAATAATGAGCAAGTAGCTCATTCAAAAAAAAAAAAAAAAGAAGAAGATGATGAGTACCCATGAGAACATTGGCTATTTTATGAAAGTGGATTACCATTACCATAAGGATTTGGAGATTTTGGACATTTCTTGGAATATTGCAGAATACTTGGTAAATAAATAAATAAATTACATCCATAATTATGGAACATCAGGAAGAAAATAACTTCAACATTTTTAGAGTACTTGAAGCCTTGGGATATGGAACCAATGACAAGAACAGAAATGATGTTACACCTTGCCCCCACTATGACAAATAATATGTTGTCAACATGCATTTAGTTTATAATAATGCAATTGATTTATGCAGATAAGATATTCTATTGTTCATATTTACCAGTGTTGCCACTGGTCCCATTTTTTTGAGTGATGACCTTATAAATGTTTTTGAAGATTTTATTGGCCAGTGTTGCCAATTGGTAAATTTGATGAAATAATGTTGTGATAGGAAAGATGATCTAAAATTTTTGGAGATGATGTCCATCAATAAGGCCCTTTTATAGACGACAGTCCCATATAGATATAGGAACCCAGGTTTAGGAATTAGTTTAAATTTTTCTGAAATATTTTTGGACTTAGAAAATGTTTTGAACTTTAAATTTTTCTGAAAATTTTTTTGAACTTAGGAAATTTTTGGGATATTTTTTAGAGTTGATAGTACTCAAATGTCTCCCTATGGGATACATTTTCAGGGCCCCGGGATCTATATGTAGCCATGTACATAGTTGTTCCTTTGGAAACAGGCTATAAAAACCAGATTAGCATATAAATTTTTACTTTCCTAGAAACAGATTAAATTTTAATTAGGATAGAGTCGCGTTACATGTCAAAATTAGTCACGTGATTTTTACCCAATCGTGAGCTCAGAAAATTTAGAACAGACGCGATTTTTCCCCAGCGGCCCGGAACCCAAATAAAGGTCAGCATTGCGTGACTAGCTTGAGAGACAAGCAGAAGAGTCTGACCGCAGTGGTTTACTGCAATCAAGAATTTTCTAATTTTAAATTAGAAAATCTGAAGTTTATAGTGCTTAAATTTCAAAGTGTATTTAACTGTGGTTATATTCTGAACTGGAAGACAGTAAGTGTTTTGCCATATTTATCCTATAATATTTGTCAGTTCAAGACAGGATAGTTTTTGCAAATCTAAAGGAACAATCATAGCAGTATGAACCAGAGTTATTGAATTAATGAACAAGCAGAGTGATAAACTGCAAACATATACGCACTCATTGAATAGTATTGAGCAGGGATGAATATTCCTCAAATGTTGAATCGGAGTGATTCACATGATGTCAGTCCCCCACGTTACGTAAAATGAGCAATGTACCATGGTATTTGAATGAAAAATATTGAAAAACCTTCACGCCATTATGTATATATGCTGAGTTAAATAAAGTTCACGTTGAGACCAAAGAGAGGTCGTCCATTTATATACCTTGCTACACATATATGTTGGAAAGGAAGGAAAGAATGCCAGTTAAGAAAACTATAATGCTTTATGAACTGCTCCTAACTATAATGCTTTATGAACTGCTCCTAACTAATATACCTTAGAGGATAGTCCCAGAACCTGGAGGATTCCTGTAAGACTGTAAGAGAGCAATCACTAACTCTAGCGGACAAGCTAGTTTCTACATCTAACACTCTCTGCATAAACAGCAACCCCCAATTCCCCGCCCAGGCCACACAAGAGTAATCAACTCCAGTACGAAAATAAGAATCTTCAACTCAAATGTCAAGTCAGCCCGAGTGTATAGCTCTGAAACATGGAGAACAACAAAAACCAAAAAGCTACAGACTTTTATAAACGGGTGCTTGCGTAGAATAGAAGGACTGAAATGGTATGACAAAGTCGCAAATGGGGAATTGATGACAAGAACCAGACAAGTGCCAGTGGAACAAGAGTTAAGAAGTAGAAGCTGGCGATGGATAGAACACACATTGAGGAAACCTGTTGATAGCATTACCAAGCAGTCCTTTTTCTGGAATCCACAGGGAAAGAGAGACAGAGGTAGACCAAAAAAACACATGGAGAAGAGAACTGGATACAGAGGTGACAATGATGAAAAAACATGGAAAGAACTTGAGCGGATCGCATGTAACGGGAGGACTTGGCATGTTTTTGTTGAAGGCCTATGCTCCTTCAGGGGCTAAAGGGTATTGATTGTTTTGATTGATTATCTTCTTCTCCGCCGTATAGCCTTATGTGCCAGCTGTTGAGCCGCGCTGGTGTAATGGTTACCACACTGCGCTAGCGATCAGGTGTTCAAGGTTCAAGCCCGGACGCGGGCATTTGTAAGAGTATCATCGACCGGGATTTTGATTGAATAACCTGAACGGCTCCTGAGATAAACCCTCTGTGGTTGGGAAGGAGCGAAGCTCCTGATCGGGTTGGAAGGAAAGTCCACAGACTCCCCAGCCTCGCATTGACATTTCATTGGGCCGAAGGGCTGAAAACCCAAGTGCCGTTGTTTTTAATAATAAAAAAAAATGTGCCAGCTGTTACAATTCGTGTCATGTTTCCCTGATTTTTTTTTTTTTTTTTTTTTATTATGTCTAAAGTTCTCTTCTCCATTTGTTTTTGTGTCTGCCTCTAAATTTTGGGGTGCCTCTAGTTTTATGACTGTCTAATTCTCTTATTTTTTGAGCCTATGTCAATTGATATGGGTCTGCCCCTATTTTTTTTCGTCTGTCTCTATTTGTTCGTGACTGCCTGTATTTTCTTTACACAAGATAATTTCATAAAACGAAATACCTTGTAATACTATTAACTTGTTTCCAGGACTCAAGTCATTCGCTGTCCTTGTAGAACTGAAGTGTAAAGGTAAAGGTAAAGGATCCCGTTATACGCCCTATTGAGGCATATTGGGAATATGGTGTTAGGCCCATATTTTCTTGACCATCGGCACACTAGGGGTGATGTGGTCAGCATCACGCCGGCCGCCTTAACATTCCCAGAGTTGCTCTGGTACCCATTTGGGGCTGGGTGAACCCAGGAACCGTTTGCGTCCTAAAAAAATCCCACCTCATCTGGGGATCGAACCATAGACCACTGAGCTAGGAAGCCAGTGCACTAACCACTACGCTTCCGCGGCTCCACTGAAGTGTATTGACATAAATTTGATTGTTTAAACATGAAACAAAAATTTAACGTGATAGAGGTAAAGGACTAGGCGTAAGAATTTATAGTTTGGCTGTAACATGACACATTAACAGCGAATTGGACGACTTATCAATGGAAACGTACAGCTACGTGTGACTCAACCACTGCGGTTATAACGTCTTTGTTGTTCTCTATGTTTCAGAGCCATACAATGAGACTACATGTGTGAGTTGAGAGACTGTTATATTTGTATTATCTCTCGATGTATTGTAATATTCATACATGCCACTATGCAATATGAACGCTCCTCTTGTTACAAAATGTATTACTGTGTGGTGGAGGCGGTTGGTAGGGATTTATGATCGAGCTCATAAATGGACTTGTCAAACACATCATCAGAACTTTAGGCAGCACTATGTGCCGGTCAAAAATTTCAACCTGGTCGGTTAAATTAGGGCGCATCTCCAAATATAAAATACCTTTAAGTCTGAATATATTATTTAGGTATTCGGTTCATAAAATAATCTTGCGTAAAGGAAATAGAGACCCAAAAATAGAATCAAACCCAAAAAATAGAAACTGGCCCAAAAATAGAGGCTGACCAAAAAAAATAGAGGCAGACCCAAATATAAGAGCCAGACAAAAACAAAAGAGGCAGACACACAAAAATTGAGGAAGACACAAAAAACAGGCATACAAATTGAGACTGACCCAAACAAATTAAGACATACTCAAAGAATAAAGACGAACCCACAAATAGAAACTGACCCAAAAATACAGGTGGACAAAAATAGAGGCAGATCCAAAAAACAGAGGCAGACACAAAAAAACAGAGGCAGACACAACAATATAGGCAGGTATAAAAAAATAGAAGCAGACCGAAATTATAGAGGCAGACACACAACTAGAGGCTCATATAAATATATAGAGGCAGACCGATAAAATAGATGCAGACCAAAAAATACATGGAGAAAAGAACTTGCGATATATACAAGAAAGATGAAAGAAACATGACATGAATTGTAACAACTGGCGCATAAGGCTGTAAGGTAGAGAAGAAGATAAGTGAAGGTGAACTTCTAACCCTCATGGTTTACATTTTTGATGAGGTTGTCATTCATATACCGTCTCTCACATGTTATATTCCAAGTGTCTTATGATCTGCAGCCTTGACCTTATGTGATCAATCAGCTCTGGTGATCTGAAAACAGTAACACTTTAAATCTTCTCCTATTCATCGGCTACTACAGACTACGACTGCAAATAAAAGCAAACTAAATGTAGAATAACCGTTAAGTAGAGCAGAAAATAAAAATATTAAAATTCATATAAAATGTCAGTTTATCCTTGAACTTAAAGAGGAAACGAGTCTTTTTTATCACCATATAATCAACGATTATTGTCAAACTTACTACCTTTAACATCTTATGTAAATAATGCTTGAACTTTGTAAATGTTTTCTTTTCTTACAATAATATAATGATAATAATAATGAACTTCAGCTGCAGTCGCCCAACTGTTCTTTTGTCATCTGCCAGTTGTCCGTTAACGATATCTTTCAGAACGCGACTTTCTTCCATGCGCTGTCTAAGCAGTCTATATATGCGCTGAAGCACGTGACAACACCTCAACATTTGTTTCTTCGTAGTTCCACGAAATGCCGAGGATGTTGCATAGACATGGTGATATCACGATAGGAAAGAAGACTTTAGTTTAAGCTGGCAGAACAGCCCTGGTGCAGGTCGACCACGTTAAATACATTGGAGCTGTCATAGACCGGAAGGGAGGCATCAAAGAAGAGTTGGCTACGGGAAGAGCAGCAGCTGAGAGACTTTTTCAAGCCATAAATCGAGGATTCCTCAGCCAAAGAAAAGTTGGTAAGAAGACGAAGAGTATACAGCTCAAACTATGTCCCAGTCTTGACGTATGGATGCGAGTCATGGGTAAAACTAGAACCCACACAAGCCAGATCCGAACCTCAGAAATGAGGTATCTGAGGAAGGTGGTTGAAGTAACAAGAAGAAAGATGGTCCGCAACCAGACGATACGTCAAAGCCTAAAAACCCAACCCCTGCAGACTCAATTAGAACAGTCCCAACTGAGATGGTTTGGCCATGTCTGCAGAATGGGAGAAGATCGGCTACAACGGCAAGCATGGAAAACTAAGAGCTAGGGATCCAGACCTCCAGGGCGACCCAATGTCCTCTGGGAGGACAACATTAGACAATCTTTGAAGGGCCGAGGACTAGAATGGAATCAAGCCAGAAGGAAGACTGCCGATAAAATAGTATGGCGCTGTCTCTTACAAACCTCTACACCTCACGGCAGAAGAGGAACGACTAAGTAATTAAGTATGTTGCGTATATATATATATATAAATATAAATATATATATATATATATATATATATATATATATATATATATATATATATATATATATATATATATATATATATATATATATATATATATATATATATATATCGTGTGTTGCCGGGGCCCGAAAGGGGAGCAAAGAATAGTAACACTGCACCCTACCACGCATGTCGTAAAAAGCGACTAAGGAGGGTTGGGCATGGGGCTGTTTACCCCATCCCGTAAAAACTTCGCACAGTGGGCTGATCACCTGCTTGCCAACCAATCTGATTACGGAAACAACGATAGATTGTTTGGTCTGTTTCTGTTCCACAAAGACGCCACTAGGCGTGGTGGAAACAGCGATAGATTGATCAATTTGTTGTTGCCCTAAGACGCCACTAGGCGTACTGGCCACATACTGCTTTGCCGGTTGGTGGCTAAGGATGGAAGAAAAAGATATATATATATATATATATATATATATATATATATATATATATATATATATATATATATATATATATATATATATATATATATATATATGCTGAAGTACATTAAAAACGCACCACCATTATATATACTGATGCCGAGAAGCTGGAAAACAAAAGTATGGGAATGGATTTTTCCCGTGTTTGTCATGAGGTAGAGAGCGAATGGCTGCTGGTATGGAAAGTGAATGACTCAACCCACGGGTTTGTGTACAGACTACATGACAAGAATGAAAGTTACACGTGCAACACGATTCCCAACAGCTATGACTCTGAAAATGTGTACGCGTTGTGGCAGTATACTCGATATAAAAAGGCCGTTGAGACAAAAGACCCAGTACATGTGCTTGAAATGCCACGACTATCTGAAAACGACCTACAAAGAGCCATTGGTATGTTGGAGACCGGAATGAGCTCGCGGGCCATTGCCGGAAGGATGAATTGCCACCACAGCACTATTGTACGTCTCAATGAACGTTACGGAACCACTGGCAGTGCCCGGGATAGACTTCGGAGTGGCCAACCACAAGTTACTACCCCTGCGCAAGATCGTCCTATTGTGCTGAGTCACCTAAGGAATCGTTCTCTCCCGGCAAGTCAAACAGCAAGAGCAATATTGGGTAGACGTGTGCAAGTCTCTCGAATGACAGTCATACGACGACTCAGAGATACAGGCCTTACTGCAAGACGACCTTATGTTGGGCCAAACTTGATTTACAGACATCGTCAGCAGCGCCTGCCATGGGCAGAGCAACATGTCAGATGGACTAGACTGCAGTGGAATGCTGTCCTATTCACAGACGAGAGCAGATTCAACATATCCTTTGCTGATGGACGTATGCGGATTTGGCGATGGTGTGGACAGCGCTTTGCAGATTGCTGTGTTCGTCAGCACAACTGATTTGGAGGTGGCAGTATTCACATTTGGGGAGGATTCAGTTTTCATCATCGCTTGCCTCTTCACGTCTTCCGTGGAAATGTTAATGCTGTGACATATCGAGATGAGGTTCTGGATGCATTGGTTGCTCCTGCGTTCACAAATTATCCAGACTTGCAGTTTCTCCAGCAGGATAACGCACGTGCGCACACCGCATTCATTACGCAGCAATATCTACAGCAGCAGAACATTGTGACGATTGATTTGCCAGCCCTATCACCAGACATGTCCTCTATAGAACATCTGTGGGACGAGCTTGGACGCAGAGTCTACAGGCAAGGTTCTTCAGCTAATCTGCAACAGCTCGAAGCTGCTCTTACACGTGAATGGGACTTGATTCCCCGGAATTTCCTTCAGAGACTTGTGCGTTCCATGCGGAGCCGCTGCCAAGCCTGTTTGCAAGCACACGGTGGACATAACAGATACTGAGGATAGTGTGAATGAATTTTTTTATTGGTTGCATTTTTGGTTTTCTCCCTTGCCTGCACAGAAAGCAATGAATTTCATAACAATCAAATGTACAAATTAATGACCAGCATGGATTCATAGGAAAATGAATAAAGATTCCAAATATGTAAACTTGTAAACACTTATATTTACATTTCACACTCTGTTCCTGGATTATACAGGTGGTGCGTTTGTAATGTGGTTCATAGTATATATATATTTCACATTCTATTCTCCAAGTGTTTTTTGTTCTAGTGTTCGTGTCTGCCACTGTTGAGGCTGCCTCTATTTTTCTCTGTCTGTCTCTATTTTTTATATGTACCTCTATTTGTGTGTCTGTTTTTTTTTTTTGGTCTGCCTCTATTTTTTATATTTGCTTCAATTTATTGTATCTGCGTCGGTTTTTGTGTGTGTCTGCCTCTATTTATTGGATCTGCTTCTATTTTAGTTTACCTCTATTTTTGTATACCCCTATTTTTGTATACCCCTATTTTTGTATACCTCTATTTTTGTATACCTCTATTTTTGAATACCTCTATTTTTGTACACCTCTATTTTTGTGTCAGCTTCAATCTTTCGGTTTGCCTCTCTTCTTTGAGTCTGTCTGTATTTGTTTATGTCAGTCTAAATTGTTATGTCTATTTCTGTGTGTCTTCCTCAATTTCTGTGTGTCTTCCTCAATTTTTGTGTGTCTGCCTCTATTGTTTGGGTCATGCTTTTTTTTTTTTTGAGTCTGACTCCATTTGTTGGGGTCAGTCTCTATTTCCATTACGTAAGATAATTTCATAAAACGAATGTCTTGTAACGCCGTTAACTTGTTTCCAGGCTTTGTGGACTCAAGTCACTAGCTCTCCTGTTAGAGCTGTAGAGTATTGATAGAACTGATATTATTTAAACAAAATTACACAAAACTTGACCATGATAACGGATAGGGACAAGGCGTTAGGATTTATTGTTAGTCTATAACACGACGCACTAAAGGCGACTTATCAGTGGAAACGTACGGTTACATGTTATTCAACCACTGCCAGTTTTAACGTTTTCGTTGTTCTCATGTTTCAGAGCCATACAATGAGACTTCATGTGTGAGTTGAGATACTTTTTTATTTGAGTTGAACCCTATATATATTATTGCCCATTCAAGTAACTATGCAATGAAAGGTCCTCTTGTCACCTCATGTTATAATGTTTGGTGGTGGAGAAGGCTGGGAGAGACTTATGGTCATTTTCGTGCTGACATGGGGACTTGTCGAACACGTCTCAACTTTAGTTTAGGCAGCACTATGTGCCGGTCAAAAATACACGTTAGATATGGAACTTTCATGTACGTTAAGAGAAACTCGTGCAATTGATATTTGCTGACGTGTATTGCGACTAGCGTGCATTTATTTATCACATAAAAAATATAAATGCATATTTCTATAATATTGACAAACTGTAGAAAAATTCTCTTAAGAATTTAAATAAGGTTGTTATTTAAATTTTTGCTACAAAACGGTTTACAAAAGTTCTACAAAATAACTTATTAATGTTTTAAAAGTTCTAACTAACTTTCTTACGTTAATTACTCCCTGTTGCTGAGTTATTTGCCGGTTGAAGATCATGCACTGAGTATGGTTACTTTAGTGATCTCTTGTTAATCGTGCTTTGTTTAGTATTACGCGAATTAGGGTGAAGGTGTTCATAGAACTCAGTAGCATGGTATGAAGAAGTAGTTCATGTAACTTGAACTCAGCAACATTAATGAAGTAATTAATGCCTTCAGATTGAGTCCGTAATATTTAATCACATGTACACACAGGATGATCATTTCAAATAGGAACAGAACATAAGTCCTTATAAGTCATGCATAAATTAATCAATAACGTAGACTGCTGGTTTACGTGTCAATGTCCGTTTAAGGATACAATGCAGTATTGTCGTCAGAACATCACAGCTATATGCACGCGCAGCTAGACATGGCTACCTGCCGACAGTGAGACTGCGAGTCTGAATATTTCATACGAATTTGACGATTATTCTCCTCCTTCTGAGGATTCTAGTTAAATACTAACCTCCATAAATTTTCCTCTCATATAGAGTTCTAGGACTGACCCTGGTCCATCAAAAATGCACATATAAATGGCTATATCATGCCATTGAATTGGAAGGTTAGAAAAACGCAGCTATTCAGCTTGGCGGTCAAGTAACAAAGGGTCGCGTCTCCTAGTTACCGACTGTGTCCTAAACAACGCTAGACACGTCATAATCGATCGTGTATGGAGCGTTCAATAATTGAAACATCTATCGCAATATATTAAATGTCTTAACCTTTACGATTGCACGTCTGCTAACCTTTAGCAGACGGCGTTAATATCATATACCGTAACAATTCCCTGTACACCGGGGAAAAAAAAATCGATAGATTTTTTTTCAAGATCTATCCGACTTAACAATTTTTCAAAAAAATTTAACACAATTGTGACATATGGCCGACGATGTTCTGAGTAGAACCGTATTGCGGTCATGTCAACTAACTATTTGTCATAGTCATCTAACATTAATCATATTATCTATCAATATTATACATATTATTATATCAACTAAATAAAATGTCCAATAGTGAATGATAGAATTAAATTAAAGTAAGGTCTGTCGTATTAGTATGTCATATAGGAATTAATTTGACTAATTAAAATTAAATTAATTAATTAAACTAAGAGTTAAATTATTAAGATTCTAATGTAACGCGATGTTATGAGAGAAGAAAAGACAAAATAAGTGAGAAGAAATAGAAAGAAATTCGAATATAAGTTTAACTTAATTGTGTGTGTTAAGTGTTAGTGAATAATAACTATCTAATTTAACTAACTAAATAATGTATAGGTACATTAAAAAAAAAAATATTAATCTAATACTTGTGTGAGATTTATTTTCTCTTTTCATAATTTCTTCTTTTTATATTTCGTTCTCTTTTTTTGTTCTTTCATTTCATTTTTTTTCTCACATTTCATTTTATTGATAATAATTCAATTAAGAAGTTAAGTTAACTAATTAATTAGTATAGGATATGATGATCCATCCGTAGTCTTGATCCTGATGAATTCTTTTAGGCAAAAATGTTCAAACGTTTACGTTGGAAAGAAATGTCATTTATCCCAGCATCCAAGAATTAAGTGCACATAGGATAATAAGTTCTACTTGTCGTCAGATATTGTTCCATGATTGTTCAACGAATATTCATATATCGTGTATGGACGTTAGACGAAGTTTCAATGTCAATATGTATACCTTGATTGTCTTTGGTTCAATTCTGTGATGCATATAGTGTTTATAAAGTTTAAATTGAAGGCAAGGTTAGTTCCCTTATAGTTGATATGTTTTAGGAATGTTAATGTTGATTATTCGTCGTCAATAGGATTACGTGACAACGCATCCGCCACAATGTTTTCAGTGCCAGGAATATGTTCAATGGAGAATTCAAATGGCTGTAGGATGATTGCATATCTGGCGAGTTTTTTTGGCTCTTATGGTTAGATCGACGCAAAGATGCTACAGCACGTTGGTCCGTCTGTATGGTGAAGGGAGCACCAAGCAAGAACTTTTCAAGTTTAGTTATTGCCCATATCACTGATAAAAGTTCCTTGTCCACTGTGGAATACTTTGTTTCTGCCGGCTTTAGCTTTCTTGAAATATATAAGGTAGGATGTAGAATGCCATCATGGTTCTGGAGCAGGCATGCACCAATGCCGTAGTTACTAGCATCTGTTCGTAAGAAAAATCTTTTGGAAGCATCGGGAAGTCTTAAAATTGGTTCATGCGAGAACAAATTTATAATTTTGTTGAAAGTTTCATTGCATGTACCAGTCCATGTCACCTTCACCGGCATGTCTTTCCTTAACAATGAAGACAATACAGCCGTGATGGATGACAAGTTTGGTATGAATCTACTGTAATATTGAACAAGTCCTAACAAACTCCTGACCTGTTTCTTCCTCTGAGGAACTGCTATGTTTAGAATTTTGGAGACTGTACTAGGTAACGTTCGGATATATCCCGATCCAATGATATGTCCCAAAAAGGTTATCTCATTACACGCGATTTGCACCTTTGTAGGTTTAGCAGTTAGATGATAATTCCTTAGAGTGTCAAAAAACATATCTAAGTCCCGAAACATGTTCCTCAAACGACGAACTAAACAAGCATATGTCGTCAATATATGTAATAACGTCTGGTCTACCTGATAAAATTTGTCGCATCAGGCGAATGAAGGTAGCTGGCGCATTAACAAGCCCAAAAGGCATCACATTCCACTGGTATAGACCTTGTGGAGTGGAAAAATGCGGTGTAGTACTTAGCCTTTTCGGTCAGTGGTATCTGCCAATAACCTTTAGTTAAGTCTATCTTACTAAATATAGTTGCGTTGGATAGACGTGGCAGTAAGTCGTCGATAAGTGGATGTGGTTCACTGTCAACTATAGTCTTAGCATTTAATTTTCTATAATCAACACATAGTCTGATGTTATTGTCCTTCTTCCGGACAATCACTAATGGAGAAGAGAATGGCGAATTACTAGTCTCAATGATTCCCAGAGACAACATCTGTTCAAGTTCCTTAGTAGTTTTAGGAAGGAAATGTAAAGGAACAGAATAGGGATGTACACGAATAGGTGTATCATCATTGAGAGTAATGTCATGACTGATAGCCGATGTGCGACCCGGGACGTCGGTCAACACATCTGGATAAGATTGTAATAGATTAGCAATCTGTAGACGCTGTTGCGGTGTAACCGTTGAAGAGATGGTTACATCCCGCCAAGATTCAGTAGGTTGAACTACTGGTACCGGTAATGGTAACTGTACCTCAGGAAAAGAAGATTCTTCTTCCTGGATGACGGATAAGTTAGAATAATAACAAGTAGATACTGTGGTGTCATCTAGTTCATGAAAAATTGACTGTAAGTGTTCAGGACGTGTATGAAATTGCTTGAGCATGTTAATATGAAATATCTTTTTGTGTCCCTTGATATCTAAGACGTAATCAACGTCGGAAATTTTATCAATGACTTTGTAAGGACCATTCCAAGATATCAATAATTTATTGTTATTGTGAGGAAGTAACACATAAGCCTCGTCGCCTGGGAATAATTGGCGTAATCGTCGAGACCTATTTTGTAGAGATCGAGCCTTAGCTTTTGCAGCCTCAGAAGAAGCTGTTGCCAACTGGCAAGACTCAATAATGTTCTTCCGAAGATTAATCACGTACTCGTAAGATGACTGAGTGTCCTGAGTCATCTGTGCGTCAATTAATAAGTCTTTTATTTGTCCCATAGGACCTCTTGGGGGAGCACCAAAAACTAATTCAAAGGGAGAGAAGCCAGTTTGTTCATGCGGTACCTCCCGATAAGCAAATAGAACAGCTGGGAGTGCTCTGTCCCAGTCATGGGGGTGCTTAGCAGTAACCTTATGTAGTAGTTGTTTAAGTGTACGGTTAAGTCTTTCAACTGCACCATTACTCATAGGATGATAAATACTACTTAAATTCCTATCAATGTTCCAAGTTTTCATGACTTCCTTCATGGTGTCAGATATAAACTGTGACCCATGGTCTGATAAAAGTTTTCTAGGAAACCCTATTCTAGAAAAGATGAGATGTAGTGCATCAGCTACATCTGTGGTAGTGGTGGTCTTTAATGGGATAGCTTCTGGCCATCGTGTGCACAAATCAATGCACGTAAGGACGAATCTATGTCCTCTGGCCGATGGTAGCAATGGACCAATAATATCTATTGCCATCTTGTCAAAAGGTCTTACTGAGATATCGCAAGCCTGAATAGGCGCCGTGTGAAAAGCTCCACGTGCTTTCACTTCTTGGCATGTAGTACAGGAACGTACATACTGCGAAATATCTCTTGACACTCCTGGCCAAAAGAATGAAGACAGTACTCGAGATCGTGTTCGAGTATATCCCATATGTCCAGCACAATGTGAGTCATGTGGATGTTGAAGAATGTACCGTCTAAAAGTATACGGGACCATAACTTGTTGTTTCATTTGTGATTTGTCATTAAAACATCTAATCAATATGTCATTTTTAATAACAAAACAATGTTTGTTATTATTACCTGAGGATAGATTTTCAACTTTATCAACCAGCTTAAAAAATTTATTTAAAGATTTATCCTCTTTTTGTTTAGTTGCAAATGTTTCCCTGTCAATAGGTGAATTGACTACAAATTCCTCTTGGTTGTCTGCATCCATTTTATTATCATCAACTTTCTCCATGAGTTGAGTCTGCGCTCTAGTCGTCACGGCGTTTCCAGTGCATAGGTTATGTTTCTCCCATTCTATGATCTCATCTGGAGTACAATCTTTACTGCCGTGTATACGACCAACCATCAGATCAGCTATAGGCTTTTTTAGCATACATACTTTTACGTTCCCTGTGAAAAAGGG
The DNA here is from genome assembly GCA_024509875.1 of Oreohelix idahoensis. Taxonomy (NCBI): domain Eukaryota; kingdom Metazoa; phylum Mollusca; class Gastropoda; order Stylommatophora; family Oreohelicidae; genus Oreohelix; species Oreohelix idahoensis. Next base: position 505,047 of record JAMPIV010004567.1, read on the forward strand.
TGTTCTAATATGAACAATAGCTGTTGGGTAGAACTCAATAGTTCCACCAAATGTCATGCAGCGTACATATTCTCCTGTCGCACAGCTAGGATGTACCAGCGACTGACGTATACAAATCGTCGTGGATCCTGAATCCCTCAGCACTGAGACGACGGATCCATTAACTAATCCCCTGTTAAAAATTAGTAAGCCTGTTCCATCGTTGACTGCAAGACCTACCTGTGGTATAATATGTCCGCAGTTAAGCACTGTTTCTTTCGCCTTCTGAAAAATAAGATTGCATTGTTGGCAACTATTTGCCACATTATAATTAAGAGCAAAACATGCAGCAGAAGACTGTGTTGTATTATTGTCAAGTGGGACCTGAGCTATAGGGGTAGTATTATTTGTAACTGCCGCCCCTGTATTATGGTTGTAATGAGATGATCCCCGAGAATGAGATCGATTCCGAGTATAATTGTTAGAATTATCTCGTCGTCCTCTATAGTAACTATTATCTCGATGTCTCGAGCCATGATTATTACCATTCCAGTTATTATTATTATTGGGAGTATGTGATCGATTATAATTAGTGTTATGTTGACCATTGTGGTAGTTTGTTTGAGGTGAATAATTTCTATCTCGTGATCTACCTCTGTTGAACTCATTTTTATTGTTGAAATCATTATTATGTCCCTTCTGAAAGTTAACATTGTGATTTCTTTGGAACCTGCTTCTGTCTACACTGTGATGTCTTTGTTTGTTATTATGATTGTAGGCCATATTAGACGCCACAGGTAGAGGTTCTCTTAATAAGGAGTTAGAAATGGTTGCATTCGGATGTGCCGAACAGTAGTTTAAAGAAATTTTTTCTAACTCGTCCATAGTACCTGGTTTACGCTCCTGCAAATATGCAAAAAAATGGCTGGCTAACCGAAGATAATACCTTATCCCGTAGTAGTAAATCAACTAATTTGTCGTACGATTTGTTGACTTCTGCCAGTTCAACCCATCTATTAAATGTATTGCGTATGTTCGCAATGAATCCTGCAAAATCTTTTGGAGATTCAGGTAAAATTCCCTTAAATTTCAACCTACAGTGTTCCTCGTCCAGGTGAAACATTCGTAAAAGCAAGGACTTAATAGCACCGTAGTTATTTGCTATTGATGGGTCAGCATTTTGAGAAGCCGTCAGTGGTTCTCCAACCAAGAATTCATTTAATTTGAGTACCCATGACTCTTCAGGCAAATGGTTTGTTTTGCAAGTCTGTTCAAAACGTGACAGGAACGATGAAAGGTCGTCCACGTTTAAGTTGAGAGTGGGTAATTTAAAGTTGTAGAAATGTTTAGTTTGGCTGGATGACGATCCATTTTGTGCGTTATTATTCTGGTTTCCATCAGCACTTTGTGCTTGTAATCTTGCTGTCTCCAATTTAATACGCGCCAATTCCATTTCTTGTTGTAAAATAATTTCCTCTCGTTTCAATTTATTCTCTTCTTCCTGTTTGGTAATTGCTCTTTGCTCTTCTCTTTCACGTTGAGCAATCTCTCTTAATCTATTTTCCTTGGCAATTTGCTTCATCTCACGTTCCTCCTCCTCTTTCCTTAATGCAACTTTTTGTTCCTCCATTTCTGCTTTATATTTTTCCAGTTCTGCCTCAGCAAACTGACGAAGTTCTTGAGATTTATAACCATATTCCTTACCAATTTTAACGAAATGGTCGATAGTAAGCATTTTGACTTTTATCTGGTAAGTAATTATTGATAATTACTGATTAAAATAGTCAATAATAGCTTCAGAGTAATTATTATACTTACTCAACTTAGGAATATTCAATATAAATAATCACAATAGTACTGAACTCTTATGTCTAAGTTCAACCAATAGACAATATTTTGTAACAATATTGTATCTAAGTACTAACTATATCATAAATAGTTATGATATCTGTTAAATATAATGTAATTACATCACATAATTAATCTCAATATCCAATAATGTTGGGTATGATTCCTAGTAATTATATTGTTCAATGTACTAAGTCACTCTCTTAGTACCAGAAAAGTATATTAAATAATATACAATGGGTCTATTACCTCAAAGGTAGACTATAAGATTATTTTATTTGGTCAATATATATATTATATTATTATGCCCTAGGCATCTCTTATAAATTGTAGTGCTACTCTCTTGGACTATCACTGCATAATTATGCAATGTCCCATATTAACCTTAAATATCAGAAAAAATTAATTAAATTAAATTACAAGTGTATTATTGCATATAATATCATATTATTAATGTAGTATTTAATATATATCATGAGGACAAACAAAACAATGATGCAACTAAAGGGTACAAACAATGTCAAGACGCAAACAAGACATTTTCACAATTAAAAATGAATTTATGAACTAAATAAAACAAGCGGAAGTGTCACAAGCCAAATGAAGGGTCAAGGTCTGACCCGAGGTCAACTTAATATTCAAAGTACACAAAAAAAATGACTGCAAAAAAAATGATGACATCACAGGACTCATAACGGACGACCATTTAACAATCATCAAATAAATGATAGTAAGAGGAGACTGGACGAAATAGTTAACGAACATGATACAAAACTGAATAAAATTGTGAACTGAGTACGAATAAAATACACCAGTTATCTACGGAACGGTACAGCTAACACAAATCGTCAAACGACAGCAGATTTGGACAGACAGTCCAATGGCAAACCTCAATGGGGCTTCCAAAAGTGCAATCGTTTAACTGCCCTAAGAAACGACCGAAATCAATTCAGGCATCGTGAGAGCCACAGAATCTAATTTCGGTTCATCCTCCCTACCTCCCACTAATTAACAACACATTAAAACAACCCAAAAAAATACATGAAACACATTCAGAATAGACATGCCTATGCAGGCAAAAGGCATGGACTCAGTATTACTGTTTGCAATGACGACAGTATCAAAACAACTAGACTTATCTTTTCCGTTGCTTAGATCAGTGCTAGAGGTCGTCAACAGCTAGGCTAATGCCCCTGACTGTCTGCTCCTGTAGTCCATATCGTGTGTTTGCTTCAATGGCTCATGTTTCCCCTGGTTAGACTTAGAAAACGACTTTGGTTTCTCCGACAGATCACCTACACCACTTTCAGTGACGTCACGTTGTTAGGCATTAGAATGAGTAAGACGTCATCTTCGACTGGATCATGTGATCGAAACTTGATCATAAATATTATGGTTAACATGTGCGTAAGGAACAGAAGTTTGTTTCTTTTTTCTGTCGTTCCCCGCATTCGGCCGCCACTTTGTTGCTGAGTTATTTGCCGGTTGAAGATCATGCACTGAGTATGGTTACTTTAGTGATCTCTTGTTAATCGTGCTTTGTTTAGTATTACGCGAATTAGGGTGAAGATGTTCATACAACTCAGTAGCATGGTATGAAGAAGTAGTTCATGTAACTTGAACTCAGCAACATTAATGAAGTAATTAATGCCTTCAGATTGAGTCCGTAATTTAATCACATGTACACACAGGATGATCATTTCAAATAGGAACAGAACATAAGTCCTTATAAGTCATGCATAAATTAATCAATAACGTAGACTGCTGGTTTACGTGTCAATGTCCGTTTAAGGATACAATGCAGTATTGTCGTCAGAACATCACAGCTATATGCACGCGCAGCTAGACATGGCTACCTGCCGACAGTGAGACTGCGAGTCTGAATATTTCATACGAATTTGACGATTATTCTCCTCCTTCTGAGGATTCTAGTTAAATACTAACCTCCATAAATTTTCCTCTCATATAGAGTTCTAGGACTGACCCTGGTCCATCAAAAATGCACATATAAATGGCTATATCATGCCATTGAATTGGAAGGTTAGAAAAACGCAGCTATTCAGCTTGGCGGTCAAGTAACAAAGGGTCGCGTCTCCTAGTTACCGACTGTGTCCTAAACAACGCTAGACACGTCATAATCGATCGTGTATGGAGCGTTCAATAATTGAAACATCTATCGCAATATATTAAATGTCTTAACCTTTACGATTGCACGTCTGCTAACCTTTAGCAGACAGCGTTAATATCATATACCGTAACACTCCCCTTCTATTAAAAATTACGTCCCTTAGATAAAACGCATAAAGGAAGGTATCTTAACGTTTCAGTAAGAGGGAAAAAGTAATTCGATGATAATGGAAAACTGATAAGAGTTCCTAACGTCGTTGTCTGGTTGTGTAGCGAATACAGAAAGTTAGTTAAAAGTCGGTGACTTTACATGCGTATTGTATATGTGGGTAATGACATTTGTCCCCACCCCTTCTCCCTCCTTTCGTTTTCTCCAATGCGCTGGTTATCGATACTTGCCGAGTTTGTATATGTAACCGGCCTAGCACTCCAAGGGAGGTTACCAACAATGATTTATGTGACTGCCATAATTTAAAAAGTCTATATTTGTTGCAAGAAAGTGCTTAATATCTCTCCTCTGGATTAAACTTAATATCTCTCCACTGGATTAAACTTAATATCTCTCCACTGGATTACACTTAATATCTCTCCACTGGATTAAACTTAATATCTCTCCACTGGATTAAACTTAATATCTTTCCACTGGATTAAACTTAATATCTATCCATTGGATTAAACTTAATATCTCTCCACTGGATTAAACTTAATATCTCTCCACTGGATTAAACTTAATATCTCTCCACTGGATTAAACTTAATATCTCTCCACTGGATTAAACTTAATATCTCTCCACTGGATTAAACTTAATATCTCTCCACTGGATTAAATTTACTCAGCAAAAAAGGGATTTAGTTACCTGTTCATAAGGAATTAAATCACATAATCACATATGCCTCCAGGCATTAGGAATAACACAGAGATATATCATCTCAAAATGTCCTCCTGGTTACTCCGAATAAGTAGTTCTTGGCTGCTGACGGTGTTTGGCCAAAAGATTCGGATAATTTTCCTTAGGCAGATTGTGTGGAAGGAGGACAGTTTCGACATTTCCTTCTCAGTTACTCTCCAACATTCCGCACCATGGAGAAGCACAGAAAATACACAGCTCTCATACAGTCATAATTTGGTGTTTGCGCTGTACTGGGAAGACTTCCAAATGAGCTTGAGAATAGCAAAGGCTGTTCTCCCTTTATTCATTCTGTTGTTAATGTCCTTGCTTGTTCCGCCGTCAGGTGTTATTATGCATCCTAGGTAAGTAAATGTGTCTGTCTATTCTAACTTCTGGTTCCTTACTCTTATTAGCTCAGGATTGGCCACATTTAGTGTCATGACCTCTGTCTTCTTCAGATTGATCTTCATGCGAACCTGCTGGCCATAATTATTCAGTCTATCAGTTTTGTCTTGAATGTGTTGATGTGAATGCGAGAGTAGTGCAATGTCATCTGCATATTCCAGGTCATCCAGTGTAGAAAATGTTGTCCATCCAATTCCTCTTGGACTGCCCTCTGTTGTCTGGCGCATCACCGAATCTATGGCTGTCAAAAATAATGTTGTTGATAAGGGGCATCCCTGTCGTACTCCTGTTTTCAGTTCGAAAGTTACATTACTCAATCCAACACTGCACGTAAAGTTAGAATCGAGGCTTTTTATGCTGGAAACAATGCGGCTGGGAATTCCATAAACCCTCAATATTTTCCATAGGCTGTCCCTGTGTATGCTGTCGAAAGCCTTTTCAAAATCAACAAAGTTAATGTAGAGCTGTCTCTGCCATTCTAAGCACTGCTCTATAATGTTCCTGGGGGTGAATATATGATCTGCACATCTTCTGTTCTTTCTAACGTCCGCTTGTTCTTTCCCCAGTTTATGGGCCACTGCTTTTGAAATTCTCCGGATGATTATCCTGCGTAGTACTTTGCTTGGAACTGAGAGGAGAGTAATTCCTCTCCAGTTGTTGCACTTTGCCCTTCTTGGGCAATTTGATAATTATTCCTTTACTCCACTCTGTTGGTGTTGTCTCAGTTTCCCAGACTTGTGCAAATAGTGATTCTAATAGTTCTGCTGCTAGTTTAGGGTCTGCCTTGAATTACTCAGCCTTTAGATTGTCGTGACCAGGCGCATTTCCATTTTTCAACCCTTTGATAGCTGTGATGATTTTTTCTTTTCGTGGAATGTCTGTATTTACGTCTAAGTCACTTTCAGCCTCAGGAACATTCAGCTGAGTCTCTGGTTATTCCTTATTCAGTGTTTCTCTGAAGTACTCTGCCCATCTTGTTCCCTGCCCCTGTGTTGTGGTGATGAGATTTCCTTGCTTGTCTCTTACTAACGTTATGTTGTTTGCACCTCGTTTTCCACTGATAGTTTTAGTTATTTTATGAACAAACTGTGCTTTGTTCATTTCTCAGTGCTGCCTCTTCTGCCTGTCTTGCAAGGTCATCCAGAAATGTTCTTTTGTTAGCACGGGTTTGACGTTTTACTTCCTTGTCCAGCTGACTGTACTGTTCACTATATATTTCCTTTAACCTGGGAGACGTAGCTTCTGTTTTCTTTCTTTTCATTTCCTTTCTCTTCGCTATGGTGTTAGCGTTTCTGGTGTTATCCAGTCTTAGCTTTTTTTTTCCTGGAATCACAAGCATGACTTGCTGCTTTCCTTGTATATTGTTGAGATGGTGTTGAATTTCTGGTCGACATCACCGGTCTCTGTTATTTCCTGGCTTTTGGTAATCTGATACCGTCTCTTTACGTCGACCACGAAAGCTTTTCTGGTGAGGGGGTCCTTAAGTTTCGTGATGTTATAACTTTTCTGTTTGAATGCAACTGGTCCAGCAGCTCTGAGTTTCACCTTCAGTCTTGCTACTACTAGGTGATGATCACTTCCCACATCTGCGCCTCTTCTTACTTTCATGTCTTGTAGTGCATGTCTCCATCTGCCATTGATCATTATGTGATCTATCTGGTTTTTGTCTCGTCCGTTTGGTGATTCCCATGTTAACTTGTGCACTTCTTTGTGTTGAAAAAGTGTTCCTCCGATGACCAGGTTGTTAATACTGCAGAAGCTTATTAATTTGTCCCCATTCTCATTTACTGTTCCACTGCCGTATTTCCCCATTACTCTTTCGTTGTAATTATTGTGTGTTCCAACTTTGGCATTTAGGTCTCCCATTACTATAATAAGATCGTAGCTGGCTGCTGTTTCTATTTCCTTTTGTACCTGTTGATAGAACTCGTCCTTGATCTCTTCATCGCTGTCGTTTGTTGGTGCATAGCATTGTATAATTGTGGTATTGGTGAATCTCCATTCCTTTCTCAGATAATGGCTACACCTTCGTTGTAAAGTTGCTTTTTATTCTCCAGACCTGTTTCCCTGTAGTTGTTTTTATTCTCCCCATCCCTGTCTATCTGCTCTCGCTTATTCACAGGATATGTAATTTGTAGTTCCTCGTCTCTGCTGTGATTTGCCTCAGCTTTCGTAGTTCTGATGTTCCAAAAACCAATACTGGTTTCGTGTTTTGCGGTCAGGGCATCCGTTTTCATGCCAATGGCTTCCTTTCGGATTTCACCACTGTCAGTCATACGAGCCTGCGACTCCGGATGTCCGTCCCGCATCAAAGTTGTTTCATCTGTTGCCGTTTCCGTAACATATGCGATGTTATACATAGACAAGAGTGTCGGCCCTGTGCTAAAACCCCCCTCCTGGAGGACCAGGGTACCTGCTTTTGTCTGACCCCTACCCCCGCAGACCAGTCCAGCTTGGTTGAACCTACCAGGAGTAAATCTCCCACTGGCATAGCTCTGGGGATTGTCAGGGTATACAAGCTGCCATACCGCTACAAGGTATAGGTACCATTGATTCCCCTGAAACGCTAAGATAGTTCATTAATACGTTTATCTAAGGGACGTAATTTTAATTACAAGGGGAGTAATATGTTTGGGAAAGCTAATTTTCACTTTCAAAACATTAAATAGTTATTTTGAAGAGATTTTATATCACCTTTTTAGCAAAGAAAGCGAAGACAATGTATTTCAAATTCGAAAGAAAGTTTATTTGCCGTTTGTCAGTATTATAGAAATATGCATTTATATTTTCTATGGGGTAAATAAAAGCACGCTAGGCGTAATACATGTCAGCAAATATGTATTACACGAGTTCCGTTTAATGCTCATTGAAAGATAAATTTCTACTTTGTATTTTTGAACGGCACATATTGCTGCCTAAATTAAAAGTTGAGACGATGTGTTTGACAAGACCCCTTGTGAGCCCGAAAATGACCATAAGTCTCTACCAACCTTCTCCATCAAACATTATAATATTAGGTGACAAGAGGCACTTTCATTGCATAGTGATTAGAAGGGGAATTAAAATATATCGAGTCCAAATCAAATATAACAGTCTCAACTCTCACATTGAGTCTTATTGTATGACTCTAAAACATAGAAAACAACGAAGACGTTAAAATCTGCAGTGGATTAATCATATGAAATCATACGTTTCCACTGATAAGTCGTCTTTATAGACTAACCATAAATCCTAACGCCTCGTCCCTATCCGTTATCCTGGTAGTGTTTTGTGTAATGCTGTTTAAATAATATCAGTTGTATCAATACTCTACAGCTCTAACAGGAGAGCTAGTGACTTGAGTCCACATAGAATGAAAACGTGTTAACAGCGCTACAAGACTGATAAGGGTGGTTTTAGGCTGACTACTGACCACTAAAGATGATAAGCCACAATCTGGCCACTATGAACATTTACAGGTATAAGTCCAAGTCGTTGTTAATTTGTAGCCAAGTAAGTACCACCCCTATAGACACCAGGAATATATATATATAGGCTGTGGTGATGGTGTCTTGTCTGGTTTTAAGTAGGTTGCCGTGTGTGTAGGTGTGACGTAGATTCACAGTTCCACAATACAGGAGTTATGACATGTATAAGTCATAGAAATGTTATAACTGCTGGTGACGTTTCCATCATTTATTTCGGACGCCACAATGACAGATAATGATACATCCATTTCACAAAAAGTCCTGGACATGACAGTTCATAGTATTCAGCATTAATGAAATTTCTTCATGGATCTGCATACATTCTCTAAGTTGATATAAGTAATCCTAGCTGACGATAGCCTCAGCTTCATATCATAAATATTCATAAATATCAGTACTCCTCTCTGATGCTGGCAGATCAGATGTACAAAAATAAGTATATTACTGTCCGCACGAGAATGGCATTTTAGGAGTACAGGTCAAGCTGACCTTTATAGCATCCCTAAGTCTAACCCTCGACATAGGTGCAATCGCTGGCATAGCGAAGATCCTAGAACATAGAAACTGTTCTCTGGGCCTAGAGCGACCCGTATATATATATATATATATAGATCTCAGGTATGAAGATACCTGGGGTGTAATTCCTAGTAGAAGAACCTCTCTTTTCTGTAACACACAAGCGAGCAGAGAACGACAAAATGTCAAACATCTAGGTAGATCACAGAGTTCAATAAAGGATGGTATTACCTTGCTTCAGAATCAACACCACAAAACATACGCCTCCAGGCGTTTTCGAATCATATAGGGAAAGCCTCGTTAGTTAACTAACTCACAGGAGGACTACAGAATTCCCTATCAAAATCACAGACGCAGCATGGCGTCCTCTCTGCTCAGTACATCTCCTCGACCCCTTGGGCGGAAGACTATTCTAACTCTCTTAAAGTTCAGACATGCGCAGAACGCATACGCCTGAGTAACACTCAAAACGAGACGATGAAGGAAACATTCCAACAAAGCTATGTTCAGAAATCTTGCCTTATATGGACAGGGAATAAACCTCAACCCTGGTTTCAATCATTCCAAGAAATAGTTGACCGATACTACCGTATAAGGAGACATCGTTCGAAAAAATGGATTGACGAGTCAAGACACAAGAGAAGGTAACCCCCATAGCAAAATGTAACCACAGTTAAACAAGGATTATCTACCTTTGATCAAAAAATTTAAAGTGTACAATTC